>JARQOC010000001.1:30226613-30300544 GCA_033576535.1 Allobates femoralis | reverse complement strand
TCGATGCAACTGGATGCTCATGCACCAGTATTATCACTGATCCGTGAGATGAATCAGTGATAATACCGGTGACCTCCATTCCAACGATGTATCACTTAGTTGCTTGGTTTTGCAGTCAGAGTTTTACACATAGCATGTAGCAGACCTTAGAAAGCTAACCACACCCAAACCATATTTTTTGTGCACATTGTCTATTGACAGTGAGTTGTGCCACAACCTCCAGCAGGAGTGAGAAATCGGAGCTTAATCCTTTCATGGTTCCTCCGACAGTTCCGACAATCTACAGGTTTGGAGTCAAATGTAAAAAGGGATTCGGTAGTAGTGGAAGGTAGCTTGGTGGATTGCACGCTGTAGTGGACTCTGCATTTCCAAAGAAAGCTTTGTGGATAAAGTGCAGCCTTCCTAATCTTTACTGCACTTAATCACTAGAGGACAGGAGCGATTCGGGGCAGACAAAATGACTCCAGCATTCTTCACCTCTCCTAAAAATGTAGAGCTTGTAACATTACTATTGCGTCTTCTCTCCTGCATCCGAAGCAGCCTGAGCTCACCGCTCCCAACTGCAGGAAAATCCCCAACTGTTGCTTAGCTTCCTTTGGCCATATAAAGAAATGGTAGTTTTGAGAAAGGCCAGCAGAGGTCAGTGTGGGATTAGAAATGGTACAACTCTCAGAGCTCTAAGGTGTAGGAGTTACAAGCAATGCACACCATTAAGGTACCTTTACATGCTGCCACTATCACTGGCAATCGGTAGCAACTGAATGTGCGTGTGCACGTTTTGAACGGTTGCTAATGATCGCCGATTCCGCATGTACATGCCGCCATCGCGTTGTCAACTCAAGGTATCGTGGTTCCCCGGAGGTTCCAACAGATCCTGCGGATAACTTCCTGTTCAATCCCGTCACTCCTTCACACGCCGCAATCAGTAGGGGAATATGGGCATACATGTTCTGCGGCGCCAAAACATAGGCGTGACGGAGTTGTGTATTCCGTGACGCTAACACGCTGATTGAACAACGCAACAGCATCATGATTGGCCAGCCTGCGCAGGAAGGCTGGTCAATACATGACGCCATTGCAATTGTGTAGTGTGAATGGACAGCTCTTTAAATATGGCGCCCTGTGAAGGGACAGCCAATGGAAACACAATAGCCCCCACCAATCATCGCTGATGGGGCGCAGTATCCAGCACGCTGTGGCACACCCTGGGGAAATCACTAGGCGACGCTGATTCCATCCCTGTCCCCCGTTTACACGCCAATACCAGGGCAATTCTCCCTTTTTGTTGCTTTGGATTTTAGAACACGGCTCGGAAACAGCTACCTGGAGCAACTGCGAAAAACCCGATCACTTTCCCAAATTACACGCCGCAACTTCGTAGCAATTTCAAGGCAACAGTGACAAAAATCCTGATTGCCAGGCAGTTGTTACCACGCAGTGGCGGCGTGTAAAGGTACCTTTATAGAACAACACATGGCAGATAAGGGAAGATTTTAGTATTGCTTACTCTGGTTCACTACAGCTGCTTATCAGAGGAGGGTACGTTGTAGGACTGGGGCTCCTGTGCACTGTAGTCCTGCCAGTGATTATCTGCTGGTGATAAAACAATCATTGTAAATAAACAACAGCACACAGTCTAAAAAGCAACACATTACTGAAATATGTGTTCCAGCCGCTATCGCTGTCTTCAGTTTACATAGCAAAAACCAGCTGAAAGACTTCCTTTAAGGGCGTAATTCCCCTTACAGGTTCACATTAAGATGATAAGGCTGTAAATATTCTTCTTATGCCACCTGGTAGGGGGTAGAACCATTTCATTCTTTTAAAGTTCTTTTTATTAATTAAAATAACATAGAAGAACACAAAGCTTACAGTAATATGTTCTGAAATAACAATCAAATCGATGTAAGGCTATGTCCAGAGTGAGGATAGTAATATTATCTGTAAATTCTATAAGTCCTGCGACCAGAAACTGACACTGAGCTGTGGTATCATCTGTAATGGCCACTTTACACGCAGCTACAGGTAACAGGTTTTCCACAGGTAACTTACTGGCTGCAGTGAAATCATGGAGACATGGTTCTATCTTGTTGCTGTGTACAAATGGAACTATGTCTCCAGGCGTGGCAGAGTGTTGTACTCCGCTCCCCTACCACTCCGATTGGCCAACACAACTGCGTCGCCATTGGTCAGCCTTGTCAGGAAGTCTGCCCACTACATGACGCATGTGTTCTTTCTACTATATCGTGATTTAAATATGGCGCCTTAGCCATGGCTAGCCAATGGAAACACAGGAGCGACCACCAATCGCAGCAGACGGGGCGCGCCAAACAGAACGCTCAGGCACGCCTCTGGAATTGCATCCAGATGGCTTGAGTTCGCTTTCTACATCCCTATCGCCCAGTCACATGCCATGATGCGCAGAAATCGCCTGGTGGAAATTGCCTGATTTCTCAGCAGAGCAGGGCGATCAGGTGACGCTCCACCGGCAATTTCACGCCGTAAAATCTCCCTGTCTCACCCCACTACGCACAGGCGATGTGGTTTCAACATCGCCAAAATGCACAAATTTACAGCAATATGGAAGCCATATTGCCACGTGTGTCGGTACCTTAAGGTTTCATAAGCCTTCTGTCGTTAGTGGGTTAAAATCAGATTACCGTATATACTCGCGTATAAGCCCAGTTTTTCAGCCCAAAAATTGGGCTGAAAAGTTACCCCCTCGGCTTATACGCGAGTCACTACATTGTCGGCGCAGAACACAGGAAGCCGGAAGCCGGTGAAGGAAGATGGAGGAGCGCGATGCAGAGCGGGGACGGCAGCGGGACAGTGATAAGTATAATCATCTTCCTTTACAGGTTTCCGGAGCATGGGGGGGGCCCTGGATACTGATGGGGGGCCTGTATACCTCGGACTGCTGCTGTATAACTGTGGGGCTGCTGCTGTATATAACCGTGGGGCTGCTGCTGTATATAACCGTGGGGCTGCTGCTGTATATAACCGTGGGGCTGCTGCTGTATAACCCTGGGGCTGCTGCTGTATATAACCATGGGGCTGCTGCTGTATAACCCTGGGGCTGCTGCTGTATAACCCTGGGGCTGCTGCTGTATAACCCTGGGGCTGCTGCTGTATATACCCCTGGGGCTGCTGCTCCTGTATATACCCCTGGGGCTGCTGCTCCTGTATATAACCCTGGGGCTGCTGCTACTGTATATAACCCTGGGGCTGCTGCTGTATAACCCTGGGGCTGCTGCTGTATATACCCCTGGGGCTGCTGCTGTATATAACCCTGGGAAGGCTGCTGTAACACTGCTGGGGCCTGTATATACCACTGGGGAGGCTGCTGTATAGCACACTGCTGGGGGCTGTATACTACCACTGGGGAGGGCTTTATACCATCGGGGGGCCTGTATACCACACTGCTGGGGGCTGTATACCTGTGCTGGGGTCCACCCTCGGCTTATACACGAGTCAATAGGTTTTCCCAGATTTTGGGGGCAAAAGTAGGGGGGTCGGCTTATACACGGGTCGGCTTATACACGAGTATATACGGTAAGTCAATTTTGTCACGGTATATATGATTAATAAGAGATGGGATTGAATGTTAAATTGGTGCCCAGAAATCGCAATTTAACATACTTGTAAAGAAGAGAAAGAAGAAAAATAAAGGTGAAAGTAAGTGACAGAGGTCAGATAAGAAAAGAGGTGGGGAGAATTGGGTATGGGGTTTGCTGGTGCTCCGGTGGGGTTGAGCTATAATCCATAGGGTCAAGCATAGTATGTTTGGGTCACATGACCGTAAGTTTGCCTTGGAAGATAGGTTTGGTCTCTGAAGTAAATGTAAGGGCTCTAGTAAACTATGGGGTGGATCTGTATCGCAGCCATGGTGCCCATGTTTTTTCGAATAAGGGATAAGAGCTGTTGGAGAGAGCAGCTATTTCTGCTGTCCTGTATATCAAATCTATCTCTTGGAGGACACGTGCCTTAGTAGGGAGCAAGGTAGAGTTCTAATGGGTAGGTATCAGTATTCTGGCTGTGGCTAAAATGTTACTAGCTAGTCATAATGCCACGGCATCTTTTGGCCACATCTAGAGATTAAGGAGGGAATTTTGTGCCATCAGGATAGATTCTCTATCCAAAACTTCCAAGATAATCGTGGACATCATTTCCCAGTATGCCCGTATTTCGGGGCAGGTCCAGCAAAGGTATAGATATGTGCCTGTGCCTACTTTGCATCTCCAGCATATTTCGGTTGTTGAGGGGTTCCATGTCTGAAGCTGAGTCGGGGTGCGGTACCAGCGGGAGATCACTTTAAACGAATTCTCCTGTATTTACACACAGGGTGAGGGGCCTTGAGATCTTCGGTAGATCTGGTTGATCTGCTCATCTGTAAATAGGATATTTAAATCCCTTTTCCAGAAGCCCAACTATGCATGTTTAATGTGAGCATTCTCGCAGGTTAGGTATTTACAGAATTTTGATAAAGTTCCGGTAAGTGAGTGAGCTTGTGCGCAGAGCTGTTCAAAGGTGGTTAGGGGTCTAAGTCGATTAGAGGACTGCATATATTTATGGACATATGTTTTTAGTCTATTATAGTGTAAAAATGAGATGTTTGGAAGAGGTCTTATTTTATTTCGTCAAACGTTAGTAGAGCTCCTTCCAAGAATACCATATCTATAGATACAGGGCCTGATAGTGAGGGGTCAGTGTCAGCATAGGGGCCTGTCTGCAATGTAAGGTGGTGGGGGCCAATGATATCTTGAATAGTCAAAATAGAGGATAGGGGAGGAGTTATTTTGTTATGGTCTGTCTTCCATACATTGAGAAGTGCTTGTGTCAGGTCATTTAGTGGGGGTCGGGATTTGGTATGAAAATCCGATAATAAAGCCATGAACTCAGGGGAGCTGTGTTAGTGAGTTTTCAATCGACAGCCATAGTTTGTTGAGAGGGCCCCTAATCTAGTCCAGGATTCTGGAGAGCATTGCAGCCTTATAATATTTAAAGATATCAGGGGCTCCCATGCCTCCATTGGATCTTGGTAGAGTTAGTGGGGAACTGATCCGTGGCCTTCTATTGTTCCATATGAAATTGAAGAAAAAATAATTTATTTTGGTAAGGACATGTACGGGAATATGTATTGGAAGCATTTGGAACAAGTAGAGGAATTTGGGTAGGATTGAACTTTTTAGTAAGTTTTTCCACCAAATACAGGACAGAAAGGGGGCCCTCCAAGACTGTATAGTTGTAGCGGCTTTAGCTAGGAGAGGCAGGATATTGAGATTAAGGAGGTCTTTGGCTGTACTGCCTATTTTGATACCTAAATATGTGATATATCTTGGGGGCCATGGGAATAGGTACTTGGATTTGAATATATCAATCTTGGTATTAGGGATATTAACGCTAAGCGCTTCAGATTTTAATGGATACATTTTGTAATTAGAGACGAGGCTGTATTTTTCTTGCATAAGGGCAGGGATGCCTCTGTCAGGATTTGAGAGGATTACCAGCAAATTGTCTGCAAATGCAGCAGACTTGTGGTGGACCTTCTGCATCACTACCCCCTTGATTTTTGGGTTTAATTGGATGCAATGTAGGAGCGGTTCCATTGTAAGTATGAAGAGGAGGGGTGACAGAGGACATCATTGCCACTATAATTTTATATCAAGAAAGGTTCTGAAAGGAGGTTGTTAATACGTAATCTTACCGAAGGGAGATGATACATTTTGAAAATAGCTTCAATTAAAGTAGGTGGGAAATTGAAGGCTGTAAGGGTGCGACTTAAAAATATCCAGTCCACCCTGTCAACAGCCTTCTCGGCATCAGTGCCTAATAGGACCAGTGGAGTGTTGTTTATTTTTGCATGCTGCAATAAGTGGAGGACTCTACTAGTGTTGTCCCTCCCTTATCTACCCAGCACAAAACCTGTTTGCTCCAGGGAGACAAGTTGGGGTACCACCTCCGCCAAACGTCTTGCTAGTAAACTTGCATAAATTTTTAAATCAACGTTAAGCAGATAGATAGCCTATAGCTACCACAGAGTGTCGAGTCCTTGCCCTCTTTGTGCAGGAGGGAAATGTGTGCCTCCGGAGACTGAGGGGTGAGGGAGCTACCTATTAGAACTGTAATTGCACATTTTAAGTAGATGTGGATCAAGGATTGGTAAGAAGTTCTTGTAATAGGAAGCCGTATCCGTGGTGATTTCCCTATATGACTCTTCGACAGGATGGACTATACTTTGCTAAGATCAAACAGTTGTGATAAGTGTGTTTGTTGTGTTCTGGTTAATTGCGGTAGAGATAAGGAGGTGAGAAAGAGTCTATGTCTGCTGACCGTTGAAATTTTGCCACCTCTGGCTCATGTAAATTTAATTGGTATAAGTCTTTGTAAAAGGACAGAAAGGCTTTATTGATAGGATCTTAATTCTGCGTCACTTGGCCATTACCAGATTTAATTCTATGAATGAATGTGCGTGATTGGCGCTTTTTAATTAATGACATCATTAGTTTAGAAGCTTTATCCCCATGCACCAGAAGGTGGTTTCTCCAGTGTGAATAATGTTTGGCGGGTTGTTTATTAAGTAGATCTTTTAACTTCTGTCTGAGGCTGGTTAGTTGAGAGAATAGGTTGGGCGTGAGTGTTGGTGTTGAGTTCTAATTTGGCTATTTCTTTGTAGAGAACCTCTAGCTCAGTTCTCCGAGTTTTGTTAATGTGTGCAGCTATTGAAATGATTATTCCTCTAATTGTAGCCTTGTGGGCCTCGCAGACCACAGTCGGATCCACGTCAGGGGTGGTGTTAGTGGAGAAAGAGTTGGCTATGGCCATTTGGATTTTGAATTTAATTTCTGTAGAATGTAGGAGAGACTCATTGAATCTCCATGTCCTAAAAGTAGAGAGCATTTTTTGAAATTCTAGAGTAATCCTCACTATGGTGTGATCCGAATAAAGTGCTGGGAGTGTGTCTGTGTCTGACGTCATGGAAAGGATGTGTCTTGATATCAGGACATAGTCTATGCAGTGATAAGTTTTATGAGGGTGGGAGTAATACGTATATGTCTTGTCTTGTGAGTGTAGGTATCTCCAAGCATCTATCAAGTCCAGAGATTGTAACAGAGACTTTAATTTTGCTAAGTCCTGTAGTGAGGTTGAGCTTTTCCCCGTTGAGGTGTCCAGGAAGGGTTCGAGAGAGATATTCAAATCCCTTCCGAATAAAACTGTGCCCTCTTTAAATAGGTTCAATTTATGCAGGACCTTTCTGAGCCACCTCAAGAGGTGCGTGTTGGGGGCGAACAGATTTACCAATATTATCATGTTGCCTCCAATCAAGCCTTTAATGAAGAGATGTCAGTTTTCTGGATCAACCAAAAATCTAATTGAGCAAGAAGGGAATATAATTAGCAAAAGATATTGCCATCCCTCTGGCGCATTTTTGGGGTGTGTGCGAGTGATACCATCTATCGTAAAAGCATTTTTCAAAGGAGGGAGTTTTCGCGACCTGGAAGTGGGTTTCCTGTAGAAATAAATATCAAATTTGGCTTTCTTAAAGTGGTGTAGTGTTTGCGAGCGGGGGATAGGAGAGTTCAGACCATAGACATTGTGAGAGACAATATGGAACAACTTACAGTTTGATGTCATAGTGAAGGGAGATGGAGCAGTGTTTTCGGCGGTGGAGCTTCTCCAGTGGAGCAAGTTGAAGGAGGGGTAGAATTAGGGTAGATGAAAAAGAGTGAAAATAGAAATCTGGACAGATAACATAAGGTATAACTGTTAAATTGAACAGTGCAACAAGTAAAGCATTTAACTTAGACAATAAAAAATGCATTCGGAGAAGTTTCATTGGTTACAAGGTGGTCGAGTAGAGCTGCCGACAGACCAGCAAAAAGGACACAGGGGCTCAGAAGCTAGTAAATAGTAGGTAAAACAGTATTTATAGCTTCAGACACAGTCGTGGGTGGCTGTGGTTCGAGACATTGGTATCGGAAGAAGTACAGCCACCACACAGTCCCTTATGGGGATCTGCTCAGTGATCCCTCACCAGTATCTGGACCAATAACAGTAAAAAAGAGGTAAACAGTCAAGTTTAATATCAACAACGTTCGGAAGGACTTTCCGTCTGTATTGCGGAAAATTCTCCCTTTGAACAAAGGGGAGAAAAGTTAAATGTTGGGAGTGGGTTGCAGCTTGTTTGGCAGACCTCCGTTTGCATCATTGGGATTTAAGGGTCAGGGTTGTCTGCCATGGAGGAGGGTGCGGGATGGGTTTTAGTAAATGGGCCTAGTTAATTGTCTCCAGGTCTGGATAGTGATCGAGCACGATGTTTAGATCAGAGCACATGTGTATATGTTGGCCTACATTCTGGCTTGGAATTTCTTGTCCGAAGGGGAATAGCCAGCATAAAGGAAAACGTCTTTGGTGCAAGATTGTGGTGAAGGGTTTTAGTATTCTCCTCTTATTCAATGTAATCGCGAAGAGGTCTTGGTATATTTGGACCTTGGAGCTGTTACAGGTTATATCAGTGGCCTCTATGGCTCTTCGGAGGAGGAGGTCTTTGGTTCTATAGTCCAAGAACCAGCAGATCATGTCCCTGGGAGGTTCAGTAGGAGGGGGTTTTGGTCTCAGTGCCCTATGCACCCTCACCATATCGATATCTGTTGGGTCGTCTGTTGATAAGATGGAACGGAGGACATCCGTGACAGTTGAGACGAGGGCGTCTTGGCCAACAGATTCGGGTATCCCCTTCAGACGTAAGTTGTTCCATCTTTCTCGGTTTTTGTGGTCCTCCAAGGTTTTAAAGATTTGGTTAAGCTGGTCTTCATGTTGTTGGAGACTCCGTAGTGCTGTGTTAGAGTGCTGGATCACGTCTAGATGGGAAGTTTCAAGGGATTCAACCCAATGACTCAACTGGGAGAGATCCTGTTTAATGTCGGAGATGTCTCTGCCGATAGGTTCTAGAGTCATACTTAATATTCTTTTGATAAAGGACCTAGTGACTAACAAGGTTTTGGTCGATTCCATAGTGTCTGTATCGCTTTCCAGTTCCGATTCTGTATGGTCATCAACCATCAGTTGGTGGGATGACTTAGAGACTGCCGACATGTCAATTTGTTTTTGAAGAAATTTATCGGTGGTGGGACCACTAGGTTATAAAGTTGTTGTTTTTTATTTATTGGTAGACTTAACCATTTTGATTGAATAGTAACTGTAATCTTGCATTGCCCCCGTGTCTCACTAGCCGCTCATGGACAGGTGGAAATTATTCACATGGTGCGGGCAGGTATATGTAGGTGTGAATTAATGGTGTGAGGCTAAGGTGTACAGGCAGAGATCCAGAAGAGGCGGTGCGGTCAAGGCTCTCCGGCAGATACCAGTTCAGCTTAAGGGGGGCCTCAGCTGAATGTGTCAGGTGGGTAGCAATAGCCTCCTACGTATGGCCGCTGATTAGCCAGGCTAAGTCCCTGCTTCAGTATTGACGATTTATACAGGCAGAGCTCCCAATAATTATGGCCGCCAAGTTAAGTGTTAAGGTGGTTGACACCTATCTGCAGTATCCTACTGGAGTTGGTAAGGCGCAAAGTCAGGGTATGAAATGGAGCCGTTAGGTGAGCTTTCAAAGTTGAGAAACACCCATGTGAAAAAGGATGTAGGCAAAGAAAATCACACTGCGACCGTTCCGGGTTTGTGTCAGCTGGCTGGGATTATATGGTTCTAAGATTTTGTGTAAGGTAGTATAATGTCACTGAGTACCAGACCACACCCCAAGGATTTCAGAGGGTGGCAGCTAAGGCTGGTGGTCAATGAATCTGGGCTTATATGGATAGTTGAGGAAAGTTGGGCCCTCTGCTATGTTAGAATAGAATCTAATGCACTGCAGGGGGATGAAAGGGTGCGTGGTCATATAGTGTAGCTGCCGCACCGTCACTCCTCACCTACTTTCCAAGGCAAATCAGCTGTAAAATCCAGGTAGGTGGATGCTTGGTCAGAGCTGCAGGTGGAACGGAGGTCTGGATTGGCATACGGGAGGTGAGAGCCTGCGGTGCCTGGGATCTCCGAGAGTGTGGGAGCCCTAGGTGCTGGCAATCTATGCTGGGCGTCCGGCCGGAAGTGAAGGCTGCTTGGCTCGCGGAAAAGCCTCAGTTAGCGTTTTGTGTGTTATTGGTGGGTGGCGGCCCGTCCACAGTAACCCCTCAGCCTCCGCAGCAGGCCGGTGTTCAGGCAAGCCGCCGCTGAGGCAGATGGTGGGTCCGGCGGCCCTGCAGCGTGGGGTGCAGGAAGAGAGAGGGGGAGCGTCACTCACAGACTTGCAGCAAAGTATTCCTAGGTTCCCGAGTATAATAAGTTGACAGAGGGTGCCTCAGTTGTTGTCCTTTGGGTGGCTCTGTTTTGGATGTCCCAGTGCGGGTCCCAGATGGAGGATGGAGTGGATATTGGTTGGTGCAGCGGGAGCTTATAAGACGAGCTGCTCACTGATGCAGCCATTCTTGGATCTCGGGAGTAGAACCATTGCATCATTGGCCTTTTTATTATTAACAGGCCAATGTGATATAAGGATTTGATTAGTTTTGACTTTACGCACCATATCACACATAATGGACGTGTATTTATGTGAGTTCTCCTTTTCTTCCTGTTAGCTTACAGCATTATTTTTCCGATAAATAAATGATTTCATTTTTGACACCAAGTCTTTTGGCCTTGTGAAGTATTTTTTTTTTTATTTTTCCCGTTTTTTTGGCAGCAAATAAAACTCTCAACCAGCATATTTTGTCTTTATTCACTGGCATCATTAAACTAAAGCCCATCTGTTCTAACTGAATGATGCATGTTATAAAATTGCTGAGACCCTTGGCAGGAGAATTGATGGAAGCCATTGAGAGGGGCTTTCACGGGATTCAATGATTGCTCAGCAAGGGACATCTGTTCCCCAATAATAAATAAATATATACAGAAAATGAAACAAATTGTGTAATTGCCAGGAAATGTCCCTTCAACGCGGCTTTTTCTGCAAAATCTCGGCCAAAAATTAAAGAGTGACAATTAGAAGTTAAGATACGTGGAATATGGTGAGAATTAATACAGTAGAGAACGGTTTAAGTCACAGTTCCCTGTTCATTGAGGTAGCTCAAGAAATTATTCATGTCTTGATGACTGAAACACTGGCGGAATACAAAACCCAATATTAAATAAGCAAGTAATGAAAGGAACATTTCAGAAATCCTGTTTATTGAGTTTCTAGAGTATTACATGGAAGGGTAATACGGGCAAGGGAAAATTGCGGAGATGGGACACTAATTTATCTGAGTGACAATAAAAGGATCTAAGTCAAATGAAACAATGTCCCGGCCATAGCAGATGACAACGTTTGGAGAACAGCGGGCACATCGGAGGGTGATGACTACACAGTTCCATGTGTGCATAAATAGAGTATGACAAGTGGAAGGGATAGCATGCCAGTCTATTTGGCTTAGCCACCAGCTCAATCCTGGTGAACGGAGAACAGTTTTGGACTGATAATTCCATAAAAGAAATAGAGTTGGAAAAAATAGGTATGTGAACTCTTTGGAATTAATCATATTTTAAAAGTAATTATTTAAAAAATTAGTCTGATTGTTTTCTAAGTGACTTTTATAGACTACAACAATCTAGGTAAAGCATTAGAACACTTGCAAACCTCTTGTTACGATACTTGCAGGACACTCGCTAGAATCCGATGGCTAAAGGGCACAAGCAGTGAACAGCAGACAGGAGAAGACATCCTAGGATGCAGGAGTGGACGTTTAGAGAAACAAACCGGATTAGATGAGAGCAATCTGGGCAAAGACTGCTTTGAGCTGGAGATGGAAGCTAGACTAAACTAGACACAATACTCAAGCATTGTGGATAAATAAGCCCAAACAGGAAACAAGCTGGCTTTCCCAGGTTCAGCAGAATCCATCTTACTAAATCAGAAACACAAATCAGCCTCCAGTGTAAGGAGTAGAATTCTCAGCACAATTTAGCAAAATGAATAATAGCAGCCATTAGTGGTCAGTCTGAAAATAACAACAGAATCCTTAACACCTCTGTGATTAATTTTTGTCATGCAGGACAAGAAGAGGAGTGAAACAGGGAGAGGGTTCACCACCTGAACTCACCAGTGACTGATCCCTGATCTCCCTATTTTCCCTAGACATGTTCTTCCCCCATGCGCAACCACGTGCCTAGACCCAGGCAGATATAGTGCACAGGCCAGCAAGACACTAATCTAACTACTAATATAAAGATAACACTAGGAATGGGGAGAAACAGGTAAAACAGATATAACACAGACTCTAATTCTTCTCCAGAGAGAGACCCCACCACATATGCTGGAGAGATAACCACTTTCTATATATATCTATTCAAGCTGATGGGTCTGTGTAGAAATCTGCCATCTTTCTTTTCTCTCTTTTCTCTTTTTGTTTCTCAGTGAAAACAACTGATGAAACTCTGATCCAAAGCTATATATAAAGCTTCTGTGAGAAAATCATTGAAGCTTGAATGAGGCTAAGGGCTCATTTAGACATCAGGAGTTTTTTTTTTACGATTGAAAAAACTGACCGAGTTTTATTAGATATCCATCACAAAGATTGAGCAGAAGTCAAAGTTTCGGCAGTTTTTGTTATTATGTGTGCCATCAGGCAACACTTCCCTGTATCTTCCAGGAGGAAGACTTTCCTCCTTCTTCCTCTTCTCCTCTTCCAGATCCTACTCCTCAGCCCATCCATGTTGAACAGACAAGAGACTTTGTTAGTAGACCCCTTTGTAGCAACCAGATCCTGTTCTTCCTCATCCTCTTTAGCATCCTCCTCATTATCACCCAATCCACACTATGAACATGAGATAAGGCTATGCTGGGAAGTATCCCTCAGTGTAAGCTCTTCCTCCATAGCCACTTGCTCGGCATGCAAAGCTTCCTAATTAATTGTAAGCAGTGGGTGTTTCAGTAGACACAGCAGTGAAGTGTTAAGCTGATTATGGTATCATCACCAATCACCATCTCGGTCCATTTGTCAGTTGTTATGTGCAGAGGCGGAGTGGAATTCCAATAACCATGTTGGAGTTGGTAATCAAATACTGCCCTCTGCTGCTCACAAAACCTTGCCAACATATTTAATGTTGAGTTCCAGTGTATGGGCAGATCACAAAGCAGTTAGTGAGGTGGCAATTGCAAGCTATAGTGCAGCACTGCCAGAACGCAGTCAGCTGTAGATAACTTTCTTAAAAGGGCGCAGATGCAGTGTACCTTGAAAAGTACCTCCGGCAAGTCTGGATATGTTTTCACTGAACACTGAATCTCTAAGTTGAGTACCTCGGCGTCATGCAGGGGGGGATCAGGGGTGCCCAGAAGTAAGATAGACCTGAGCGTAGGGAGTCAGGGGAGCCTACTCTGGCCCTGATACTGGGGTATGACTCGCCCTGTACTCTGAAGGTGAGGAAGTCCAAGCCGCCAGCCTAAGACCCTAAAACTCCTGAGAAGCCTTAGGCATAAGCCCATACCTCCACCCACAGACCACGGAACCCAGCAGCTTCCAATGGAGGAACAAACAGCAGCTTCAGATCAGTGTCTGCCAGGGCCAACATCAGCACCCGATATACCTGGGCAAGTGCCGGGGCCCTGAAGAGCTGAGGGGGCCCACTAGCCATCAGGAACAGGCAATCCTGACAGCCAGGGGCCCATTAGGGATAGATAACCCTGTGAATAAGGGGGCACATGGGGCAGACTCAGCAAGGAGCTCGGTGCTCTGCTGAGCTGCCAGTGCACATGGGTAATTTGCATGTGGTGCAGATTAGCTATGTGCTGGCATCGGGGAGCAGTGGAGCTTCCTCCTTTGCCTACAGTAGCAGAGTGATGAGTCATCACCCTCCGAGCTCATCACACTGCTACAGGAAGAAACTCCACAGTCCCGGGAGCTGCTGCAATATGGATGTGGTGGGGAAGACTCTGAGAACGACATAGCCCCGGGGGAGCTGATGGAAGGGGAGTATGATCTGTTTTTTTTTTTTTTTTTACTGTGTGCAGCAGGATGGGGGATTATATGTACTTTGGAGGCTGTGCTGACTGTATATAAAGGCTTTGCTGACTGTATATAGAGGCTGTGCTGACTGTATATAGATGGTGTGCTGGGGTATATAGAGGCTGTGCTGAAATATATAGAGGCTGTGCTGGGGGGCCAAACGGCAAGTTCTGAAAAAAAAACTAAACTCTGGCTCAGTATCAGTTTTTCATTAGTTTCTTGTCCTGCAATTTGAGAAGTGCTCCACCCCTTCTCACTGAGCCTGAACACATAAATTGCTGTTTCTACCTTGTGTGCCCATAATGAATCTGGCCCTGCTGCATCCTGCATCTATGAGGTATGGTCACACTAGATCAGGTTTTAAATACCTTAGTCTAGGACCGTTCTGATAGGGGTCACCGTGGAGTGGTAGAACGGCTTCCGTACCTTTTTTGCAAATAACGTACTAACTAAGAACCCTGCTGTTGACACTATTTTGCACTTGCTTTTTACCTTTATAGCAGTGATATATATTTTTGGACGTTTTTTGCACTCTTTTTTGTGATATCTGTTTAATGCTGCTGAAGAGGGAGAGAATGGTTGGCAGCGGTGGGCAGATTAAACATGCAGGGGGTGTGAATCTGCCCTTCGGCTCCAGCCTCTGGCCACCTCCTTTCCGGCTGCAGGATGTAAGTTTTCTAAGTGTATTATCTCGGGGTACATGGCTGCTCAAGTGCTGGGGGACCCCTTGCCTGGATGCTGCAGACATGCTGCGACCAGTGCTGTAATTAGATCACCATGCCTGGTTTGGTGACAGGTCCTCTTTAAGAAGGAAGAGTATAATCCCCAACGAGTATGCAATTTGAAATATAATTTGCAGGCTTCACTAAACACAAAAAATGTATCTCTCCCTCCTGAAAATCGGTCAGGAAGGGAGATATTGGGTTCAGGTACAGCCAACATGTGAATCGCAGCCAGATACCCAACTGCTACTCGAAGCTGATGAACCACCTGGTTTTGCAGTGTAGACACCTCCTGAGAGAGTTCCTCCCCCAGGTGCGCAAAAGCTCATGATGACATAGCGGCTTCGAGAAAACAATAGTGGGTTGCTGATTATGTCATGCAGGGGGAGGGCCGGGTTGCCAAGAAGTAGAATGGAGCTGGGCATAGGGAGTCAGGGGAGCCTGCTCTGGCTCTGATACTGGGGATCCCTGACTTGCCCTGTACTCGGAGGTACCTCTGAATGTGTGGAGGTCCGACCCGCCAGCCTAAGGCCCTAAAACTTCTGAGAAGCCCTAGGTATAAGCCCCTACCTCCACCCACAGACCACGGAACCCAGCAGCTTCCAATGGAGGAAGAAACAGCAGCTTCAGATCAGCGTCTGCTCACAACAGGTCACAGTCCTGAAGTGCCACTGAATCAGCAACAACAGTTGGATGTGATCTGACCCATTTATGGCCAAGGGGTGGGGAACAACCAGCCCAGGCACGCCCTTAGCTTACCTAAGCATAAGTCATATTCATCACACACACCTGCACTCTCAGCTCCCGCTCATGGGCCTCCTTTCTCCACACTGAAAGCAGGGGAAAAAAAAGCTTCATTTAAATCACAGCAGCAGCACTTCCATACTACATGGCAGTCAATACGTAACACTGGGCCAGGCATGGTACGCATGCCAGTTTGTCAAGCTTCAGAGCCAACACCAGGTTATAACTATTATCCCACACGACCATACCTGGCTGTAGGTTCAGCTGGGAGAGCCAAAACTTGGTTTGGTCTGTTAGGCCTCTCAACAACTTTGTGGTGGTGTGCTGTTTGCCATCTAAAGATATCAGTTTAAGCAGAGCCTGATGCCACTTCACCAAGGCAGTGCTGCAGTGCTTCCAAATTGGGACTGATGGAGATGTTAATTCAGACATAAAGGAGGAAGAGGAGAGGATGCAGGATCTGGCATAGTAGGAGGGAGGAAACCGTGATGGAACATAGACCCGCAATTCTAGGCATCGGTAGGACGTGTGCTCTACCATGGTCCAACTATATCCCAGCCTTCACCAGGTTCACCCAGTATGCCATCAGGAAAATCAGGGAACTGGAAATGAGAGGTGGATGAGAAATCTGTGCTGCTGTTTGATGAAATGAAGGACTAAAAAGTATGTAAATCATAGGTGGTTTTATATGAAGCATTTCAAAGTGCTTTCCTCACTTCCTCCTTAGGAAACCAACCAAGTGGTAACTCAGTTTTCATCCAGAGTTTCTTTCTATCAAGGAAATGTAGCATCCCAAGCCAAAAGCACACATCCACGATTTGATGGTTAAGTGGACGTTCCCAGTAACTACATTGGTCAAGGTACAGGTGACATTATAGCACACGTACTTGTGTAAGGCAGAAAGAGCACATCGAGAGAAATAGTAGTGGATGGGGACTGAGTACCAATTGATGACTGCTGCCAAGAGGTATGGAAAGACTCAGTGTCAACAAACCTAAATAACATTTCCAGGGCATGCAGTCTGTGGCTATTTAGTTTTTGAGCCTGTTGGTAGATGGCTGAACACTGCACTGGTAGAAGGAAGAAGACGTGGTTCTGATGTTGGGTGTGTATGTGCATCCACAGGTGCAGGGCAGGAGGTGTCAGTGCCTGCTTCCTGGACAGGGTATTGGGAAGTATATAGCTCAGGGTAAGTGGTAGTGGTATCACAGTCAGACAATGTATTTGTGCCCAGGTGTTTGAACCACCTAGTGGGGTGCTTGAATGGCGTGACTGAGCATGCTTGTGGTGGTGAGGCTGCTAGTGGTCTATACCCTGCTGAGCTTGGTATGGCAGATGTTGCCAATAAATATCCATGTGTATTTTGGACTTTCTGTAAAAAAAAGAGCCAGGCTGGAGTTCACCTAACCCTTGGCCTGAGATCTAGCTATGTGGTGGCGCTCTGGGAAACAGTTGACTGCCTTCTCCTTCTGGCAAACCCACTGCCTCTATCTGCCTGTTGCAGTGCTACAGATAACTCCCCTTCTGCACTGTTAAGCTCGCTATGCATGCTACATTCCAAGGTTGTGTCAGTGGCTTCATCATCCACCACCTATTCTTTCACTTCCTCATTTTGGTCATCCTCCTGACTTGTTGACTTAACCTGACTGGTTGGTAACTATGTCTCATCATATTCTACCTCTTGAGACAGTAATTGTTCCCCACGGTCAGCTTCTTTTCACCATGGTTGCTCAGATATTTGTGCATCAGCACATATGATCACTTCATGTACCTTGAAACATACATGGTGAGAGGTCAGAAGAAGCCACAAAAGGAATTGTAACAAGCTCCTTGGAGTGTCCAAGTGCAGGGTCACTTGTCTCCTAAGACTCATCAAGGTGGGAGGAAGGAGGCTCAGGGTGAGGATTATGTGGCCCAGTCTCTTGGCTATGTAAACTGCACCATGTGGAAGACAAGGTGTTGCTGGCAATCAAACTGACAGACTGAAGGCATTATCCGCCATCCAACCTTCTAAATGCTCCTACTGTGGCTTCAATAGTGGTTTCCAGCGCCCCCTGCAAATTGGGACGAAAGGAAAGCTAGGACGAAAGGAGGTTTAGTGTGCTCCCACAGAAGCAGGTCCAGTGTTCCCTGTCACATGGCCATGGTGATGACCACGGAGTGCAGCATTAAAAGTGCCATATTCACTTCCCCATCCCTTACTGCATCATCATGCAGAGAAGTGCAGTATTATTAGAAAATAGAGTATTTGGCCCTAAAATAACTTGGATCGTTTGTGGCAGCACCAAGGCATGAAAGGCAATAATTGCTAAAAAGATACCACTAATATGCTAACCCTACTCCAGCAGCTAACCCTACACTAATTATGATAAACTAGCAACTATTGGAATTAGACCTGAAATGACTGTTTTTTCAATGAGGCACCAGCAGGCATTATAATGCAATGAACCCTGCCTAAATGTCTTTAAAACATTAGTCCTCTTTTAGCAGCTAACCCTACATTAATTACCGCTAACTGTGGAATAGTGAATTAGCCCTGAAAAAAGACTGTTTGTTTAATCTTGTGACTCACCGTAGCCGGGTTCTCTGGTCTCAGGCGCTGGCTGCTGTCACGGTTCGGTGCCTTAGGCTGTAAGGGCCCGGTGGTCAAACACACGGTTAAAGTAAGGAATAAAGTTTGTTTCGTGATGCCACCTGTGGGTGTCCGGTGATGGCACCGGCGCTGCTTGGACCTCTGGGGATGTGCGGCAGCTGGATGGAACGCTCCCCACAGGATGAGCAATAATCCCCGGGGTCAGGAGCTGCACTGATGGAATACGGCAGCTCGGGTAGTTGGTAAATGGATGGTCGAATAAAGGTTTGGAAAGAATGCTCGGACACAATGCTCCTCTGCACGGGTCTTTACTTCAGTCATGCACGGTACACAGGATAACAGTCACTTGCAGGTAAAGGACTGGGTAGTCCCGGTGATGTGCGGTATCTTTCCAAGGCTCCACTGTGTTCTCTCTTTAACTAACTGTCCCTTGTTACTCGTCGCTGCTTTCGTGTACCAGGCTAGGATACTGGGGAACCTCTAACGGATACCTGAGCCGTTGGCCCAAGACGGCTACAAAGTGTCCTAAACCCCAAAGGTGGGTACCCCTCCTGATACAGCTGCGGTGATGGTGGTTGTCGTGATGCGCTCCTAAGAAGCCCTCTATCACTCCGGTTTGTAGTATAGAGGTGGACGTCTGTGCTACCTCAGAACCGGTCTCCGGATGGACTGGGCTCGGGTGTCTTTGGACCCGTCACTTGGTTACTGGTTACTAGTTACTGGTTACTTGGCCCCTTTCACGTCACCGCTCCTTGGTGCCCTCTCTGTTAGCTGTCTTATTCTGACTTCTTCCTTGTACTTGTTTCTCCCACATTCTAACTTTCTTTCTGCTCTTTCCCCACACTGAACATCTCACACTCCTCCCACCAGGACCCAATTGGTCCTCTGCCTCTGGATGTTGCATATGGTGTATGGAGCCTTGGAGTTAACCTGTTCATCACTGAGACGGAGAATACTGCACCTTCAGTCAGGAGTGCAGTACCCTCCTGTGACGCACTCGTTGCGGGGCGCCACACTTGCACCAGCAGGTACTGGAATGTAATAAAACACTGACCCTTCTCCATCAGATACTCTCTTTACACCTAACTCCGAATACAGTGTGCAGAGCATGGCGTCACCGAATATTATATAGAATCGGTGACGCTATGCAGACGGCCAATCACAGTAATGCCAATAGCAAAGATAGCTACGGCATTACCATAATTGGCAAGCAATTCCCCCATGTTTACTGGCTGACAATTAGGCAACAAACGTCCAGGACGGGGAATCGAACCTGGTGAATGAGTACCAAAATACTTGATCGAAAACTGAGCATCTTGAGTGCCATAATGCTCAACAGAGTAACAAGCAGCACCAAGCACGTTCACTCATCATTGGGTCCTACCTGCTGTTTTCCTGTAGGGATTATGGTGGGCTTGTTCTCATGCTCAGCAGCCTGTCAGTATAAGCAGAGCTGCAGTGTAAAAAGCAAATCTAAAACGGAGTCAGACAAGCAGCAATGTAATAATAAATAGCAGGTATGCCTTTCCCATGAGTGGTGGTAATTTGTAAGACCCCCAGCTGGAGATCTCTTTTTACTTTCAGTGCAGTCAATATATAAAAATATTAAATCTATGGATGAAATACATTTTTACCTTTCATCTTTTCTGCGTTGTGAGAGATTTGAAAGTCATCTGAAATTAAATGTAGCATAGGTAAGACATTGAAAGAGAAATGTCTAATTTTCTATCCGCGCTCTGCACGGAAGGCAGAATCTATATCTTCTTTTATTAAAATGTCCTGTGAAGTGAGATGGATTCAACAGAACCTCTGATAACAGTTATTATAAGCAAGTGACACGCATATAAATACATCAGTCTATCATGCCACATGCTGGTAAAGACCATGAATTTTCGCTTTCAGCGTGCCCTATGCAAAACCAGATTTTCTCACAATCCTTATTGCAGTTTGCTCTAATTATCAGCTACAAATGTGATATGTAAACAACACCTAATAAATGTTGTCGCCTCAAAGACTGCACTTTATGTAAAATTCACAAGGAAGGCAGTCAAGACTAGAATCAGCTCGCAAAATATAATGGGTCTAGTAGTTTTCTTTGGAGAGGCTTAGGTTGGTGTAGAAAACCGATGAGTGCAGATGCAAGAAAAAAATCGCATTGCATATTGACCCATAAGTCAGTGCTGATCTGACATTTTTTTCTCAGCTGTATTTCGCGGTGCCTCACCAACGCAAGTCAACGGGTGCAAGAAAAAAAATGGATGGCACATGGACCTTCTCTATGCCGTCCAATTTTTCCAGATACATTGCCATTCTGGAGCTTAGAACACTGTAAATGGCTCTAATTGTAGTAGAGATGAGCAGACCTGTGGGAGTTTGGTCTTCAGACTTAAGATAAAGTTCTGATGTGGACCTGAACGTGACCTAAACCTCATTGGAAGTCACTGATTGGGCAGTTCAGATCTCAGTCCACATATAACCAGCCATATACAAAGCTCTTCCAGGGGAAGGGAGGACAGGATGTGGTCAAACTCTTTTTGAACACACTATATCCGATAATGCTGATTTTACCGTCAGTGTGAGTGATTCAAACACTACACTGGGACGAGCACCGAGTGTACCCGAGCACAGCGATGCCCAATCCACTGATTTGCATACGTAAAGCACCCGAACTCCATACTTGAACACTGATTTTTTTTTGTAAAGTCTGTTTTCAGCACGAACACCGAACTTTAAAGCTCAGGTCCACTCATCTCTAATAGTGATGGGCAAACCAGAACTGTAAAATTTGGGGTCCATAATGAACACCTAGTGTTCGGACACTGACACTGAATATAGAAGTCTGTGTTACAGTTCAGATTCGGGTTTGGATGGCAGGCTGTAATAGGAAGCAAGATAGTGATTAAAGCTGCATCATTATACTTACCGCGGACCGCGCGCTTTTAACTCCACCTCCGGGTCCTGCTCATTACCCTCCGGTATACACTGGACTCTGGCAGAGGCAGAATCCAGTGTATAAACCAGAGGTTAATGTGTGGAGCTGGAAGTGGTGTTACAAGTGTGCGGTCCTCGGTAAGTATAATGATGCTGCTTTAATCACTATCCTACTTCCTTTTACAGCCCCGAAGACCTTACTGTCACCATTTTATACCTGTAGAGTCTGGATTTTGGGTTCAGGCTCAAGTTTGGGTCAAGTCCAGTCCTGAACCCAAACTTTAAAAAAAAGTATGGTAAATTAGTTTCCCTTTTCAGTTATTCTATACTATGTTGAATTATTCATATACTATATCACAGTAGCAGTTATCTATTGTGTTATGACATTATTTGTAAACAGTGATGGAATATTATTGAACCAGTTTAAGACCGGTCTCTTTTTTTTCTATGATATTGGGTGTTATCAGTGGAGAAAATAAGGGAAACAAGCTTCAGTTTTTCCCAGTGTTATTATGACCACAAAGTCACTAGAATACATTTAAAAATGTGTTCCCTATTCTGTAACCATTTTTTATATATGGTAAACTTTTTTTTTATGGGCCAAGGATCTTAACAGCAATTTTAGATTGACAGTGGTGTTTTTTCAGTATTAATTTTTTAATTTTTAAAAGTTATGTTTTATGTATCCTCCATTTTTTCATCTGATCTGAGGGATTTTTTGACTTCCGAGTCTGTCACAGAAGAGATTTGTCTCTCCTTTTGCTTTTGACACAAGTACTGGTTGTATACTGCATGTGACAACAATCTCCCATATTCCCCATACATCTGGACTGTCTGTTATAAGGAAAAAGATCCAAACCTGGCTATGTTTTGAGAAAACCTAAATCAAGTCTGCCGAAAGCATGTGGAAAAATATAAATTGTCAGATGAAACTGAGATTTAACTTTTTGGCCATAAACCTTTGGGCTGTGCATCACCAAAAGACCACCATACCGACAATGAGGCATGGTGGAGGAAGATTATGTTGTAGGGCTGGTTTTTGACAGCTGGAACATAGGCTTTAGTCAAGGTGGAGGGAATTATGAAGAGCTCCAAAAGTAAGTCAACTTTGCAACAAAACGTTCTGAAAAAGTTGACGGTAAAGAAGAATTTCCTCTTCAGCATGACAAATATTAGTTTAAGGTGTGTATATTTATCAATCCACATTATTATAGTTCTGTATTTTCCTTTATCTGCTCAAAAAAATGTTTAATTTATTTTTCAATGGATTTGAAAAGATTACGGCTGACACTAATGGTGAAAAAAATTCTGAAATTATTATTTTTGGTATAATTTATCTTCTATTTGACAAAAAAAATTACATATTAACAGGAATGTGTAGACTTATTAAATTCACTGTAGACTTAGCAAGAAATTAACAGAGTAAAAGGAAAATATACAAGAAGAGCAACTTTCAGGGAGGCATAGAGCTGATATCAGTGCTAAAACTCACAACCACACACTGTGCACTTGACTGTGACTATACTGTATATATATATATATATATATATATATATATATATATATATTATATAATATATTACGGTATATATATATATATATATATAGGACCAAGATATCTACAGAATTCTTAAATTAAAAATACCTTTATTGCTCTGAATACCATGTAAAAACATTATGTCTTATCTAAAACAATGAAAGGTGAGAGCCACATAGGGAATACATACACAGTCTGTATAAATTATGGGGGACTAAAGATAAACTTCTAAGTTTCTAAACTTCTGAATGCGCTGGCCATAGAACTGATGTTTAAGGCTTCAGCACCATGGATAGCGGCGGCTACAGTATGCAATTGGCGTAAGCACCAGGTCAGCTCCTTATTGAGGATGCTGCCCTGCAATGTGCTTACGCACATTCGTACTGATACTCCTGCTTACACCGAGGAGCCGCCGGCTTTCATTCAGAAGTTTAGAAAGCTGGCAATAGCAGCGATAACGTAATACTACCTAATAACCATTAACATGCCACTGTATTTGGACAACAGGTCTCTAGGGAGGGTGGACACTCCCTGGAGACATATTGCCCACATATATTTAACAGATGAACCCTTTTATCATCCCTGAATCAGCAGGGATGAACAAAGCATTTGGCAACCGTATTGCACAATAAGGAGTAATCCGGTTACCGGATGCGGGTTTAGGGACACATTTGAAATGCAAAATGTGTCTGAAGGGACATGAGATTACCGCATCCGGATCTGGATGCGGTAACCGCATTTTGCATTCTAAATGTGACTCTATCCTTAGTAAGACATATACACTAAAGCATGGCACTATTGCTTAATGTATTATTTCCATCTATCTTTCATTTTTACTCCTGTTTTATTAGCGTAGCTATCTCTTCCTTTGACAGAATCAGTAGTAATTTTAGGTTGTTTATGATTTTATAGAAGGTCATTTTGAAGTTGTTTTTACAACTTGCCAAGATACAGTGTCATCTTAGGTAAAGTGCTAATTTCCTGGCTGGTCTTCTTGGCAATATTAGAGCTCCTGGTGGATGGTCAGATCAGACTGTTGGGCTTTTTCTACTTTTGGTAGCTGACCTTGTGCGTAAAAAATACTCTGCTGGACTAAAGATATTGAAGTCAAAACATTTGATAAAAGCTGCATCAATCTGCTGCTAAAGGAGCACAATAATGTATTGTGTTGCGTGCGGTCAAAAAATGACCTACTTAAAGGTGAAATAGCGCTCCATCAAAAAGAGAGTCTGGATGACCTACTTACAGGGAAAATCACTCTACGGGGGAGCTTTGTTTTCTCTTGGTTGTAAGAATATTTCTGTAGTTTTTTACTAAGAAATCTAAATGTACAGTATATAAGTATATAATTAGGTTTTCTTCTTTTGTACAGACAAATTGGGGAATGTAGATTTCATTTTGGCTATGAATAAAATAATGTTACACCTAGTATGGGATTGTATTGTATCTCCAACTTTAACTATGAACTACCTTGGATGTTCCCAGTTCATTCTGTAAAGACAAGGTGGGCAAATTTGAACAGTGGAAATTAGGGATGAGCGAGTATACTCGCTACTATTCGGTATTCGCCGAATAGTAGCGGTATTCGGGCTACTCGCTACTCTCTGAGTACTTATGAGTACTCGGGAGTAGTGAGTAGTCCTAATACTTTCGTAGTGTATTTATAGATACACTGCGAAAGTAGCCTAAAAGTTAATATAAGTTGTTAAAAAATAATAAACTTACATACTCACCTTCTGACGCCTGCACCGGGACCGCCAGAGAAGCCATCCGATTGGCTGATAGTGACAGGTCCTTTTCCAGCAATCACATGGCCGGTAGCGATCTGGCCAATGAGATGGCGCCACGTCACAACTACGTCATCGCTAGGGGCCACCTGATTGGCCAGCTTGCAAGGTCCTAATAGTACATCTAGGACCTTGCAAATTGGCCAATCAGGTGACCACTAGCGATCACGTGGTTGTGACGTGGCGCCATCTGATTGGCTGGTAGTGACAGGTCCTTTTCCAGCAATCGGATGGCTTCTCTGGTGGTCCCAGTGCAGGCGTCGGAAGGTGAGTATGTAAGTTTATTATTTTTTAACAACTTTTATAAACTTTTAGGCTACTTTCGCAGTGTATCTATAGATACACTGCGAAAGCATTCGTACTCGCTATACTCACAACGAGTAGCGAGTACCACTGCCTACTCGTTGTGAGTATAGCGAGCACTACTAATAAGGTACTCGCTCATCCCTAGTGGAAATGGGTTTTGAGGTCCATTTTTCAGGTGGAAATCTCAGTGGTCAGATGTCCAATTCTTATACTTTTACGGCCTATGATATTGACAACCACAAGACCACGTGCATACGTTGAAAAGTATAAAAGAAACACTTCACCACTTCTGTATTTATCACTCACTCATGGTTTTGGCTACAAATACTGAGGTAAAAAACTCACTGAATACTCAATGGGTGCACATGGCCTAAGGCCGGCTTTACACCACAGTTTTGTGGTGTCAGGCTGTGTCCGGCGTTTTGCAGGAAGCACCGGACACAGCCTGACAGCTCCGGACAAAAAGTACTGGAGGGCAAATATACCGGAATCTGCAGTCCGTGGCTGCTGGAGCTGTCCCTTGCTGAAATGTCAGGATTACGGCTTGCGGGGAGCTAGCCGCGATCCTGAAATCTTAGCCGGGAGATCTCCAGGGTGCTGACAGATTTTTTGTCGGATCTGGAACTATACGGCGCCCATAGCCTCCCATGTTAGGGGGCGCCGAATCACATTTTTGTCAGATTTTTGCCCCGAACACAAAAACGCTGCTAGCTGCGATTTTTTGTACGGGGAAAAAAACGAATTCTCCCAGATCCTCCCTGACAGCAGGGAACTGGATGGCAAATAGCTGTCATCCGGCCCCATGTGGTCCCATAGGAATACTATGGGGCGAAAATCAAATCCGGGGCTGTCCGGTTCACACCCCGAATCCATAAAACCATGGTGTGAAGCCGGCCTAAGGAGTCAGGTGAGGTGTTATTAGGCCATGTGCATCCATTGAGTATTCAGTGAGTTTTTTACCTCAGTATTTGTAGCCAAAACCAAGAGTGGGTGATGATGAAATGGGAGAAATGATGATGTGTTTCTATTAGGCTATGTGCACATCTGACGTTTGTGCATCTCTGCAGTCCGTCCAAAAACCTGTTTTTTTTAGCAGAAACTGAGTTTTCTGTGCTCAGCAGTGTCCCTCGTTTTTTGCTCATTTTCCGCCCGGTTTTACAGCGTTTTTCTCGGCGGTTTTCTCGGCGGTTTTGAAAACTGAGTTTTTTGTGCACTTGATCAGCTGAAACCGCTGGAAAAACGGTGGAAAGAAGTCACTTGCTCTATTTTTGGAAAACCGGTGGAAAAACTCAGTTTTGACTGAGAAAACTCAGTTTGACTGAAAACGACCAGAAGAAAACCGTTCTAGTGAAGACAGAGTTTTCTAAAATCCATTGACTAGCATGTTAATCCAACCGGAGGATAGGATTAACATAAATTAACATAAAACTGAGCGGAAAACGCCGACGGAAAACGTCCAAAAGCAGCCCACAAAACGACTGATGTGCACATACCCTTAGACCTTTCCTCTGATTGATCCACTCCTGGTTTTAGCTACAAATACTGAGGTAAAAAACTGACCAAATACTGAATGTGTGCCCTTGGCCTTAGAATCTAAAGCCTTGAGTCTTTAGCCATGTTCACTTGTTGATTATTTGGTAACGTTTTTACCTCAGTATTTGGAAGACAAAACCAGGAATGGGTGAAAAATACAGAAATGGTGCCCATGTTTCCTTTGTACCACTCTTGGTTTTGGTTACCAAATATTGAGGTAAAACAACTCACCAAATACTCAATGTATGCATGCGGCCTTAGCGTCTGAAATCTTGTTTCTTAGGCCACGTGCACATACTGAGCATTTGGTGATTTTTTTACTTCAGGACTAGAAGCCAAAACCAGGAGTGGAATAGACAGAGGAAAATTATAATAGAAACACGTCACCACTTCTGTATTTATCACTCACTCCTGGTTTTGACTATGTGGCACCCATGCAGCCAGGAGGCCACAGGGTGAACTGTAGCTGGGACAGGTAAGACGGTCAGCTCACAAACACACCCACACACATACACTTTGACCCTGAGATTAATTCGCTTCGTGCCAGGCGAGGGGTGGTGGGAGTAGCTACGTGTGGATGGGAAGTAGAAAGAACCCGGAAAAAGGGGTTGAGGAACTAGACACCAGAAAGGACCTAGGAACACTAGGTTGGGCGAGACAATCGATAGCTTCCCATGGGAGAGGAGTAGACGGAAAGATTTCCTAGAGGGTGGAGGAGAAGGGAAAGCATCCCCAAGCTGAGACACCCTTCAGCTGAGTACTAACAGATACTGAGAATGATGGGGCCCGGCGGCCTGCACCACTAATGGCCGGCCGGCAGTCCAAAAAGCTGAGAACTGTGGATGGTACAAGGAGCTATATGAGCCCGACGAACCCGGGTCACTGGTGGCTCGGCCAGAGAAACCAGAGAGCCGGCTCTGTAGATGTGGCTGGGAAAGCATTATGCCCCTAATCACGAGACACCCGGCGGGGGCGGGAACTCCAAGTCCCCGAGAACCAACAACCGATACAGAGTAGGACAAAGTCATCAAATGAGGGCTAGTGACCCAGAGTGTGGGATAACTCACTGTAGAGCCCATGACAGCCGGACCGAACCCATAGCTGAGAGAGGAGACAACAGAAGGGCCCGAGAGGTACATTAAAGAGAGTGACACAGAGGAACAGTCCCCTCTGCAGTAAGAGCCCCAGCCGGTGACTGTTGCATGGACTCGGTCCACAGTTTGTACGCAAAGAACTGTGTGTTGAGTTAACGAGTGAAATAAAGCACCCGGTCAACTCAAGCTCTGTGTGTGACTGTTATTCCAAGAGTGTTGAGGCCGGGCTCGCTTGTGGAGCCGCATAATTACTGTGTGAGCTGCTGCATAGGAAGCATCGGGTACCTGCTGAGTGGTACCCTGATTTTTGTGCGTGCCAGCCGGAGGAACTGCAGAGAGAAGATACGTGCAGCATCCCAGGCATGGAGCATCCTTATAATCACCCAGGGACACAGCCCTACCCGTGGAGGGCTTAACATCCCGGCTGCCGCCACCACCACCGCCCACGGCGGGTTCCGCGGTAGCGGTGGCCACATTGGCCACGACCCACGGTTGGCGTCACAAAATATTCCAGTAAACTTTATAAATCCACTTTGTTTGCATTCCCGCACCTAGAACCATGGAGCCAGGCCACGTCGCAGTGGCACCCCAGAGACAGAACGGCCTGAGTACCCAGGCCCCTGGGGGTGCGACCGCTACAAATACTGAGCTAAAATACTCACTCAACATGTGCACATAGCTTTAGTGTCTTAGGCCACGTGCACATATTGAGTATTTGGTTAGTTTTTACCTCAGTATTTATAGCTAAAACCAGGCCTCTAACACTGAGCTAAAATACTGACAAAATACTCAATATGTGCATGTGGCCTTAGGCTGTGTGCCCACATAGTGGTTTAGTGACGTTCAAATCGTCAGTAAACCGCTGGAAAATTCAAGGAGCCTAGACTCCTGAGCTCAGAAGTCTCCAGCTGTTTTCCGGCGGTTTTCCGGCGGTTTTTCCAGCGGTTTTTCCGGCGGTTTTCTATAGAGGATTTTTTTCATGGAACCGATCAAAAACCGCTGAAAAGAACTGACATGCTGTATGCTGCTAAACCGCTGGAAAACCGCTCAACCGCTGGCGGATCCGCTCACATAAACCCACTATGTGTGCACAGTGTTTTCTAAATTACATAGGGTTACTTGTAAGTCCTAAAGCTGCTAAAAATTTACATAGATTTAAATAAAACCTATGCTAAACCGCCGGCGGTTTTCGCTGCTAAACCGACGTAAAACCACTATGTGGGCACACACCCTTAGCGTCTGAAACTTTGTGCCTTAGGCCACGTGCACACGTTAAGCATTTAGTGAATTTTTTACCTCAGGATTTGTAGCCAAAACCAGGAGTGTAACAATCAGAGGAAAAGTATAATAGAAACCGGTCACCACTTCTGTATTTATCACCCACTCCTGGTTTCCACTTATGCACACTGAAGTAGAATACTGACCCAATACTCAACATGTGTACGTGACCTAATGGTGCCATGGAATAACTACAACTAAGTATTGATGACATGATCAATTTTGCATCCTGCATTTTTGAATAACATGAAATGAACAGTCACAGAATCCTCCAGGGTGGGGGTGTCAACACCACAAACCTTCCACCCTCCACCCCTGCACAGACAGAAGGCACCAAGACATTTAGGGAGCTCCAAGATCCTATCCTAATATGTAGTAAGTGTAATAATAATAATATTAGCAAATATCTCCAATTAGAAATGTAGCATAGTTCTCCTGATTAGCTGTCACTTACCTCATGTGCAGGACATTACAGTTTAGGTATCTATGCTTACGACCACTCATATAGTGACAGTTAGTGATCGTAACCATGGATACCTAAGCTGTAGTGTCCTGCACTTGAGGTAAGTGACAGCTAAACAGAAGAACTATACTACATTTCTAATTGGAGATATTTGCTATTATTATTATTATTATTATTATTATTATTATTAAATCTAATATGTATTAAAATAGGATCATGGAGTTGGGAATTACCTTCTAATTGGATGTACTCATATTTTAGCATCGAAAGAGTGCTACTTTAGTCACCCAAAATTCTTGTGGAACCAAAAGAGGTAAGACAGCACATTAAATTGCTTTTGCATTATTGTGCATACCCAGAAGGTGTTACCATATACAAAGCAATGTAGAGCAGGTATGGATTAAAATCTATTTATTCATGGGTACTGTATGTTATCCAATTCTATGTGATGCTTATGTGCATAATAATCTCTAGCAGGTGTGGATTGAAATACAAATAGAGTGATAAATATGGACACGTGCTTTGGCTCTTAAATCACCTGAAAGCCATATTCACCCATAGAGAATTAATGTTGATGCCTATAAGTAATATACTAATTATACCGCAGACAAAGTATGATTACAAGGGTGGTATAAAACTAAAGGGGATAAGGAAGCAGGATGGTAAAATGGGCAAAAAGGCTATCAGGGGAACTAGTCTGACCCTTAGACTGGGGTCCCTGGCTCACCCTGTTCCCAGAATTACCTCTGAAGGTGAGGACGTTTGGGCCTCCACCCTTTCCCTTTGCTCTTGATCAGCCCTAGGCTAAGACCCCCTCACCTTCAACCACGGCACAGCAACTCACATAAAATTACAAAAAAACTCCAAGAAGGCTTCAGCACAAAGTGCACATACGTCCTCTCAGTTCACGGTCTTACAGAGACTAAAACTCTATCAGTGAAATCTGCTGGTGGAAGAGGAAACTATTTAAAGGCCTCTGGGTGTGGACAGCAGAGTAACCTGACACACCCCCTCACCCGAACAGTCGTAAACCCATAGACAACAGCAACTCCTGACATTAACACTGAATGCGCCATACAAAATTTATTCCCATATAAAATACTAGAAGAAATTTCCCGAAGGGAAAGAAAACGATCATATAGTCATTTCTATGAAAGTATAAATTTTATTATTAATTAAAGGATGTGCGGTATAGGGGGTGGGGACAAGGTAGAAAACCAGCATGATACAATATTATTTTTTCATTATTCAACTACTTATACATGTATACACCCAATATTAAATTTCAATTTATTTTATTACATATCACATGATGGTATACATATATTGAATTTAAGGTAAGGAAAAGCATTAAACAACAACTCTATTCCTTATATATTGCCTTATAGACAACAAGGGAGTACCTGGGGATGTATCTACAGCAATGATCTGCAATTAATCAATTGGTTTGAGGTATGCAAAAAGTTTGTCATTATATGACTAGCATATCATCTCCTCCTATCTATATATTTACATAGCACATTGCATGTTGGTCAGATCATCTCCCACATAGGGGGTTCAATTCATAGAATAGAAGTCACCTGTATGTGCAAGCCAAATTATAAACAGCACCTCAATGATAAAGAGAGAGGAAATCTACTGATGCCTATTCCCAGCAAAGAATTGCCAGGAGATGTATCTACAGCAATAATAGCATTAATCAATTAATATGCAAAATTATGTCACTATATAAACACCATATCATCTCCTCTTATATATATGCTTGCACACCGCAATTGCATGTTGGTCATATCATCTCCCACCAGGGGAATCCAATTTACCAATTTGAGAATCACCTATACATGCAGAAACAACACCTCAATGGTATAAATAGAGGATATTTGCTCTAATACATCCTAAAATAGGGTAATTTCCCCTCAGGTACATACTCAGGGATCTATTGCACCATCCAATTATAACCACAGGGTTATCACAGGGTTGTCACAATGCTATTCCATACCTAGTTATCTCAGCCGTCATATCATGCGTGCGCCCTGATGCGCATTTCGGAATTTCTCCTTCTTCTGAGGCCTGTGATAACCCTGTGGTTATAATTGGATGGTGCAATAGATCCCTGAGTATGTACCTGAGGGGAAATTACCCTATTTTAGGATGTATTAGAGCAAATATCCTCTATTTATACCATTGAGGTGTTGTTTCTGCATGTATAGGTGATTCTCAAATTGGTAAATTGGATTCCCCTGGTGGGAGATGATATGACCAACATGCAATTGCGGTGTGCAAGCATATATATAAGAGGAGATGATATGGTGTTTATATAGTGACATAATTTTGCATATTAATTGATTAATGCTATTATTGCTGTAGATACATCTCCTGGCAATTCTTTGCTGGGAATAGGCATCAGTAGATTTCCTCTCTCTTTATCATTGAGGTGCTGTTTATAATTTGGCTTGCACATACAGGTGACTTCTATTCTTTGAATTGAACCCCCTATGTGGGAGATGATCTGACCAACATGCAATGTGCTATGTAAATATATAGATAGGAGGAGATGATATGCTAGTCATATAATGACAAACTTTTTGCATACCTCAAACCAATTGATTAATTGCAGATCATTGCTGTAGATACATCCCCAGGTACTCCCTTGTTGTCTATAAGGCAATATATAAGGAATAGAGTTGTTGTTTAATGCTTTTCCTTACCTTAAATTCAATATATGTATACCATCATGTGATATGTAATAAAATAAATTGAAATTTAATATTGGGTGTATACATGTATAAGTAGTTGAATAATGAAAAAATAATATTGTATCATGCTGGTTTTCTACCTTGTCCCCACCCCCTATACCGCACATCCTTTAATTAATAATAAAATTTATACTTTCATAGAAATGACTAAATGATCGTTTTCTTTCCCTTCGGGAAATTTCTTCTATTAATTTCGGTACGATCAGTCACGTTTGATTATATGTCCGGATCTCTTCCAGGTATACTAGGTAATGGTATATGCATTAAATAATGGCATAGTATAGCTAGCCATGATGTACTGGATACAAAAACTGTGGTGTTTTCTAACCATATAAAATACTGCAGATCTGTTCACATGGACTGCAGAGCAATCATGGCACAGAGTGATTGCCTGGCTATTTAGCAAGCTGGAAGTGGTCAGACCATTGCCAGTCAGTTTACTCAGTGGTGTGTGCCTTTTGCATAGTGTTGTGTTGATCTCTTGCTGCCTGACTTTTGACTATTTGTTTGCCTAGCCCCTTTTACGTTGATCCATAGCTATTTTAGACATCTGACCTTGGACTCTGACGTGTTTTCTCTTTTGTCCAATGCCTTTGATGTACATTCTGGGTATTTGACCCCGGACTTCTTGACTCTTCTGTCTCGAGGCTTGTCCGTGCAGAGTGTCAATAGCCAGCGTCAAGTTAGTCTTGTTTGGCAAGATGAAGGGCAGAGTTATATGAAAGTCTTGTGCCAAAAGCGGTTAAAGGCACACTTAGACCACCGCTAGTGGAAACTCTGCAGGGTAACTAGTGAGCTCTCTGTATCAGATACTAGGAAAGACAGGTTTACTACAGCTCACCACAGCTGGGATGAGCAGCTGAGACGTGGTTGCTCGAAAGCCATCAAGCTGGATTTAGATGTAACAGCAGATAATAATGGAAAAAATGCAGCCTCCACACAGGGTACGATGAGATTGCAATTTATTATGTAAGATACAAAAAATGGCTAAAAATATGACAACGTGGACCATAGTCCCAGTCTATGCATTTTGGGTATCCCCTCTATCAGATACTAAACAGTATAGCACTAGAGGTGGTCAATGTAATGATGGCAAAACAATGAGAAATACAAAATTGTCATTAGAATATCCAGACAGATGCTCTGTTGGTGCAACATTCTCATTGTGACTAGTGATGGGTGAACTCGAACTGTGAAGTTCAGGGTCTGTACTGAGCACCTAGTATTTGGGCGTAGATCCCCAACACAGAGTTCCCTGGGAAGTTTGTGTTACAGTTCAGATTCACATAGAAACAATAATACAGCGGTCTCAGGGAGCGCCAAAGGAATACTGGACGAATTAGTGGATCAGAACCGACCTTTATTCTTCCTCCAATACCACTGCCACAATGCGTTTCGACAGTCTAAGCCATCTTCATCAGGTGGGTTCACCCCACATGATGAAGGCGGCTTAGACCATCAAAACGTGTTGTGGCAGTGGTATTGGAGGAAGAATAAAGGTCGGTTCTGATCCACTAATTTGTCCAGTATTCCTTTGGCACTCCCTGAGACCGCTGTATTATTGTTTTCATGTGAAATATCTCTCTACGGAGCCAAAGCGGCAGGAGCAGCCTGGCATATCTGGAGGGTTGAGGACCTGCGGATACCTAGCTACCAAGATAAACAACTGAGGACCTGCGGAGACGTGGTGTCCGGTCCGGCATGATCACGCAAATTTTCGCGGAGCACGGAGTTGCGAATGTAAACACCGGCAGGACGGTAGCATTATTAGAGAGAAGTGACCCGGAGCCCCATTAACCACACGTTTAATCTTGGTTGTGTAGACGTACACAACCATTATAGGTGAGTGCACTGGCACTTTTTATTTATACAAATAGCCCTGTGTGTCTACACATGCGCCCTTTTCTTTTTATTTCTGCACAGTTCAGATTCAGGTTTGGGTTGGGGAGCTGTAAAATAATGCGCGTAGTTAATAAACACTTGCCGCATTCCACATCCCGCTGTCCTGCCAGTGTCTACCTCTGGGGCCACTCATTAACTTCTTGGATATTCACTGCATGTCACCGTGTCACCTCTGTGAGCAAACACACACATCTGTTCACAGAGACGAGTGGCAAATACTGAACACTGAGCCGTGTGAAAGGTTATTTGAGTTCACGCCTGAGCTGTGTCAGATGTGAACCCAGATGACCCCATGAACAGAATGACGGCACACGGAGCACAGCCGTAACGTGAGAGAGAGAAGCGCTCACCTCCTGCTGGGATCGCGGCGACATTATGCAGTGCTGCCAGTGCAGTGACTATCCAGGATGTTAATGAGCGGCCCTGGAAGTAGATGCAATGGGACGTGGGACACGGTAAGTATGAGGTGCTGTTATTAAGCATGTGTTTTCTTTTGCAGCTCCCCACCCCATCTCTTAACTGTAAAGTCTGAGTTTGGGGTCCGGACTGAAGTTCAGCCCCGAACTCGAACTTTAAAAAAAGTCTGGGTGAGTCCACCGATCCCAAACATCGGCAGGTTCGCCCATAACTACTTGTGTCTACACCCCCAATATCATCAATGAGAGAATAAAATGCTGTCTCCCCCTGAGCTAAAGTCCAAGCCTCAATTGATTAAATTAAATACTTAACAAAAAATAAAAAATGATTAACTTTAAAATGTTTTGTTTACATTGTGGATAGACAAAACTATAATGTATCATTTTGCCCATTGTGTCGGTAATATTTCTATGCTAATCTTCATCACTATATGTGTGAATGGCCTGTGGTTGTAGTGTCTCGTGTATTTTTGGAGACTGATACATTTCACACTTTGAGCAATTTGGCATATGTATTATGTTGGTTTTTGATGACAACCACCACATGTGATAATTATTTCTGTCTTTTTATAGTGACAATCTGAATAAATCAAGTACCTTCCATTCTTTTTAAAGCTAAATGTCTAAAGGGAATATTTCATGTGTTTAATTTTAGTTTATTCAACTAACATTTTTTTTTAAATTTACATTTAACAGGAAAATATTCCCTGGGGGCTGTCATATTGAAGTAGCACAATTGTAAGGAGGATGAATTTGGAACCACCATTTGAAGTGTGTGCACTGGCCATGTAAACTTTTCTTGGGTTTGCAACAGACAACCAATAATTGTTGGTTGTATCCAGGGGCGTGGTGTAACTAAAGCTTGTGGGACTCAATGCAAAATCTCCAACAGAGCCCCCATTATTGCAAATCTTTAATAGCAAAAATCTTTTTCTATAGGTCAAAGGGACTTTTGGGGCTAAATTGCTTCCAGGTCCCGGGTGCCACTGCAACCCTGCCCTGTTGTAGTTACACCCCCGGTTATACCATGTTGATTGGCTTTGTTTTGTAGGTCTGTTTGAGCACGGCTTTGGTTTAATGAGCCTCTGTTTTGTGGCTCCATTACTAGAACAGGAATTCAATTAGTAATTCTTGGGGCCATTCATAGGAGATGTATGAAGGACTGGATGGACCTGGTGGTTGTTGGGGATAATGAGTGGTGATGCTGTTACCTCGGGCACCAAAGTGTCAAGAAGAAATTTGACATAAATTAGGGAGAGTTTAGACAAGGCTAATGAAGTGGTAATTAGGCAGACACCTTGGCTATTTAGGGGAACTAGATCGTCACCCTGTGGTGAGATGGATTGGAGGTAAGGAGAAATGATGCAATGTCTCAAGAGCTAAATAGATGGGTGGTCTGCCGAAGAGAGCTCAAATATTCAAGAAGAGAGCACTATAGCTTCTTTGAAGAATCAGCAGCAGTCCTGGGTTACAACCATTTTCTTTGCTGATGCATTAAAAAAATGTAGCAGCTGCTACTGAGAAGTGTGGGGGGAGAGAAGGAACGAAAGGTCGGCGCTTCTCTGGGTGGACCTGTAGAAGCAGTAACGCATGAAACAGCTGTAGTCCCAGCAGTGCTTCTCTTCTCCCACACTTTTCAGTAGCAGCTGCTACTGTGGCACCCCAGAGTCCTGATACCACAATGTCATTGCCGCCCTCCGGGGGTAGTGTCATACCTGAGAGCAAAAGAGGGTATCCACACCAGGCAAACCAAAGCACACAACACGTTTCTGCCTCCAGGCCTGAAGGGGGAGCTCTAAATCTGGGTTCAGGGCAGCTCATCTATAAATTCTGGTCTGGGGAGGAGTTAGTCAGTTGAATTCCTAGCAGGACTGAGGGAGAAATCCTGTGGACTGGAGCAGTGCCAAGCTCATCCCAGGAAAGCCAAAACTAGTTTGAGGGACCGATAGACAAGGGTCTGAGGAAGTCGAGGAGAGCCTGGGGAGTGGAGCTCACCCTGTGTAGAGAGCGCCAAGAACCGGACACCAAAGTACGAGGCTGTACAGGGCCTAATGTCCTGGCAGCCAACACTAGAGGGTGGGGGATTCCAAGTCCCCCTGCCACACTAGAGTGCCCGCAGGCAAAGTAGTGCAAAGCGCCCAGGAGCAGCCGCAAGAGAATGGGGCTGAAGAAGAACCCAAGCTGCCTGCCATACCAGCACCACGCAGGAGAGAGATAGAGGGCCACAGCTCAGCTTAAGCAGCAACAGGGACCTGCAGAGAGAGCACAGCAGGGAGGCCTCAGAACCTGCCGGGTGAGGAAAACCTGAGTTGCTCCCAGGTTGCACGGACTCAGAATAACATCACCTGTCAGTTTTCCGGCTTGTACCAGTACCAACAGTAAAATACCTGAGGAACAAACAACCGTGAGTCTGTCTGTTTCTTTGCGCCCTCGGTCCTGCACCTCAATGACCTTCCAACATCCACTGCCCTGGGGACCCGCTCAACCCATGGGGAGCCACTCCATCCCAGCTGCCCATTCCATCTCCCCAGAGGTTCTGCAGCAGTGGCAGCTACCCATAGCCGCAAACCATGAGTGGCTTAACAATCCATTATCCTTAAAACATTTCCCTCGCATTTTTAAGTGACTCCACAGGGCCACTGAGTCAGGTCTCAGCCCCCGTGCGTCCCCCAAGAGACCGAACCACCCTGGTTACAAGTTCCCCATGGCCCTGGGGGCGAGTCACTACATTTTTAAATGCATCATATAAAGAAGATGGTTGTAACCCAGGAAATTTCTTCTGATTCTTCAATGCATTATTTCCTAAAACTCTGGGAAATCCGGGATTTTTAAAATTTTTCAACTGAGCACTGACCTAGTCTCATTATGTGTGCAACTAACAGTATGTAAGCCATATGTGTTTGTTCTAAAGACAGTAGTGCTGATATGCATGCTCTTTTTTGTGAATTGCTTCAATATAACTGCTATGCCAAACAGGGCCCAAAAAATGATAGGTAACCATCCACTGAATGTCATAAAGGTACAGAAGTCATTCTATGGCTGCAATAGTCTTGCCAAGGAGACACATTTCTACACGTGGTCCTGACACTCTGACCATTGCTGTGGAATACTTGTAACCAGGCTGCAGTACTGCTGCTGGGTCGAGACACGGCTCCGTGACCCTGGCAGTGTCAATAAAAGTTCAGGGGTTATGGTTTTGGGGGTTAATGTCATGATGCCACCTACGGTGCTCGGCCAGAGATGGACTATGCTGCTGCTAAGACCTCCGGGGCAGATGACGGTACAGCCAGATGTTGCTGCTCCCCGTAGGTGGACAGGTACCCTGGGGCAAGTGTAAAAGTCAATGTGTGGATGGTGGTGAAGTTGTAATGCAGGGCAGAGGACGACGGAATTATTCATGGACACAGCTGGTGCAGTTCCACATTTCTACTCACAGTTCTTAGGTGGTAGCATCCAGTGGAGTGCTGTGTCCTACGAGTGAGGAGTCCAGCAACTCCCAGGTAGATTAGAAACACCTAGCCTGCACCACGTTCTGTGTACCTTCATCTGGCTGTCTCACTTGTGCTGGCTCTCACATTCTTGCACTGCAAATAACGTTCAGTGTCCTGCGCCAGTGGCCTCGGACCCTATCGGGCGTCCCCTTTGGCCCCATACGGCCACCTTTTCAGCGAATGATGTGGATTCGGCTGCTGCTGCTGGAGATGCAGCCGCCTCCGGCTCGCTAGCTGAGGCTTTAAGTCTCCTCTACTAGTCTGGGCCCGGCGACCGTCTGCAGCCCTGGTCCCTCCACCTGCCTGCGACCGGCAATGGATGCGAGCCCCATGGATGGATCTCATTTCCCTTGCCTCTGCGACCCCCTCCCTCTCTGCAGCTATGCCTGGCTCCCTCCTTCTCTCTCTCAGACATGAGCTTCTCCAGCTCCAGTCCATCTCACTCCTTCCCAGCTGCCTCACTGGAGCTGCTCAGCCTTTCACTCTGAACTCCATCTCTGGACTGACTACTTCCTGATGTTTTCCTTTCTACCCTGTCTCCTACTTCCTATGCTCCTCCTTCCTACTGTTCCACCCACCTCCCTGTCTAAGCCCCATCTCCAGCCAGGGAGGAGGGTGCTGACCAACCCCTCCATCCTCCTAGCATGGAGTGGCTAGTGTTGGATGCCGGTGTGTGGGTACCGGTTAGTGTCCCCTCCTTACCTGTGGTTTTAGGTACCACACCTCTGGTTAAGGTGCAGTACCTCTGTGGTGACTGGACCCTCAGGGGCGCCACACTCCACATAAACCTGTGCTAAAGCAGTAAAACTACAGAGTATATGGGAACTATTGAGTCTTTGGGAAATAATCAGAGGAGAAAACTAGTAGTTGGTTGGTGTGATATGCTCAAACTGGAGAGGCTGTTAAATCCTGTAGAACAGTTTTCCCCTACTCAAGATCTCATGGTCGACCATCAGTGCTTGTCTTCAGGATTTCTTTAGTATTTGACAGTTGGTATTTTACTCTCCGACACCAGTAATGATTCCTACTGTGAAATGCTAAGTGATGCACCCCAGGGCTGTGGGACACCCGGAACTGGCTTTAATGCTTCTGGGGAGTTACAGTGGTTGAGACCCGGCTCCGTGACCCTGGATTCAGCGTCAGAGTTCTTGGGGAGTATATAGGGAGAAATGTTTCTGATGCCACCCGTGGTTTGTGGCTATGGGTAGCCGCCGCTGCTGCAGAACTGCTGGCGACGATGGACGGGCAGCTGGGATGAAGCGGCTCCCCACGGGTGGAACGGGTCCCTAGGACAGAGGGTGAAGTAGTGGGTAGCCCCCGGCAGGCAGGGGGTTAACGTTAGGCCTTGTTACCTTGCACAGTGGCCTTCACTGTCAGTTGCTGTGCAAATAGCACAGTATGAGATCCTGGGTGGTGTGCCTGTCTTTGCCACTCTCTGGTCCTGTTCTTTAGCTCCCCTTTTAACTCCTCTGCGCGCAGAGCCCTGATCCGGCAGCCACAGATCTTGGTGAGCGACCGGTACCTTGTCCTCGGACTCTTGTCGGCTGCTCTTTCTCAGGGGATGTGCCAGGTGTGAGCCACAGCTCCAATGAAGCTCATGGCCTCCGGTTCAGTGGATCAGGTGCTGGACTCAGGTCCGGTCCCTGTTCCGTGACCAAACCCCTCCGTCTGGTATCATTAGTCCCAGATTCGGGCACTCGCGCCGCTTCAGCTCCGCCAGTGCCCCTGGGGTACCTTCTTTTCCGTTCCTGGGACGAGCCTCAGCTACTCAAGTCCCCTGCTTCTCAGTTTCACACCGCTTCTCTGTCTCTTCTTCTCCTCCTTACTCGAGTCGACGTCTCGTTTTCTGTGCTCTATATTCTAGCTGTTCTCTGTTTCACTCCAAACTCATCTCCACTCAACTGTCCTTCTACCTCCCTCCTACACTTCTCTACCCTATTCTCCTCCCATGGACTGGGTCTTCCCTACAGCGGGTCCACTCATGTCCCTAATTAGGGTGTGTATTTGCTGAGGATCCCATAGCTACCATCCCCCATCTCCCGACTACATGAATCCCACACCCTGGCTTGGGTGCAGTACCCCTCGTACTCGTGGGGCGCCACACTAAGAAAATCCTGAAAACATGCATTGTTGTTGAGCCTTGAGGACTGGAGTTAAAGAACTCTGCTTTTCAAGACTAGTAGATGCTGGCTGGACCTAATAGTTGTTGGGGATGAGTAGTGACGCTGTTATCTAGGTGCTAAAAAATGTCAACAGGAGGCATGACATAAATCAGAGTGCAGACAAAAAGACTGAAGCAGTAATTTGGCAGACACCTCAATTATTAGAAGAACAATATTTTCCCTCTGTGGTGAGAAGGATTGGAGATGAAGAGACATGATATGATGTCTCTGACACGCCCCCCCAGGTCGTGGGGTACTCGGAACAGGGCAGGACAGTTTTTTGGGAGGTCACGGGGCTGTGACTCGGCTCCGTGGCCCTGGTCGTGTCATAAAAAGGGGAATAATTATATGGGATTAAGTCATGATGCCAACCGTGGTATTCAGCAATTGCATGGCCAGCACTGCGATTCAGGACCGCTGGGGCAGTTGGTGACGCAGCAAAGATGGTACAGCTCCCACGGGTGGAGCGAGGCCCTGGGGCAGATGTTGTGGCTTTTGGATGGTGGTAATAGTCACTGTGCAGGCCTAGGGGTGCGGGAAACAATCTGAGGACACAGCAGGGTGCAGTCTTCACACTTTACTCACAGTTCAACAGGTTACAACAGCCAGCCAGGTGCTTTGTCCTCCAGGACATTGAGCCAGCCAACTCCCAGTAGATTGGGTGCACTTTACTGGGACCCCCTTCTTGTGTGCCTTTCTTGATCGTCTCACTGCGCTGGCTCCCGCCCTTCTGCCCTGCACTCACACACAGTGTCCCAAGCCAGCGGCCTCGGGTCCTGTTGGGCGATGTCCTCTCTCTCCCCTGACCCTATGCGGACACCTTTTCAGCACGTGTGTGGGGATGTGGCTGCTGCAAGGGATACCGCAGCCACCGGTTTTCTAGTTGAGGCTTAAAGTCTCTCGGCTAGTCTGGGGCCAATCCACTCTGCAACCCGGTCCCTCCACCCGACTCCTGTCAGCGTGGATTCGGGCACCACGGGTGGGTTCCCCACTTCCCTTTCCCCTAGGACCGTTTCTCTGTTCCATCTGCTCCCTTCGACTCTCCATTGCCCTGGGACGAGCCTCTCCGTGGCTCCAGTCCCCAGGACGTCTGTCCTGTTCTTCTCTTACTCCTGAACTCCCCTTGTTCTCTTTACTACTTCCTACTTCCACCCACTCCCTCTACCTACTGCCCTACCAGCCTGAGATGGGGCCCTCCCTCAATAGGATCCGCCGAGGTCCCCTGGCCTGGAGTGGGGTGGTGTTGGATGCGGGTTTGTAGGTACCGGGTAGTGCCCCCTCCTTCCCCAGGAGTGGGGTACCATACCTCTGTCTGAGATGCAGTACCTCTTTGGCAACTGGACCCTCAGGGGTGCCACATACCCCCTCCCCGTAAAACACAGCACACCTCAGGTTGGAATAGAGTAAATAGGTGCTAAAACATGCAACATTTTTATGAAATGTATTTCAACAGGTATAACAGTAAAACAAGTAACTTTTTCTTCCCTTTATGGGAGTCACTTTTCACTTGAACTAATTAAAATACTATGTATAATAGTGCAAGAGTTCTACATAATTATAAAAAAAAAAGTTTCAACCGAGTCCACTAGGGTCACCTAGTCAGGGTGTCCTTAACACAAGGTTCTCTAATGCAATATGGAGGAACCCATCTCAAACCCCCAACATTGGCCTTGCGGGCGACATCGCTGGTCACCCTGTTGGACCACTTTTTGGCCACGCCAGACGGTTTTGGTTCTTTGGTCAACTTATGAATGCAAGGCGTCCAGCTAGTACTCACAATGCTGGCTGTAAAACCAACAAGGAGCACATTATTTGGTAACTATTTACATGGAAACTTCTGATCATTCACCGTCCGATGATTATATTCTCCATTTGGTTACCGGGTACTTAACTGAACATATATTATCACTCATTTAACACCTAAGCAGGTTATCTAAATATTTTAAATATATGCTGCCACTATTTATTTCTGCTTCCAAGGCAGTACATAGGACCTTTGACCACCTTCTTGCTAGGGGAGTCCTGTTTCATGTTCCACACTTGGTGGCAGAAACTGGGTGGGTGCTGCAGCCAGGCTGAAGCTGCTGGGCTTAATGCTCCAGCCAGTAGTCTGTCCGGCTCTGCAGCCACTGGTACTGGGGGTAGCGTTTCCTCACACACTCTTTTTACATTAAGTGCGTACAACCCAAAATCACCTGCATGGGTACAGGTCACAGTCAAGGTGTCCTTTTGGCAGGTGCGACTCCCCATCTCGCTCGGTTACAAACAGTTTTGCGACCACTCCAGGCTCTCGGATGAACCCCCAACCTTTCTCCTGGTTGAATTTGACCATCGCGCCCTGCTTCTATGGTCGGCGGCCTTAGCTTTGGGGGCTTTGCTCTTGCCTTTAAGTTTCGGTCTTCCATGGCTCTTCACTTGGTCTCCCAATCCTTCTCCTCTGCCTCCCACCACATATGCTGCTGTTCACAGTAGTCCTCCCAACTTAGGGTCTCTACCTGGCCCTCCCTTGCTTGGGCCTCCCAAAGGAACCCCATTAGTTCCTCTCCCCGGTTCTCCCAATGGAAACTAACTCTCTCAGCATGGGCCTCCTGGGTTGTTGGCTCAGACTCTAATGGGACCGCTAACCTATCCCCAAAGATTACAGTTTGTTCCTAGTCCAGGTTTCTACACACCGGCCAGGTTCAAGGGCTGTTGGGGGTTCAGGGGCCCAACCAGGGTATCTTCAGCTACCAAGGCAGTATCATTACCTGCACCTGTTGCCTCTCCAGTAGTGGGTCTTTCCTCCTCAGGAGTTGGGGATGCAGGTCATGAGGCCGGCCATCGTTGCAACATCTTTTCCAGCAAGGCCTCCTTCCATCTTTCCACAGCATCTACCTGGGCCTGTCTCAACTGCCGACTCAGTTTCTGCATCTCCGTCCGCACAAACTCCAGGTCTATCAGGGGCACCTGGTCTTCTCTTGCTTGTGAGATCACAGTCAAGCAGAGAGATGGAAGGAGAGAGAGAGGGAGAGGAGGAGGGTTTGGCTTAGAGAAAACAGGGCAGTAATACAAAGAAGCCCAGCCTCTCTTATACTAATATGCTGCACATCCCCTCCCCTTGTTGCACACTTTCTAAGGACTTCTATATCATTTATCTTTACATTCATACATGTACTCATTGAAGTAAAGGTATGAATGCACTCAGTAACCATGTGCCTGTAAGGAACTGCTTTCACTTTAATAGCCCTAAAACCTGCTGGATGGTCCTCTTTAAGTATCAAGGTAAGAAAGCTGCCTTATCATGGGAAAGAATATGATTTGTATAGACAATATAGCAAAGCTTGTGTGCTTTATGACATCCAAAATGAATAATACTTAATAGATAGAAAAGTGTCAGTAGACTCAAAGAAGAAATGAAGTACAGTGATCTCATTATCAAGGCTTTGAGCAGTACAAGAATGCAATCATATGTTAATAAATCCATCTAAGGCAAAGTATGAGATGACTCTGCTGATATTGTCTTAGACTGTACAGTGAAGCTAGCAGTGCTGGAAGAAAATACGACTTTTGGGTTTTAATACATGCTTGAAAATACCAAAATATTGCTTGCATTACTAATAAAAAATAGGTTAGATAATATGTATCTTTTTGTCCATTACCCATTTTAGAACCTCGCAGTGTTTGCCCAAGGACACAAAGATTTTTTATTTTTTGCAATTCTGATTATACCTTTTTTTTCCTTCTTTCTTGTAAGACACGTAATTTACTATAGCATCTTTTTAAAGGAGTTCTCTAGACTTTTAATACTGATCCATTTTTTAGGATATGTAAGCAATATCAGTTTAGTGGGCTCCGACACTCGTCACCTACATGAATCAGCTGTTTTCAACTCTTGCTGCCAACAGAAGTCATCAACAGTAGAAGCGAGTGAACTTTTGGAAGTTCGGGTTCGAGCGGTGCAACTGTTCATGACTCCTAACTTGACACAAACCTCAATGGAAGTCATTGTTTGGCAGTTCAGCTCACCGCCCACAAACATCCAGCCATAAATGAAACACTTCCGGGGGTGTGAGATTTTTTTAATATTCATTTTGGACACACTTCATCCAATAAAATGTGCCTTTAAGCCATGTATGAGCTTATCAAACACTGCACGCAGCTCACACTGGGTCAAGCACCAGCTGTACCTGACCTGTCACGCTGAGTGTAGGGAGACACCCAGCGCTGGGGGAAGTAGTCCCTGATGCTAAGGACAAAAAGGGTAAACGGTGACCCCTAGAACAACTAGCGCGGACACCTGGCTCCCCTAACATCCCTATACAGTTTCCGAAACTGTGGCCTCCAGGATACCTATTCCCCGACTGTCCCTGAACTAGCACTACACAGGGCTTAGAGCGGGTGAACACTAGTCAACCCGGCTAGCAACTAGAAAACACACTAGGGAAACATACAAAGTGGGGAAGAGATACACTTAGCTTTAGCAGATCCAAGCAGCAAACCAGCAGGCTCCAAGAAACACTGCATTGATCCAAGAATCAATCAGGAACACGTGAGCCTATCACCAGCAGTGCATCCTGGGAGTCAAGGGAAATATATAGGCAACTCCAAGGTAAGGAATCAGCTGGGTCCTAGTGACCTCCAGCTTTAAATAAAAAGGAAATGTCTCTAAAAACGACCGAGATATTTTTTCTTTAGGATGTGACTGTTTGGCCAAACGCTGGGACCTTCTGTGAGTAACCTCTACAGTCTCATCCATGCCTCCTGACACACCCGTGACATGACCACAGCGAAGCTCGCTCCATTGCTTTGCGAATGGAAAGCACCTGAACTCCAAAAAGGATTGCTCAAAGTTTGGCGACACAAACTGAATCAAACTTTGAAAGTGAACAGGGCAGGAACGTAAAAGATCCATTTAGTGGGTAGTGGCAATTGTAGTTCAGGTTAAATTTACGCCAACAGTAGTGATGAGTGAGCACAACCATGGTCAGGTGCTCGGTACTCCTAATGAGCAGGTAGATGCTCAGATGGGCAGGACTTGAGTTCTTGAGTACAATGGAAGTCAATAGGGTGACTGCAGAATTTTCCAAGACATTTTCAGGAAAAATGCTCAATTTGTCATTGACTTCCATTGTACTCGGGAACTCCAGTCACACTCGTCCGAGCATCTAACTTCTCATTAGGAGTACCGAGCACCTGAGCATGGCAGTGCTCACTTATCACTAGTCAACAGCAATTGATCTGCAGTTCTCGGTAAGAGCCACAAAAGTTTAGTGACTGGACAGTGCATGGCTCCCTCTATTACTTGGTGTATTTTATTAAACAAATTTATCCAGAAAGCTTTCATTCATATTTTTTTAGTTAAATAACTTCTTTTTTTATCTTAATTACTTGTAATTTTAGTTTTTTTATCATTTTATAAAGGCATTTACTTTATTCTATTTCTTTTTCCTTGTGCAAAATGTGGAAAAATGCCAAAACATCACCCTTTGTTCTTAAATAGCCAGGCGTTTGCTGGGGTACTCACACAATGTTGTGTACCTATCCGCCCATGTAACTGAGAATTTATTTACCTCGAAATCCCTAATTCCCAGTCTTTCATAGCAGGCAACAGCTGCTAAATTTGATACAAGCTAAATGTACTTAAAACACCTGATCTATTCTGGCCATTGACCACGGAAGAAAAAGTCAATTTGGTCCAAGACCTTAAAAACATCTGGCTGAAAGCCTAGTTTACAGCATTCAGTTCTGTGCTGTTTTTAATGCAAAAGGATATTATTAGATTTTAGAGGATTTCATTTTGTTCTGTGTTGACTATTACAATTCTACCATCACTGGATGATTGAGGTTTAAATTAGTTGCAAAATTTTGTGGAGGAACTCAGACAACCCATTATCACGGTTGAAAGCATTTACTGGTAAGAACATGTATTTTTACTTTATACTAGCTGTAGTAACTGGTGTAGCCCGGGTGTAATGCCCATATGTGGTAGTATATGTATGTATGTGTGTATGAAGGTATCATAGCTCCGCCAATCCACATAACCCCACCCCTTTATAGCTCTGCGCCATCTGGTAGCCATACCCCTCCTGATAGCTCCACCCTTTGGTAGCCACAGCCCTCCCAGTAGTCCAGCCTCTATCCCCTCCACATAGCCTCGTCCTTTCATAGCTGTGCTCCTCCACTTAGTCCATCCCAGGGCAGGTCCTATGGAGTGGGTGTAGCTATGTGGAGTGGTCGTAGTTATATGGAGTAGGTGTGACTATGCTGAGTAGTGAGTGGGCATGGCTATGTGGAGTGATGTTATGAAAGGGGCATGGCTAAGAAAGAGGATTCTCTAATTAAGGGGACATGGCTAACAAAAGGGGTGGAGCTATGATACATATATACACACATACATACACTCAACTTTCTATATTAGATAAATTATCTGAAAACATTTATGATAAAATTATGTCCTGGGCCTCAATGTAAATCTGTAACAGGATTCTCACCCACTAGGGCCGTTTACAATGCCTGTGTCTTCCCATGAGGCATAAAAGAATTTGGACCCTCTCAACCCCAAGGCCCAGGTATACCTGCTTTCTCTGAATACCATACAGACAGGCTCCAGTGTCTTTAAGGGTATGCCAATCTAAATGTTGTTATGGGCCTAAAGTAGTGATGAGTAAATTTGACAAAATGTGTCGGTTTGCTTGAGTTTTGTCAAGAAATTTAGTTTATATTGAATTGTTTAATGCAAATCAAATTCTCCATAATATACTCTAGGGCAGGTAGTACCCAACAACCGGTGGCTCGGGTGCCACAAAATCGCTGGTGGGCCCATGATGTGTGGCTCGCAGCTGTCTAGTAGCTAGTTGCAATAGCACCAGGTCTAGCAAACAGCTATAAAGATCAGGTCCCCAGATGGTGAATTGTGCAAGTAGCCCACACAGAAAGCAAATCTTGATGCCAATATACTGGCCTTGGAGGTTTGGAGATAATTTAAGTAAGGTAAACTGGAGACAGGATGATACTCCAGAGGAAGTGCTTAAAGTTGGAAGTGTGGTGGAGTGCTTGATTTGAGAATACTCAATGGTGGTGGGGTTACCTGGAACTTGGTATACAGCCTCAGTGTTATGTATGTGGAAAAGCTTTGGCTGTCATTATACTGGTACTGGGAATTCTGGCTGTCACTATTGTTACGGGGATGATGGCTTGGATGTGGCTTGTGACCTTCTCTCGGAGCTGAATGTGGCTCTCAAGATCAGAAAGGTTGGGGACCACTGCTCCAGGGTTTCTCCAGATCTAAGAGCATGATCATACACAGCCTCATCTATTCCTTTGGCCTCTTCATTACTTCTGCACCAGAAAAGATGTCCTTTTACTGCTTCTATACTCCATGCTGGTATTTCTGGCATACCTTAGAAAAAAAGACGAAATATGGGAATTCCAACTGCACTGCTGTTGACCCACCCCAAGGCTGTGGGAACTTGGATCCCGGGCATTGATAACGGGGGATTGTCACGGGCGGTCGATACTCGGGTCCGTGCCCTGGTAGTCGCTTTAAAAAAAGGGGGACTATATTGAATAGTAAAGGGCTTTGTTGAATAGATCGTGATGCCACCTACTGTGTCTGGTGTGGCGCCCTGCCAGTACAGGTAACCACAGACCTACCTAAAACATGGATAGATTTCCACAGTGGGTACCACATACACATACAACACCTTCCACCCCAGACCTGTAGGGAGAGCCCCCTTGCTGCCTTTAAGCAAGATCCTCTATAAATACCGGTGCTGAGGGCGGAGTTAGTCAGAGTGTGCAGTCGCTAGGAGAACTGTGAAGACGTCCTGGTGTGTCAGAGCCGCGCTAGGCCCGAGCCAGTTGTCAACTGGTTCACCCCAGAAAGCCACCCGGACACCGGAGTCCGAGTTTGCAAGAGAGCATGTAGCCCAGCAGAGATACCGGTTCACCGTGGAGACTCCAGTCTCCCGAGCATCTGTGTAGCAATGAAGAAGGGAGCCAGGCACCGCAGGAGATGATATAGTGGTAGTCCACATGAAGGTTTCCCACTATAACACACAGGTGACAGAAGAGCAGAGGAGGCCAGGCCAAGTTTCACACAGGTCAGGGGCTTCACAAAAGGAAAAGAGATGACAGTACCCTGGACATTACCTGCAATTCCATCAGTAAAGGTACAGACTCAACTTATTATTCAGTCCTGATTTCTATGTCCAGCCAGGTCCAGCTAGGCAGCTGGGGGCTGGAATCCGCAGCGCAGGGAGGCCCAAGCCTTCTGGCCCCCCCCGCTGCGAATGGCAGCCCGCAGCCGCCCCAGAAAATGGCGCGCTCGTTGAAGCGCCATTTTCTGGCACTGAACCCAACTCTTCCAGGGCCCTGGTGCGGTGGCTCACTGGGTAATAAAGGGGTTAGGGCCAGCTTTGTATTATCAGCTGGCCCCAAGCCCGAAATTCATGGTGGTCATGCCAATAGTAGACATTACCGCCATGAATTTCTAGTGAATTTAAAAAAAAAAACACAACACAGAGAAAAACTATTTTTATTTGAAAAAAAAACAAAAAGACACTTAGGGACTCCATCTTTATTTAAAAAATAATCCTCTTCCGCCCAACGTAGTCCAATCAAGGTTCTTCTTTAGCTCTGCTACATCTCTGGTAGAGAACCTCCACCAGAGATGCAGCAGAGCTATGCACACTGGGAAAGTTCATGTGAGTTCATGCAGGCAAGCATGAACTCACATGAACCCTGCTAGCACTGCTACTTCAAATGAACAGCTGACCTGAGTCAGCTGTTCATTTGAAAATCCAGGCGGGAAGATTAAAAATAGAAAACCGGATTAAAAACCGGATTGCCCCGGTCCGGAGCAATCTGGGACCATAGAGCCCCATGTTATGGGGCGCCAGATTGCACCGGACCGGTACAATCTGGGAGAATCCGGTTTGGAAAACCGGATTCTCCCGAATTGTACCCGTCAGATGCAATCCGGCGCCCCATAACATGGGGCTCTATGGTCCCGGATTGCTCCGGACCGGGGCAATCCGGGAGAATCCGGTTTTCACTTAATGCTGTGATAGCGGCCATGCTTTGCAGCCGCCGCTGTTCTATGCGGCTGCTTTCACAAAGCAAAGACACAGAAGAAGACGGCGGCCACGGAGGACGGTGAGTGAATCGGCACCCCCCCCAAACCCTCCCCCCGTACAATAGTGACAGTCAGCTACTGCTGACAGCAGGATCCTCCGCTCCCCCCGTGCAGCCTCCCCCCGATCCTAAGTTAGGATAGGGTGGGGAGGCGGTGGGGGGAATGGAGGATCCCGCTGTAAGGCGGCAGGAAAGCTGTCAGTGGCTGTCAGCATTGTTTAAAAGCCAGCGGCTTTTTACCGCTGCCTTTTAAACAATGAAATGAGGAATTGCAGGTTTTTCCTCTGATGCCAGACCTCTTTATAGGGTCCAGCAGCACAGGAATTGCATTTCCCTTGATTTACATTGGACTCGTTACTGTGCGAGTAATCGCTACGATACTCGCAGAGTAACGAGTAGAGCGAGTACCCTACTATTCGCCGAGTAATGAACAGTAACGAGTAGACTTGCTCATCCCTATTCAATACATAAAGTGAAACACATGTATTATATAGAGTCATTACAACACTGTTCATAATGTCATAGCCACTGCCCATTGATCTTTGAATATGTCCAGGCATATGGCTCCCGTAACTGAACTAATATTTGGATGCCAAATTTTTGTAATAAACCGCACCTTTGGTGGATTAAATGGGTACGTTTCTGGGATTCTATTCCATGTGTGTATTTCTGTTAATGTTGATGATTATGGCTTACAGCCAATGAAAACCCAAAGATCATTATCTCAGAAAACTACAGTAGGGAGAATGAAGGGTTAAACAATGTGCTGCTGTACTCCACAAGACATCAACGGGTGAATATAATATTGATTTATTAGTCAACACATTTCAGGACTCCCAGAAACGCCCTGAAACATGGCAATGTGATATTGATTTGTCCTGAGGAAGGGGCCAGGGAACCCTGAAACGCGTTGACTAATAAATGAATATTATATTCACCCTTTGATGTCTCGTGGAATATGGAAAACTGGTTTTCAACGTTTCATCCTCCCTACTCTATATGCACCACGTTGTGGACTGCAGCAGCCGTGATATGGTTTTATAGTGGTTGTGACTCTCACAACCACACAAGGTGAAGCCTCTGATATCTATTTAGGTCATATTTTATCTCTCAGACCCTTCCTCCTCCTTTCTTTAATTTTCTGAGATAAAGACCTTTGGGTTTTCATTGGTTGTAAGCCATAATCATCAACATTTACATAAATAAACACATGAAATAGATCCCTCTGTGTGTAATGACTCTACATAATATATGTTTTACTTTATGTATTGAATTACTAAAATAAATGATGATATTGTAATTCCTTGAGAATCACCTGTACATGTAAAATATGGATGTTTGAATTAGATTAAAATGTCAGAAATTTTGTAAAGTTAAGTTTTCATCTATGTAACTATATGTATATAAAATTATAACTTAGAATGTATGTGGAAAAGCAAATTCTTCATTGCTGAGTTGAACACTGTGAAGTGTGATCATTAAAACGGCAAAGTAAATAAAATAATCCATCCTGACTGTGCAACCTGAAATCTAGGCATAGATGAGAATGAAATGAATTGTGCTCATGAGTGAATTCCGTCCTCCGGTATATCAGCTTGCCTAATGTTCTTGTTCCGACTCCCATGGTTTGCACAAATTGTACAACTCCTGCCTTTTGCAGAACCCTGATGTTTGTAATTTATTTGTTCATTGTAGAACAATTTGGGCTGAGCAATAAAGCTCTTTGTAAAGGTGATTTATATTTTATAGCCTGGGTCCAATTCTTAAACAATGCATTCAGCATTTATGTGCGGTGAGTGGCTCTCTAGCTACAGAGCGGCGGACTCAGCCCGACCGCGGCCCTATGTGTTTGGAGCGTGGCACTATCTTCAGGGGGTTCCATTAAGCTTTACCTTTCACAGCCAAGATAATAATCCTATTCTATCTTTTACTCCTTCTAATGCGTGGAATCAGGATCAGACAGAGAATTTGGGAGTTTCCTTTAAACTGAACATTGTGTTGTGTATTTGTTATGTGCTATAGTTGGGTTCTTACTGGAAAGCCGTAGAGTAGAAACTAATGAGCCTAATGGTTCTGCTGTGCTAAAAAATTGCTCTGTTCTGCATGGAAATGCTCCATTTATCGTGGAAGAATAGCTGACTGTTTGGAGGCACAGAGGGGGCACTATTAGTGGAAGGGAAGTAGAGAAGATGATAGATGGGTAGAAGGGAGTAGATGGCTTCTATCATGGCTCTGAAGTCGGTAAGCCAAACCTCCGACTCTAAAGGCTGGGTTACACATACCGATGTTCCAGCGACCCAACCAATGATCTGACCGGACTGGGATCACTGGAACATCGGTAAGTGATCGCTGGTGAGATGCCAGACATACAGACTCACCAGCGATGACCCAGCGATGCACCGACACCAGACGGTCGCTGGGATCGGTCAGAGTGTCGGTTGCACCCTGGGTGTCGCTGGTCATTGCCCCTTTGAGAGCCAGCCCACGTGCAGGGATTGGCTGGCAGACCACTGCAATGCCACAGCACTGTTAGTTGTGGCATTGCAGTGATTGGCCGGCCTGCACAGCGTGACCGAGCCTTTATAAGACCCGGTCACGCTGTGCTCGGCACACAGGCATCCAGACAGTGAGTGTAGGGACAGTGTCTGCTGCTGCTTAGGGACAGATTTGCGGCCCTCATAGGTAGATCCGGAGCAGGGCTGCAAACTGCTGCTGAGCTGACCACAACAGTCCTTGTGAGGACTAATCTCGGAGTATATAGGCAGGGTGATCCAGATCGGAGTCCAAGCTTTTCTGTGACCATTACAGTCACCAGACTGTTGTACTTACTAGCTTGATCCAGGTTAGGACATAGGGACTAAAATCCTCATCTCCTGTGACCATTAGAGTCACCAGACTGGTGTACGTACTACCTTGATACAGGTTAGGGACTAAAATCCTAATCTGTGACCATTAGAATCACCAGACTGGTGTACGTACTACCGTGATACAGGTTAGGGACTAAAATCCGAATCTGTGACCATTAGAATCAACAGACTGGTGTACGTACTACCTTGATACAGGTTAGGGACTAAAATCCTCATCTCCTGTGACCATTAGAGTCACCAGACTGGTGTACGTACTACCTTGATTCAGGTTAGGGACTAAAATCCTAATCTGTGACCATTAGAATCACCAGACTGGTGTACGTACTAACTTGATACAGGTTAGGGACTAAAATCCTCATCGCCTGTGACCATTAGAGTCACCAGACTGGTGTACGTACTACCTTGATACAGATTAGGGACTAAAATCCCAATCTCCTGTCACCTCTACAGTCACCAGACTGGTGTACGTCATACCTTGATACAGGTTAGGGACTAAAATCCTAATCTCCTGTGATCTGAACAGTCACCAGACTGGTGTACGTCATACCTTGATACAGGTTAGGGACTAAAATCCTAATAATATGTGACGATTACAGTCAGCAGACTGGTGTACGTCATACCTTGATACAGGTTAGGGACTAAAATCCTAATAATCTGTGACCATTGCATTCACCAGACTAGTGTACTTAATACCTTGATACAGGTTAGGGACTAAAATCCTAATCTCCTGTCACCTCTACGGTCACCAGACTGGTGTACGTCATACCTTGATACAGGTTAGGGACTAAAATCCTACTCTCCTGCGACCATTGCATTCACAAGACTGGTGTACTTAATACCTTGATACAGGTTAGGGACTAAAATCCTAATAATCTGTGACCATTGCATTCACCAGACTGGTGTACTTAATACCTTGATACAGGTTAGGGACTAAAATCCTAATCTCCTGTCACCTCTACAGTCACCAGACTGGTGTACGTCATACCTTGATACAGGTTAGGGACTAAAATCCTACTCTTCTGTGACCATTGCATTCACTAGACTGGTGTACTTAATAACTTGATACAGGTTAGGGACTAAAATCCTAATCTCCTGTCACCTCTACAGTCACCAGACTGGTGTACGTCATACCTTGATACAGGTTAGGGACTAAAATCCTACTCTTCTGTGACCATTGCATTCACTAGACTGGTGTACTTAATAACTTGATACAGGTTAGGGACTAAAATCCTAATCTCCTGTCACCTCTACAGTCACCAGACTGGTGTACGTCATACCTTGATACAGGTTAGGGACTAAAATCCTAATAATCTGTGACCATTACAGTCAGCAGACTGGTGTACGTCATACCTTGATACAGGTTAGGGACTAAAATCCTAATCTCCTGTGATCTGAACAGTCACCAGACTGGTGTACGTCATACCTTGATACAGGTTAGGGACTAAAATCCGAATCTCCTGTGATCTGAACAGTTACCAGACTGGTGTACGTCATACCTTGATACAGGTTAGGGACTAAAATCCGAATCTCCTGTGATCTGAACAGTCACCAGACTGGTGTACGTCATACCTTGATACAGGTTAGGGCCTAAAATCCTAATCTCCTGTGATCTGAACAGTCACCAGACTGGTGTACGTCATACCTTGATACAGGTTAGGGACTAAAATCCTAATCTCCTGTGATCTGAACAGTCACCAGACTCGTGTACGTCATACCTTGATACAGGTTAGGGACTAAAATCCTAATCTCATGTGATCTGAACAGTCACCAGACTGGTGTACGTCATACCTTGATACAGGTTAGGGACTAAAATCCTAATCTCCTGTGGTCTGAACAGTCACCAGACTGGTGTATGTCTTACATTGATACAGGTTAGGGACTAAAATCCTAATAATCTGTGACCATTGCATTCACTAGACTGGTGTACTTAATACCTTGATACAGGTTAGGGACTAAAATCCTAATCTCCTGTCACCTCTACAGTCACCAGACTGGTGTACGGCATACCTTGATACAGGTTAGGGACTAAAATCCTAATAATCTGTGACCATTACAGTCAGCAGACTGGTGTACGTCATACCTTGATACAGGTTAGGGACTAAAATCCTAATCTCCTGTGATCTGAATAGTCACCAGACTGGTGTACGTCATACCTTGATACAGGTTAGGGCCTAAAATCCGAATCTCCTGTGATCTGAACAGTCACCAGACTGGTGTACGTCATACCTTGATACAGGTTAGGGACTAAAATCCGAATCTCCTGTGATCTGAACAGTCACCAGACTGGTGTACGTCATACCTTGATACAGGTTAGGGCCTAAAATCCTAATCTCCTGTGATCTGAACAGTCACCAGACTGGTGTACGTCATACCTTGATACAGGTTAGGGACTAAAATCCTAATCTCCTGTGATCTGAACAGTCACCAGACTCGTGTACGTCATACCTTGATACAGGTTAGGGACTAAAATCCTAATCTCCTGTGATCTGAACAGTCACCAGACTGGTGTACGTCATACCTTGATACAGGTTAGGGACTAAAATCCTAATAATGTGTGACCATTACAGTCAGCAGACTGGTGTACGTCATACCTTGATACAGGTTAGGGACTAAAATCCTACTCTTCTGTGACCATTGCATTCACCAGACTGGTGTACGTCATACCTTGATACAGGTTAGGGACTAAAATCCTACTCTCCTGTGACCATTGCATTCACCAGACTGGTGTACTTAATACCTTGATACAGGTTAGGGACTAAAATCCTAATCTCCTGTCACCTCTACAGTCACCAGACTGGTGTACGTCATACCTTGATACAGGTTAGGGACTAAAATCCTACTCTCCTGTGACCATTGCATTCACCAGACTGGTGTATTTAATACCTTGATACAGGTTAGGGACTAAAATCCTAATAATCTGTGACCATTGCATTCACCAGACTGGTGTACTTTATACCTTGATACAGGTTAGGGACTAAAATCCTAATAATCTGTGACCATTACAGTCACCAGACTGTTGTCGCTGTATACAAGCAAAATGCGCAAGGGCGTTGGCAAGGAACAAGGAAGTGAACGTGATGGTGGTGCAGGCAGAGGCCGAGGTCGTGTGCAAGCACTAATTTTGTAACAAGAAAGGGGCACATCTACTCGCTCACACGTCCTGTCCCAAATTCTTGGGGCCCGCTGCAGTACACTGCTCTTGAACCAACACCAGTGTCAACAGGTTGTTACTTGGATAGCGGATAATGCTTCAAGTCAGATTGGCACCTCCACAAACACCCTGTCTTCCACACGGTCAAGTGTCAGTAGCCGTGATACTGCACCGCACATTTCCCAACCTGATCCTCCTTCCTACCACCAGGCCGAGTACACGTCCACGGACATTACTGATCCCACACTTGGACACTCGGAAGTCCAGAAGTGTGTACCCATGGGTGAGTGGAGGTACATGGCAAATTCCCATAACAAAATTTAAATTCAGTTGTCATTTGTTGGTGGTGTGGTGAAGTCTGGCCCAATCCAACCCTTGTTCATTTTGATCTGAGTCAGCCTGTCACCATTTTCAGTTGACAGGCGGGTGCGTTTATCAGTAATGATTCCACCTGCGGCTCTGAAAACACGCTCTGACAAAACGCTAGCGGCAGGGCAGGCCAGGACTTCCAAGGCGTACAGAACCAATTCATGCCACGTGTCCAGCTTGGAGACACAATAATTGTAAGGCACAGAGGAATCTAGCAGTACAGTTGTTTGATCTGCAAGGTACTCCTTCAGCATCTGGCCAAACTTAGCATTTCTTGTGGCACTACCCCGCACCTCGGGGCTGTGGTACGTGAGGGGCTGAGAAAACTGTCCCACATCGTAAAGACTGTTCCCCTACCTCTGGCGGATTGGACTTGTGCCCCTCTCAGCCGTACGCCTTGGTTGTCCACCGATTCCTGACCTATGCCGCTAGCGTTTTGTGAGGGGAATGATTTGCCTACTTCCGTGACTATGGCCTTCTGGAAATGCTGCATTTTGGCTGACCTCTCCGCCTCAGGAATGAGAGACATAAAGTTCTCCTTGTAGCGTGGGTCTAACAGTGTTGCCAATCAGTACTGATTGTCGGCCAAGATGTTGTGAACGCGAGGGTCACGAGCCAGGCAGCTTACCATAAAGTCAGCCATGTGCGCCAGACTCTTAACAGCCATCACTTCAGTGTCCAGACCAACACGATGACTGAACATGCTGTCCTCCTCCTCCTCCTCATCTCCACTGTCCTCTGGCCAGCCACGCAGAATCGAGGGTATGACTGGTGTGCATGTCATATCCTCAATTTGGCCAGAGATTTGCTCCCTGTCTTCATCCTCCTCCTCCTCGTCATAGTCCTCCACTGCACGTTGTGATGAGATGAGGCTGGGCTGTGTGTTTTCACCCACACCCACTACTGTTTCTTGCTCCAAGTCATCGCGCTCGGCCTGCAATGCATCCTCTTTGTTTTTCAGCAGAGACCGTTTTAGAAGGCAGAGTAGTGGTATGGTGACGCTAATAGTGGCGTCATCGCCGCTCACCATCTTGGTGGAGTCATCAAAGTTTTGTAGGACGGTACATAGGTGGGACATCCATCTCCACTCCTCAGGTGTTATGTGTGGAGTTTGACCCATTTCCCGACGGCTTCGGTGATGCAGGTAGTCCACAACTGCCCTCTTCTGCTCACATATCCTCACCAACATGTGCAGAGTTGAATTCCAACGCGTGGGGACATCACACACCAGTCTGTGGGCCGGAAGACGCAAACGGCGCTGAAAGCCGGCAAGGCCGGCTGAAGCAGCAGGTGACTTTCGAAAATGTGCAGACAGACAGCAAACTTTTATCAGCTGTTCAGACAGCTCTGGGTATGACTTTAGAAACCCCTGAACCACCAGGTTGAGCACATGGCCCACGCATGGAACATGCGTCAGCTGGCCTCGCCTGAAAGCTGCCACCAGGTTCCGGACATTGTCACACACAACCTTTCCTGGCTTTAGGTTCAGAGGTATGAGCCAATGATCTGCCTGCTGTTTCAGAGCTGTCCACACCTCTTCTGCATTGTGGGGTTTGTCACCTATGCAGACTAGCTTCAGCACAGCCTGTTGCCGCTTCGCGGAGGCAGAGCTGCAGTGCTTCCAGCTTGGGACTGGTGTGGAGGGTACAGTGGATGAGGATGAGGAGGAGGAGGATGAAGAGCATGACATTCCGGAGCTGTAGAGTGTCGGTCAAACCCTGACAGAGGTAGGGCTTGCTATCCTTGCTGTGGGAAGGACGTGTTCCGTCCCTCGCTCAGACTGTGTCCCAGCCTCCACAATATTAACCCAGTGTTTTGTCAAGGAGATGTAGCCGCCTTGCCCACAAGCACTTCTCCATGTGTCTGTGGTTTGGTTGACTTTGACTGAAACAGCGTTGTTCAGGGCACGTGAGATGCTGTTGGACACGTGGTAATGCAATGCGGGGACGGCACATCTGGAGAAATAGTGGCGGCTGGGGACCGAGTAACGTGGGACAGCAGCCGCCATCAGGTCGCGGAATGCTTCCGTCTCCACCAGCCAGAAAGGCAACATTTCTACCGCTATGAGTCGCGAAATGTGATAATTCAGGACTGTGGCATGTGGGGCGTTGGCAGCGTATTTGCGCCTGCGTTCAAAGGATTGCTGAATGGATAATTGAAGGCTGCGCTGGGACAAGGACGTGCATGATGCTGGGGTTATTTGTGCGTGGGCAACTTCAGGTGCAGGGCCGGAGGCTTGTTCGCGGCCAGCATGTACAGGGGATTGGCTCGCACGCACAACACGCGAAGACGTAGCAGTGACATCAGCAAGCACCGCTCCTCGACTCTGTTGTACTTCCCACAAAGTCGGGTGCATGGCTGCCATGTGCCTCATCATGCTGCTGGTGGTCAGGCTGCTAGTTTTCGTACCCCTGCTGCTGGCATGGCAGGTGTTGCAAATGGCCTTTTTAGAGTCATCTGGAGCCAACTTAAAAAACTGCCAGACTCGGGAACACCTAACATTTGCACAGGCACCTTGTGTCGTGTTGTTGTTCCGGGGAACGGTTGCCTGCCTTCTACCTGCGGACCCGAACTTGCTTCGTACTGCCTGTTGGGATGCTAAGCCTCCCTCCCCCTGTGCACTGCTGTCCTCGCTCTGCATATCCTCCTGCCAGGTTGGGTCAGCTACTGGATCATCCACCACGTCGTCTTCCTCTTCCTTGGCTAATCGCTGGACTGCTCCTCCTTCTCCTCATGTGCCACCATGATGACCGTTACAATAGTTAGGCTGTTGTTTCAGGTATACCCCCAGTGGTAAATTTTTACGCCCATTCTTTTTGAATGGCCATTACAACGACAGGATACCCTCTCCTTTTCAATGGGAAAAATGTTTTGAGGCCCTCATGCATGTCTCTATCCAGGGACAATGTGGAGCCTCCCAATTTTTGGCTGCCTGCCAAAGGGCTATACTACAATACACCCACTTGAGGTTTACAGGCCCTCCTGCATGTCTGTATCCAGGGTCATTGTTGAACCTCCCAATTTTTTGGCTGCCCTGGCCAAAGGGCACTACTACAATACACCCACTTGAGGGTTACAGGCCCTACTACATGTCTGTATGCATGGGTCATTGTTGAACCTCCCAATTTTTGGCTGCCCTGCCAAAGGGCTATACTACAATACACCCACTTGAGGTTTACAGGCCCTCCTGCACGTCTCTATCCAGGGACAATATGGAGCCTCCCAATTTTTGGCTGCCCTGCCAAGGGGCAATACTACAATACACCCACTTGAGGGTTACAGGCCCTCCTGCATGTCTGTATCCAGGGTCATTGTTGAACCTCCCAATTTTTGGCTGCCCTGCCAAAGGGCTATACTACAATACACCCACTTGAGGGTTACAGGCCCTCCTGCACGTCTCTATCCAAGGACAATATGGAGCCTCCCAATTTTTGGCTGCCCTGCCAAAGGGCAATACTACAATACACCCACTTGAGGGTTACAGGCCCTCCTGCATGTCTGTATCCAGGGTCATTGTTGAACCTCCCAATTTTTGGCTGCCCTGCCAAAGTGCTATACTACAATACACCCACTTGAGGGTTACAGGCCCTACTACATGTCTGTATGCATGGGTCATTGTTGAACCTCCCAATTTTTGGCTGCCCTGCCAAAGGGCAATACTACAATACACCCACTTGAGGTTTACAGGCCCTCCTGCATGTCTGTATCCAGGGTCATTGTTGAACCTCCCAATTTTTGGTTGCCCTGGCCAAAGGGCAATACTACAATACACCCACTTGAGGTTTACAGGCCCTACTACATGTCTGTATGCATGGGTCATTGTTGAACCTCCCAATTTTTGGCTGCCCTGCCAAAGGGCTATACTACAATACACCCACTTGAGGGTTACAGGCCCCCCTGCATGTCTGTGTCCAGGGTCATTGTTGAACCTCCCAATTTTTGGCTGCCCTGCCAAAGGGCTATACTACAATACACCCACTTGAGGTTTACAGGCCCTCCTGCACGTCTCTATCCAGGGGCATTGGTGAACTTCCAAATTTTGGACTGCCCTGGCAAAGGAAAATACTACAATAGACCCACTTCCTCAAAATGGGCAGATTATTTCAAGACAGGGCTTCATGTACGTCTCTTCTCAGGGTCATCGGAGTGCCGCACAATGTTTTCACGTAAAATGTTTCATGTAATCACAAAAAGTAACATACACCAGCTGGGTATGTGCCCTTAATATTTCCACCCTAAATATTCATTTTGGTATCATTTTGGAAGGTTTTCTGGTGACTCCGTAAATTTGGCGTGAAACTCGGACAAGATTTTTCACAGCTGTGACTTTTGAGTGAGAAATGCTTCCAGGGGTCTTCCCCATGGTGTTGCCATGTCATTTCAGCACTCTTCTGAGACTTTTGTGACATTTTTAGGGTTTTTCCATGCTGCCGGCAGTCATTTCATAAAAATACTCGTGTCTCCCATAGGATAACATTGGGCTCGGTACTCGGGCCGAGTACACGAGTATCTCGGGATGCTCGGCCCGAGCTTCGAGCACCCGAGCATTTTAGTACTCGCTCATCACTAGTCATTCACTAGCTATTGTGAAGAATCCAGCAACGCAGGCAAGCCCAGCAATGTAGCAGGGCTGGATATGTCAAGAGGTATGCTGTGGCAGTCTAGCAGAGTTAAGTAAGACAGGCTGCACATTGTGACAATATAAAAGAGCTTAATGTGTCTGGAAGCACAGTATAGCAGTATTGCGTGGCACTCAGTTACAGTAGCAGTGGAAGCCAACTACTTGGATTCTCCTGGCCTTAATGTCATAGATGAGTGATATAGCAGGAGATCACCCAATTACCATAAAAAATGAACAGGCACAACCAATGGCTGCAAACAACTGATCCAATAAAGGAAAGGACACTCACACGATCTGTTGAAGGTCACATCTTGTGGCCTATGGAAGTGGTGCAATCTTATGATGTGTGTTGTGAATTCTGCTTGTGGGCTCCCTCCTGTGGTTGTGGCTGGTAATGCAGTTGATCCTGTTTTGCACTCTTGGTCAGGTGAATTGGATAATTGCAATTCTGACTGGGGTATTTAAGGTTGCAGGATTTCCTCAGTCCTTGCCAGTTGTCAATGTTCCTGGAGATGTTTCGCCTCTGTCTGGTCTCTCCTGCCCTGCTGCAAGACTTCCAAGCTAAGTGTATGGTTTAGTCCTTTTGTGGCACACATGCTGTGTGCTTGTTTTCTGAAATGATCTATTTTTACTCAAAGTGCATGCTGAGTTAACTTGCTCTCTGTTAGGAAGTTTTCTTCCTAGGATTTTTGTGCTATTCATTTGTTATGGTCTAGTTCAACTTTTTGTGTCAGTATACATATATTGAGAATTGTAGGATTCACAGAAGGTTTGCAGATCTAGAGGGTGCCGAGTCTTGAGTAGACTCAGGGTATTTTTGTATTATCTGCAGTGGATATTTTTGAAGGGATTTTATACTGACTGCAATAGTATCCTATCCTGTCTTTATCTATCTAGCTAGAAGTGGTCTCATCTTTGCTTGATTCTGGTTTCTGCCTGAGTGTGTCTTTGCCTCTTACTCACAGTCAATATTTGTGGGGGGCTTTCTATCCTTTTGGGGTTCTGCTCTGAGGCAAGATAGCATTTCTGTTTCCCTCTTTAGGGGTAGCTAGTTCTCCGGCCGTGTAGAGGTGTCTAGGGTATGGTTAGTCACATCCCACGGCTACTTCTAGTTGCAGAGTTAAATCAGGAACTGCGGTCAGTATAGGTACCACTTCTGTGAATTTTATTCATGCAGCTCCAAGGTCACCGGATCATCACAGATGTGGCCCATATTCCAGGAAAGATTGTGCTCTTCGAGCTCCTCGCTCTATTCCCAACATTTAGCAATAAAAAGTTTGTGAAAGCAACGATCGCTATCTAATAAGTTGCTAACTACAAAGCCCAAGGCATTTCAGTCCTGACATGCACAGGTGATTAATATTTATAAGCTTTACAGATAATGAAGGAGTTTATCACATTAATATGGAAGATGAATTAAGATGTTTATTTAGAATATTCAGCAGCCGTCGTTTTGGTGCCAACTTGAGATCTGATGTCATTTCTGTTCCAAACACCTGTGAAGAATAGAGACCATCACCTGGGGCGAAGGACGATTTATATGCCGCTCACTGACAGGCGTCTGCAGATGTTCATCTATAGAATAGAAAAACTTCAGTGATATAAAATTCTGATCAGAGACCTACAAATGATTACACGTAGTAAGCGGCTTAAGCATCAAAAATCTTTTATAAGATACTTGGATCTAGACTCGTCTCCGGCACTTATCAAAGCCTGTCAGCGAGCACATCAAATCCGCTCTGTTTGGATCACACATTTCTATATTTCAGTTAAATGCTATGCATCTGTATCTCCGCCGCTGTGATTGAAAAGGAAATAAACAAAGATTAGCATAAAGGGCTAGGTTAGGAGAAAATGGACAAGGAGATTAAATTGTATTTTTATCTGCATTCATTGTAGGCTTTGCATTTCCGCACGAGCGGCCTAGGCAGATTCTCGTAATATTACTCCGAAAAGGTAACAAGAAATATCCAAAAAAGAAAAACCAAAAGGCGATTAGAGGAACATTATTTCTTTTTAAGAACGACTCCCACATCTGTCCTTGGGTTTTTACTACCACCAGGTTCACAATATACCAATTAGTCATTTGGACTAGGAAAAAATATCCCCCCCAAATCATAAACCTCTCCTAATTAGTGATGGGTGAGCCTGCCGATGTTCGGGTTCGGTAAACTCACCCAGACTCTTTTTGAAGGTCGAGTTCGGGGCCGAACATGGCTCAAACTTGAGTCCAAACCCCCGAACTGGGACTTTAAATTTATAGGATGGGGCGGGGGGTAACTGTAAAAAGAAAGCACATAGTTATTGAACGGCAACATCATACTTACTGCATCCCGTCATACCATCGCATGTATTTCCGAGCTGCTCATTTAAAGGTTATCTAGGACTTGTAGAAAATAAAAAGGGCCCAAGCACTAACATGCAGGTAGCTGCCACCAACCTGCCTGTTGTGCCCTTCACTAGTCACAACCTCTCACCCCTGTCACTGGGAGATCACAGACCTCTCCTGCCATGGACAGCATGCTGGGGTAAACAGAGCAGGGCGGAAGAGTGACGCCTTCTTTTCCGCTCTGGTCTGTGGAAGTGGGCGCATACTCGATGTCACGCTGATTGACATCCAGTTCCCCACTACCTGATTAGGGCAGCTGGCTGGCAATCAGCATGACATCAACTATGCATTCATCTACAGATGGGAGAAGCCGCCCCCTCTGTAGTCATAATGTCACCGGAAGCAGCAAACTTGGGTGTTGGCGGTGAACCGTGCCAGTGAACAGTGCTCCATGCCTGTTAGTGTTTAGGAACAATTTTTTTTTTATCCCAGATATCCTCTTTATCATTCTGGAAATGCATTGCAATGGGACCCAACAGTCAATCATCGACACTGTCACAGAGAATGAGCATCTTTGATTGGCTGTTGAAGGAATCTGGAAACTGCCCATACATTCTAGATGCTAGATTGCTTCAGCAGCCAAAACCAGATGCCCATTCTCTATGACAGCGTTTGTGATTGGCCATTGGGCCTCTCATCCATTGACTGACATTATAGTACTGGAATGCTGTACCCCAAGAAATTAGGACCATCCACAACTTGAATGGCTTCAGATGCTCCCTAAAAACACATCTTTTTAAGCCGGCCTATCATGCTCCCTAATAGAAGTCTTCTGTACTGTATCTCTCTGGACATAACTATTCTTCAAACTCCACCAAACCCAAAAGCTCAACACAGATTGTCTGGTGACCATTCATGTGCCTTTATTTCTATCCCCTTCTTCCTCAAGATGCCTGGACCATCAGTGTAATAAGCCCCTGCACTTGTTGTAGATTGTAAGCTCTTTCGAGCAGGGTCACCTTTATTTTTGCTTTATTGTATTGTACTTTTTGCCCTGATTCTCCGCTTATTGTATTGTATCCAATTACTGTACTGTATTTTTTACATTGTTTCTCTGCTTTAATTATTGTACTTTTTACATTGATTCTCTACTTTAATTACTGTATTGTATTTTTTTTATTGTTACGTATGAAATACTGTATTGTAAAGCGCTTATATGGTGGTGCTATATAACTAAAGATTATTATTACAGTAAAAATAAATAAATAATTAAAAAAAAAATGTGCTGTATTTTTGATTTCAGCACAGATAAGGCAGACAGCTACGTTCCCCCCCCCCCCCGGCACCCTGAACCGAACCTAAACTGTAACACAGACAACACAGACTTTCCAGGGAAGTCCATGTTCAGTATCTATGCCCAAACATCACATGTTCAGTACAGACCCTGACCCTGATTTTTATATTCTGGTTCCCCAATCACTACTCCTAGTATTACATATAAATAATAAACCAGGAAAAAGACTCCATAATATTAACGCCTACATAACATAGCAGCAAAGCTGACAATAATGAATTTCAATAAATATTATATTAAGTTATGGAAATACATGTTAAAATGGAGGCTGAATAAAGAAGATTAAATATGAAGTGAGATGCAGTCAATCATGTATTATGTTATACAAAAGAAACCCGAAAATGTATTAGGATACAGTCATGGTCAAAAGTGTTGGCATCCATGAAATTGTTCCAGAAACTGAAGTATTTCTCCCATAGGATTATGACAATCACATGTATTTTGTTATACGCTTGTTTATTTCCTTTGTGTGTATTGGAATAAAAAAAGAAAACTGAGAAAAAAATGGGTTGGACAAAATATTTGGTTGCCCCCTTTGTAATAAATCCCTGCAATCAGTCACTTCCTATAACCTCTACAAGTTTCTTCTCACCTGGAATTTTGGACTCTTCTTTATCACCTGCCCCAGGTCTCTCATATTTGAGGTGTCTTCCCCCAACACTAATTTTAAAATATCTCCACAGGTGATCAATGAGATATAAGTCCGGACTCATCGCTGACACTTCAAATCTCTCCACCCCTTCATTTCCATTCATTTCCGGGGCTTCTTAAAGTCTGTTTGGGGTCATTGTCCTGCTGGAAGACCCAAGACCTAGGCCCCACACCCAGCTTTCTGACACAGGGCACTACATTGTGATCCAAAATCCTTTGGTAATCTTCAGATTTTATGATGCCTTGTACACAGATAAGTCAACCAGAGGCAGCAAAGCAACCTCAAAACATCTTTGAGCCTCCACCATATGTGACTGTAGGTCCTGTGTTCTCTATTTTTTAGGCCATATAGCGTAAACAGTGGAATGATGTGCTTTACCAAAAAGCTTGATCTTGGTCTCATCAGTCCACAAGACACATTCCCAGAAGCATTTTGGATTACTACATTCATTTCAGCAAACTACAGTCTTGCTTTTTATGTCTGTGTGTTAGCAGTGGGGTCCTCCTGGGTCTCCTCCATAGTGTTTCATTTAATTCAAATGTTGATGTACAGTTCATGCTGACACTGATGCACCTTTTGCCTGCAGGACAGCTTGAAATTCTTTGGAACTTGACTGGGGCTTATTCAGTATTTGTCTATATTTTGGCCAAAAATCAATGAGGCTAACTCGAAGTTTAAAAGGATACCTATATATAAAAAGAGTTTTTTGCCCAAAATAATGGTACAAAAGTCACTTTATTGGAAAACAATGAACACACAATAATAACAATTATAATTGATAAGATGCCAAATTTCTATCCCAAAAGAGACCAAAGAACCCCACTTAATAGTTTATTGCAGTAATATAAAAGACAATAATCAATTGGTGTACTATAGTGGTTGCTTTACAATACAGATTAATACGATGTATTCCAATAAAATGACTTTTGTACTATTATTTTGGGCTAAAAACTCTTTTTATATATAGGTATCCTTATTCAGTATTTGGTCTATCCTCCATTGCAACTAGGGATGGGCGAATCTACTCGCTAGGACTCGTTACTCGGCGAGTAGTAAGGGACTCGCAGGACTCGGTACTCTGCGAGTTTCCCAGTGATTACTCGCACGAGTCTAATGCAAATCAATATCAATCCTAGTTTTGTCAGAAACGCTGACAAAACTAGGATTGCCATTGTTTGCATTAGACTCGGCTACTGTGCCAGTGATAGCAGTGAAACTCGCAAATAACTGCTGTTTCTTTGCGAGCCGAGTCCAGCTGTCTCCTCTGTGCAGGCTGCCAGCTCCAGGGTCCTAGAGCCCGCCTGCTCACAGAGATGATGTAGCAGTGCTGAGATTGTTCTCAGTCTGCTCATTCCCTGTGCATAGACATCTATATCTATGCACAGGGGATGTAGCAGAGAGGACATCGCGTTTTGGACTACGTCGGACGGAAGAGGATTTTTTAAATTAAAGATGGAGTCCCTAATGACTTTTTTTTTTATTTGAAATAAAAATTTTTCTCTGTGTTGTGTTTTTTTAACCCTTTATTGGAGATTCTTAGTGGCTGGGTCAAACGTGGCCTGACATTAAGAATCTCAGGCTTAATACCAGCTTGTATAACAAAGCGGGTATTAACCCCTTTATTACCCAGCGTGCTACCGCCACCAGGGCCGCTGGAAGAGCGGGGTTCAGCGCCAGAGGATGGCGCTTCAATGAACGCGCCATCTTCTGGGGCGGCTGCGGGCTGCAATTTGCAGCGGGGGGTGCCCAGAAAGCTTGGGCATCCCTGCGCTGCGGATTCCAGCCCCCAGCTGCTTAGCTGTACCTGGCTAGACATAGAAATTGCGCGGAGCCCCACGCATTTTTTTTAAATTATTTCATGAATTTCAGAGTCAGAGTCTCAGAGTCAGAGTCTCAGAGTCAGAGTCAGAATCTCAGAATTTCATGAAATAATTTTAAAAAAATGCGTGGGGCTCCGCGCAATTTCTATGTCTAGCCAGGTACAGCTAAGCAGCTGGGGGCTGGAATCCGCAGCGCAGGGATGCCCAAGCTTTCTGGGCACCCCCCCGCTGCAAATTGCAGCCCGCAGCCGCCCCAGAAGATGGCGCGTTCATTGAAGCGCCATCCTCTGGCGCTGAACCCCGCTCTTCCAGCGGCCCTGGTAGCGGTGGCACGCTGGGTAATAAAGAGGTTAGGGCCAGCTTTGTATTATCAGCTGGCCCTAAGCCCAAAATTTATGGCTGTCACGCCAATATTAGACATGACCGCCATGAATTTCTATTAAATTGTTTTAAAAAAAACACAACACAAAGAAAATTTTTTATTAGAAATAAAAAAAAAAGCCATTAGGGACTCCATCTTTAATTAAAAAAATCCTCTTCCGTCCGACGCAGTCCAAAACGCGATGTCCTCTCTGCTACATCCCCTGTGCATAGATATAGATGTCTATGCACAGGGAATGAGCAGACTGAGAACAATCTCAGCTCTGCTACATCATCTCTGTGCACAGACATTCATGTCTGTACACAGGGAATGAGCAGACTGAGAGCAATCTCAGCTCTGCTACATCAGGCAGCAGGCGGGCTCTAGGACCCTGGAGCTGGCAGCCAGCACACAGAGCAGACAAGACTCTTATCTGTGCGAGTTTCCCAGCGATTACTTACAAAGTAAACGAGTCCAATGCAAATAAATGACAAAACTAGGATTGCTTCAGGCTGAAGCTTCCGAGACACATCTGCGATTTGTAAATCTCACACTACTCGCTATTACTCGCTTCCCCATTCATTAACATTGGACTCGCTAGACTCGCAACGAGTAGCGAGTCCCGGGCTCTGACTCTCTAGAGTCAAGCGATTCCGAGTAATTTAGGATTCGCCCATCACTAATTGCAACCTTTCATCAATTTTTCTCTGCAGTCCACATCCAGGGAGATTAGATACAGTGCCATGTGTTGTTAACATCTTGATTATGTTGCGCACCGTGGACAGAGGAACATCAAGATCTCTGGAGATGGACTTGTTATCTTGAGATTGTTGATATTTTTCAACAATTTTGGTTCTTAAGTCTTCAGACAGTTCTTTTCTCCTCTTTCTGTTCTACATGCTTAGTGTGGCACACACAGACACACAAGGCAAACATTGAGTCAACTTCTCCCTTTTTTATCTGGTTTCAGGTGGGATTTTCATATTGCCCACACATGTTACTTGCTAATTTTGTAAAGGTGCCAACAATTTTGTCTGGCCTATTTTTGGGTTATTGTGAGACATTATGTCCAATTTTCCTTTTTTTTCTCAGCTTTTTTATGTTGTTCCAATACACTCAAAATTAACAAACATGTGTAATTGCAATCAATTTCTGGGATAAATACTTCCTTTTCTGGAATGATTTCAAGGGTGCCAACACTTTTGGTCATGACTGTGCATAACTCTCCATTTGTTTATCAGTCATAACTTTTCTCACATGGATATTTGATACAATAAATGACCCTCCTACTATGCCAGTTGGTTCAGTACAACAATATTTTGGGATCCTTCTGGGGGTGTAAAAGCTCGTACTGGTTCATTATTTTTTTTAGAAACCTGTACAAAGCACATTCATGGCCTGGACTGAAACCGGCAGGATGCAATTTTTAATTCTTAGTTCATTTAAAGTATTTCTAACTGTCCGGTCACATAGTTGGTGAAATGTTTTGCTTTTTTTAAAGGCGATGGCTGTAATTCAATGCCTGATATCAATATATATAAAAAAGAAACAATTCGCCAATAAATAAAAAATTCAAGCAAAAGTGTACAATAATGAACTGATTTATATGTTATCTAAAGGTAACATGTAGCTCATATGCCAGGGTGGTCTCATCAGAATACATAACAGGCCACGGAGAAAGAACAAGACCAAATCATGCCAGAAACTCTTACGTTACTGAGAATGTAGTGGAAAGTACCATTAGTCCTATGTCGCACCCCCAAGGACCGGGGTACTCGAGGCCAGGCTATCATGTCTCTGGAGTGTCAGGGTGCCGTTGCCCAGTCCTGCTGTCCTAGGTGCGGCAATGAAAAGGGAAATAAAGTTTATAGGATTTCATAACCGACCTGTGGTGTGTGATCACCGTGGACCACCACTGCCATATTCATGCCAGGGATGATGATGAGGGGCAGCCTAGATGGTGAACCCTCCACGGGTAGGGCTGGTTGTCCTTACGGCAGGTGTAGAAAGGGGTTTTGCATGCTCCGGACACTGCACTTGTCTCCCCCTGCAGCTCTTCCAGCCAGCACACAGGACAGCTACAGGTAGAGGCTCTGCACCTCAAGAATAACAGTCTCATACATGTTTTGAGCCGACCGGGCACTTTACTTGGAACACCGCAGCAATTCTTATGACAACACAGCTCTTTACTCATTTTACAAGTTGGTTCACCACACTGCTCCGGGCTCGGGCTCTATCTGCAGCTGAAACGTTTCCTCTGTGTCACTCCCCTCAGTGTACCTTTCAGGCCCTGCTGTTCTGTCTCTGTCCTCGCCTACGGGTTTGGTCCTGCCCTCTTTGGGTCACTAGCCCTAGTACGATGGCTTTGTCCTACTCCGTAGCGGTAGTTAGATCGTGGGTCATAGAGCTCCAGCACCCCACCGGGGCATCTTGTGGCTAGGGTCATGTAGGTTTCCCCCTGCCACATCTACAGAGCTGGATCTCTGGCTGTCCTGGCCTAGTCACCAGTGACCCATGTCAGTTGGGCTCACTTGGCTCCTTCAATCTCTCTCCGGTTTTCAGCCTGGGTCCCCGGCCGGCCATTAGTGGTTAAGGCCACCGGGACCCGTTGTTCTCTCATTGTTTGCGGTTGTCAGTGCTCTGCTGAAGGGTGTTTCGGCTTGGGAATGTTTCGCGTCTCAATGTTTCATTACTGTGCATCCACCCCTTTCTCCGGGTTCTTTCTTTCTCTTCACCCATATGTCTCTATACTCCCTCCACCCCTTGCCTAACATAGAGTGATTGGCTCAGGGTCAGAGTGTCTGTGTGTGGGTGTTTTGTGATTTGACCGTCTTACCTCATCCAGCTGCAGTTCACCCTGTGGCCGCCCTGACGCAGGGGCACCACACCTACACAATAACACAAAGTGAAATATAACATACACCCAGTCTGGAGTGATCAGAACCCCTGTGCTGCACAAACAACATGGACCAAAAATGTTCTAGGAGATATCTTAGCAATTAACCTAACTTGGCTTTATGCCTAATGCAGCAGTTAAAAGTTAATCTGTACAGGACAGTGTAAACCAGTGAGTGCACTGTCCGGCCCCTCGATGATCACGCCCATACTAATAGATCAGGCGAGCTGCCCAGCACTATATAAATGCACCGCCCAGGACAGACACACCAAAGAGCGTGGCTGGATCCTGCATACAGATGAAAAATAAAAAAGTGCAATAAAAAACTATATAAAATATGAATAAAAATGTGAAGAATTGGTCAACATTTTGGCCCAAAATACGCAAGTGGATCACCCGCCAGGGCCATGGGACACTCGGAATTGGGCTGGCCGGTTCTTTTTGGGGATGTCATGGTGGCTCACCCGGCTCCGTGGCCCCAGCCAATCAAAATGGGGAAAAATAGTAAGTTTGTTTATAAGGGATTATTGTTGTGACGCCACCCGTGGGTTGTGGCTAGCAATGGGCACTGCTGCTATTTAGATCGACTCGGGCCATTGGTGATGCAGCAGAGTTGGTTTAGCTTTCTCCACGGGTAGAGCGTGACCCCAGGGCAGTTGTAAAGTCAATGGCTGATGTTATCAATGTAGTGCAGGGCAGGTGACACAGTAATACATTGAGGACACAGCGGGGTGCAATATCCACAGTTTACTCACAGTTCTTGGTTTCAACAACAGCTGGGTGCTGTGTCCTCTGAGCCAGGGATCCAGCCACTCCCAGGTAGATTGGAGGCACTTGACCAGTACCCCCTTCTTATGTACCTCACCTATGCTGGCTCTCTCTCTCCTGCCCAGCACCTTACACTCAGGGTCCCAATCCAGTGGCCTTAGACCCTTACGGGCAAGCTCCTTTAAGTTCCTTGTCCCTATGTGGCCACATTCTCAGCAAATAAGTGTGGATTTAGGCAGCTGTACCTGTAGTCACAGTCGCCTCTGGATTATTTTCTGAGTCCTGAAGCTCCTCAACTATTCTGGTCCCTCAACTTGCCTGCGACCGGCAATGGATGCGGGCCCCACATGTGGATTTCTAACTTCCCGTGTCCCTGGGACCCCTACTTCTCTCTGGAGTTCCTATACAGCTTCCACTTTCCTGGGACGAGCTCCTCTGGCTCCAATCCCAGGTCCGATTCACTGACCGTCTGACCTCTCAGTCTTCCTCTGACTTTCGGACTGCCTTTCCGTCTCCTCAGAGACCCTCTGATTGGTCCCCTGACTGAACTCTTGACAGGACTCCTGGCTGCCCACTGGATGCCTGACTGAACTCCTTCTAAATGTTGCTACTGGTCTTTTCATACTGTCACCATCCCACTCTATTCCCGCGTTTCTTCCAGATTGGTTCTTTCAAAATTTCCCTCTTTCCTACTGGTCCTCCCACCTCCCTATCTAAGCCCCTATCTCTAGTCAGGTATGTGGTACGTCAGCTCTCTCCATCTTCCTGGCCTGGAGTGGCTAATGTTGGGTGCAGGTGTGTGTGGGGTACCGGTCAGTGCCCCCTCCTTACCCTGGTGGGGGGTACCACACCTCTGGCTAAGGTGCAGTACCCCTGTGGCAACTGGATCCTCAGTGGCGCCACACAAGCTCATAACCCAATGTCAAGGGTCCCAACGCTTTTTTGAGTCACTACAATATATTCAAGAACAACTCACTGAAAAGGACATAATATCAAAAAAAGTCACAGAAAAGAGCCATAAGGTCAAATACCAAATGCACTAGCAGGATGCAGCCTGTCAGTGCATTTGGTATTTGACCTTACGGCTGCTTTCTATGAGTTCTCTTGAAATTTAGGCCTAACTAACTACTTTTGGCATCAAGTTCTGAGTCCATGCACCCATCGAGATCTCTGTTGCGGGGTTTAAGCTCAAAACACCAACCGCAGCTTGGCCGCTAGAACAGAAGGAGAAATACGGTGTTCCATTAGATGGATAAATGAGGCAACAGTGATGAATCTAACACTCAGAGCGTGGACTGTGGGTCAGGGCTTCTACACAGGTCACTCTGAAAATCTTGTGGAGAATTCAGCTCTGCATTCTATTGTAGCCATACCAGAAAATGCACTATCATTCTTAGGCAAATGTCTCTGGGATCGGGCCAGGCCTCCTCAATATTTTAAGCAGTCTTGTAACTTCAAGATATGGAGTTCTTAAGATTTAGATTGAGCTCACTCTTGAACATCTTCACATTTTCAGTTGTCTCTGGTAACTAAGGCTGCCTTCACACTTGCAGATGCATCTGCAGCGTTTTGCAGATGCATCTGCAAGTATCAGCGTGCAGACCACGGCCCCTATGTTTATAATGGGGCGCACCGCGGTCTGAAAGCACTCATTCATTCCTATATGTGAACCGTCCGCAGGCGGATGCCTGCTTACAGATCACACACTCCCGCCCGCACCATGGACGCGAGATGTCGCGTCCATGGTGCGGACGGGAGTGTGTGATCTGTAAGCAGGCATCCGCCTGCGGACGGTTCACATATAGCAATGAATGAGTGCTTTCAGACCGCGGTGCGCCCCATTATAAACATAGGGGCCGCGGTCTGCACGCTGATACTTGCAGATGCATCTGCAAAACGCTGCAGATGCAAGTGTGAAGCCAGCCTTAGTGCACCACTAGGTCTACCAAGGAGTCTTTTTGCCAGTGCCAACAGATACCCCTGGTGGATGGAAGCCAACACTGCTGTAGTAACCTCCACCATCTGACAAACAAGTCCATATCAAAATGGACTTTAAAACAATTGCAGTGCTTAAACCAGTGGTGAGTAGAAGAGGAGCATTGGTTGTGTTTAGTTTTGCAGCTTAGTTCTTGGACAAAAGTGGTGATGTTTTTATACTATAGCAACCACGTTTTTTATAAACCCGATCCCCACCCCTTTATTACTGCATAGGCAATGCCTCTAAAAATGTCAAAAATGATTTTTCTCCAAATGCCAGAAACATTAGTTCCATTAAGGTACCTTTACACGCGGCAACTTTTCTAGGAATTTCACTGGCAACTTACTGGTTGCAGTGAAATCATGGACACATTGTTCTATCTTGTTGCTGTTTACAAATGGAACAATGTGTCCATGATTTCACTGCAGCCAGTAAGTTGCCAGTGAAATTCCTAGAAAAGTTGCGGCGTGTAAAGGTACCCTTATAGTCTTCCAATACTTGCAACTAACATTAGAGCACAACATTTCCAGTAGTGTTTACTTGCCCAATTAAATATTAGAAGTATATTTCCATACATTTAAAAGGAACCTGTTGTGGCCAAATATGTTTTATTCTGTAAATACATGGAAGACACCTGGAGAGGGGTGTCAAGAATTCAGATCTCCTTCCATAGTCCCCAGCTTGCTTCTCAAAGTATGAGCTTGCCGGTTGTTCACGTCATTCTTGATTAGGCGGTGCACTGAAGTCAGATGTTTCTAATTCACGTCAATACACTAATCCTACTACAGACCCTGCTGGAGTAAGATTTCTGGTGTAGAGAACGCCACTGCTCTCCATGAATATTGATGAGCGACGGTCACCACTTCTCTGTCCTTCTCCAGCTTACTGCACTTTGTCGCATAATTCGGCACGAGTTTCACCAAAATAATGTCTTTTCAAAGCTTTTTATGCCATAAAAGTATTGATGAATCGGATACTATGTTTTTGGTCCAGAAAAAGTTACAGTTGACTGCAATCGTTCACATGATTCCAGCAGCATAAACGTAGTGACATGTTCCCTTTAAATTTATGCTAATATTATAAAATTTAGAATGGAAACTATTAATCTACCTGTTACTGTCTAAGGTCAGATCTGTAGACCTCAAGGGAACATGAAGCTAATGTTCAAAAAGTAGCATAGGATAGACTATGCTAGCGTGGGGCTCTATTGTTTTTCTTTCAAAATGTTCAAAAGTATGCATTGAGTGATTACTAGGATGTGTTTTGCAGTTTCAATAAAATCAATGCTTTATCAGCAGGAGATTATCACTGGAAGACTAGGTTTCTCATGCCTCCTGGTCCAACCGCACACCACCTTTGATTGGCAGCTTTGTGGGTATACTCTATTTTGACAGAATGCTGCCAATCAGTGTTATGGGTGGGGTTATACAGATCTCAGTATTCTGAACTCTGCTAAATCCGCAGCAGAGAAAACCGATGCTCTTACAACTGCTGCACCCAGTAAAGTAAGTGACACATCACTGATATCAGGATCTCTGTGTCTACATTAGGGTGCCCTCAGACTACATAGTTACAACCAGCGGTCAGATTTCCTTTAATGAGTCAATCAACATGACTTAGGATGTAAAGGAATTTTCTCCAAAACTATCCTAAATCATGTGGCAACCATCAATATTGACCTGTAGGATTGCTACTTCCCATAGGTGGCATTATTAAGTGGCCCTCACTCCTTCATAGTTTAGAATATTGCAAAAAGGGCCTGACTACTCTTGGTATCTGTTGAATTATGTTACTCTGGAATGTCCCATATCATCTGTACATGTCCCCTCTGAATTGTAAAGTGCTGTGGAATATCTTGGCACCATAGAATTAAAATTATTCTGAAACATACAGTACATTACTATTAAAG
>JARQOC010000001.1:30157761-30221522 GCA_033576535.1 Allobates femoralis | reverse complement strand
CATACTTACTGCATCCCGTCATACCATCGCATGTATTTCCGAGCTGCTCATTTAAAGGTTATCTAGGACTTGTAGAAAATAAAAAGGCCCAAGCACTAACATGCAGGTAGCTGCCACCAACCTGCCTGTTGTGCCCTTCACTAGTCACAACCTCTCACCCCTGTCACTGGGAGATCACAGACCTCTCCTGCCATGGACAGCATGCTGGGGTAAACAGAGCAGGCGGAAGAGTGACGCCTTCTTTTCCGCTCTGGTCTGTGGAAGTGGGCGCATACTCGATGTCACGCTGATTGACATCCAGTTCCCCACTACCTGATTAGGGCAGCTGGCTGGCAATCAGCATGACATCAAACTATGCATTCATCTACAGATGGGAGAAGCCGCCCCCTCTGTAGTCATAATGTCACCGGAAGCAGCAAACTTGGGTGTTGGCGGTGAACCGTGCCAGTGAACAGTGCTCCATGCCTGTTAGTGTTTAGGAACAATTTTTTTTTTATCCCAGATATCCTCTTTATCATTCTGGAAATGCATTGCAATGGGACCCAACAGTCAATCATCGACACTGTCACAGAGAATGAGCATCTTTGATTGGCTGTTGAAGGAATCTGGAAACTGCCCATACATTCTAGATGCTAGATTGCTTCAGCAGCCAAAACCAGATGCCCATTCTCTATGACAGCGTTTGTGATTGGCCATTGGGCCTCTCATCCATTGACTGACATTATAGTACTGGAATGCTGTACCCCAAGAAATTAGGACCATCCACAACTTGAATGGCTTCAGATGCTCCCTAAAAACACATCTTTTTAAGCCGGCCTATCATGCTCCCTAATAGAAGTCTTCTGTACTGTATCTCTCTGGACATAACTATTCTTCAAACTCCACCAAACCCAAAAGCTCAACACAGATTGTCTGGTGACCATTCATGTGCCTTTATTTCTATCCCCTTCTTCCTCAAGATGCCTGGACCATCAGTGTAATAAGCCCCTGCACTTGTTGTAGATTGTAAGCTCTTTCGAGCAGGGTCACCTTTATTTTTGCTTTATTGTATTGTACTTTTTGCCCTGATTCTCCGCTTATTGTATTGTATCCAATTACTGTACTGTATTTTTTACATTGTTTCTCTGCTTTAATTATTGTACTTTTTACATTGATTCTCTACTTTAATTACTGTATTGTATTTTTTTTATTGTTACGTATGAAATACTGTATTGTAAAGCGCTTATATGGTGGTGCTATATAACTAAAGATTATTATTACAGTAAAAATAAATAAATAATTAAAAAAAAAATGTGCTGTATTTTTGATTTCAGCACAGATAAGGCAGACAGCTACGTTCCCCCCCCCCCCCGGCACCCTGAACCGAACCTAAACTGTAACACAGACAACACAGACTTTCCAGGGAAGTCCATGTTCAGTATCTATGCCCAAACATCACATGTTCAGTACAGACCCTGACCCTGATTTTTATATTCTGGTTCCCCAATCACTACTCCTAGTATTACATATAAATAATAAACCAGGAAAAAGACTCCATAATATTAACGCCTACATAACATAGCAGCAAAGCTGACAATAATGAATTTCAATAAATATTATATTAAGTTATGGAAATACATGTTAAAATGGAGGCTGAATAAAGAAGATTAAATATGAAGTGAGATGCAGTCAATCATGTATTATGTTATACAAAAGAAACCCGAAAATGTATTAGGATACAGTCATGGTCAAAAGTGTTGGCATCCATGAAATTGTTCCAGAAACTGAAGTATTTCTCCCATAGGATTATGACAATCACATGTATTTTGTTATACGCTTGTTTATTTCCTTTGTGTGTATTGGAATAAAAAAAGAAAACTGAGAAAAAAATGGGTTGGACAAAATATTTGGTTGCCCCCTTTGTAATAAATCCCTGCAATCAGTCACTTCCTATAACCTCTACAAGTTTCTTCTCACCTGGAATTTTGGACTCTTCTTTATCACCTGCCCCAGGTCTCTCATATTTGAGGTGTCTTCCCCCAACACTAATTTTAAAATATCTCCACAGGTGATCAATGAGATATAAGTCCGGACTCATCGCTGACACTTCAAATCTCTCCACCCCTTCATTTCCATTCATTTCCGGGGCTTCTTAAAGTCTGTTTGGGGTCATTGTCCTGCTGGAAGACCCAAGACCTAGGCCCCACACCCAGCTTTCTGACACAGGGCACTACATTGTGATCCAAAATCCTTTGGTAATCTTCAGATTTTATGATGCCTTGTACACAGATAAGTCAACACGAGGCAGCAAAGCAACCTCAAAACATCTTTGAGCCTCCACCATATGTGACTGTAGGTCCTGTGTTCTCTATTTTTTAGGCCATATAGCGTAAACAGTGGAATGATGTGCTTTACCAAAAAGCTTGATCTTGGTCTCATCAGTCCACAAGACACATTCCCAGAAGCATTTTGGATTACTACATTCATTTCAGCAAACTACAGTCTTGCTTTTTATGTCTGTGTGTTAGCAGTGGGGTCCTCCTGGGTCTCCTCCATAGTGTTTCATTTAATTCAAATGTTGATGTACAGTTCATGCTGACACTGATGCACCTTTTGCCTGCAGGACAGCTTGAAATTCTTTGGAACTTGACTGGGGCTTATTCAGTATTTGTCTATATTTTGGCCAAAAATCAATGAGGCTAACTCGAAGTTTAAAAGGATACCTATATATAAAAAGAGTTTTTTGCCCAAAATAATGGTACAAAAGTCACTTTATTGGAAAACAATGAACACACAATAATAACAATTATAATTGATAAGATGCCAAATTTCTATCCCAAAAGAGACCAAAGAACCCCACTTAATAGTTTATTGCAGTAATATAAAAGACAATAATCAATTGGTGTACTATAGTGGTTGCTTTACAATACAGATTAATACGATGTATTCCAATAAAATGACTTTTGTACTATTATTTTGGGCTAAAAACTCTTTTTATATATAGGTATCCTTATTCAGTATTTGGTCTATCCTCCATTGCAACTAGGGATGGGCGAATCTACTCGCTAGGACTCGTTACTCGGCGAGTAGTAAGGGACTCGCAGGACTCGGTACTCTGCGAGTTTCCCAGTGATTACTCGCACGAGTCTAATGCAAATCAATATCAATCCTAGTTTTGTCAGAAACGCTGACAAAACTAGGATTGCCATTGTTTGCATTAGACTCGGCTACTGTGCCAGTGATAGCAGTGAAACTCGCAAATAACTGCTGTTTCTTTGCGAGCCGAGTCCAGCTGTCTCCTCTGTGCAGGCTGCCAGCTCCAGGGTCCTAGAGCCCGCCTGCTCACAGAGATGATGTAGCAGTGCTGAGATTGTTCTCAGTCTGCTCATTCCCTGTGCATAGACATCTATATCTATGCACAGGGGATGTAGCAGAGAGGACATCGCGTTTTGGACTACGTCGGACGGAAGAGGATTTTTTAAATTAAAGATGGAGTCCCTAATGACTTTTTTTTTTATTTGAAATAAAAATTTTTCTCTGTGTTGTGTTTTTTTAACCCTTTATTGGAGATTCTTAGTGGCTGGGTCAAACGTGGCCTGACATTAAGAATCTCAGGCTTAATACCAGCTTGTATAACAAAGCGGGTATTAACCCCTTTATTACCCAGCGTGCTACCGCCACCAGGGCCGCTGGAAGAGCGGGGTTCAGCGCCAGAGGATGGCGCTTCAATGAACGCGCCATCTTCTGGGGCGGCTGCGGGCTGCAATTTGCAGCGGGGGGTGCCCAGAAAGCTTGGGCATCCCTGCGCTGCGGATTCCAGCCCCCAGCTGCTTAGCTGTACCTGGCTAGACATAGAAATTGCGCGGAGCCCCACGCATTTTTTTTAAATTATTTCATGAATTTCAGAGTCAGAGTCTCAGAGTCAGAGTCTCAGAGTCAGAGTCAGAATCTCAGAATTTCATGAAATAATTTTAAAAAAATGCGTGGGGCTCCGCGCAATTTCTATGTCTAGCCAGGTACAGCTAAGCAGCTGGGGGCTGGAATCCGCAGCGCAGGGATGCCCAAGCTTTCTGGGCACCCCCCCGCTGCAAATTGCAGCCCGCAGCCGCCCCAGAAGATGGCGCGTTCATTGAAGCGCCATCCTCTGGCGCTGAACCCCGCTCTTCCAGCGGCCCTGGTAGCGGTGGCACGCTGGGTAATAAAGAGGTTAGGGCCAGCTTTGTATTATCAGCTGGCCCTAAGCCCAAAATTTATGGCTGTCACGCCAATATTAGACATGACCGCCATGAATTTCTATTAAATTGTTTTAAAAAAAACACAACACAAAGAAAATTTTTTATTAGAAATAAAAAAAAAAGCCATTAGGGACTCCATCTTTAATTAAAAAAATCCTCTTCCGTCCGACGCAGTCCAAAACGCGATGTCCTCTCTGCTACATCCCCTGTGCATAGATATAGATGTCTATGCACAGGGAATGAGCAGACTGAGAACAATCTCAGCTCTGCTACATCATCTCTGTGCACAGACATTCATGTCTGTACACAGGGAATGAGCAGACTGAGAGCAATCTCAGCTCTGCTACATCAGGCAGCAGGCGGGCTCTAGGACCCTGGAGCTGGCAGCCAGCACACAGAGCAGACAAGACTCTTATCTGTGCGAGTTTCCCAGCGATTACTTACAAAGTAAACGAGTCCAATGCAAATAAATGACAAAACTAGGATTGCTTCAGGCTGAAGCTTCCGAGACACATCTGCGATTTGTAAATCTCACACTACTCGCTATTACTCGCTTCCCCATTCATTAACATTGGACTCGCTAGACTCGCAACGAGTAGCGAGTCCCGGGCTCTGACTCTCTAGAGTCAAGCGATTCCGAGTAATTTAGGATTCGCCCATCACTAATTGCAACCTTTCATCAATTTTTCTCTGCAGTCCACATCCAGGGAGATTAGATACAGTGCCATGTGTTGTTAACATCTTGATTATGTTGCGCACCGTGGACAGAGGAACATCAAGATCTCTGGAGATGGACTTGTTATCTTGAGATTGTTGATATTTTTCAACAATTTTGGTTCTTAAGTCTTCAGACAGTTCTTTTCTCCTCTTTCTGTTCTACATGCTTAGTGTGGCACACACAGACACACAAGGCAAACATTGAGTCAACTTCTCCCTTTTTTATCTGGTTTCAGGTGGGATTTTCATATTGCCCACACATGTTACTTGCTAATTTTGTAAAGGTGCCAACAATTTTGTCTGGCCTATTTTTGGGTTATTGTGAGACATTATGTCCAATTTTCCTTTTTTTTCTCAGCTTTTTTATGTTGTTCCAATACACTCAAAATTAACAAACATGTGTAATTGCAATCAATTTCTGGGATAAATACTTCCTTTTCTGGAATGATTTCAAGGGTGCCAACACTTTTGGTCATGACTGTGCATAACTCTCCATTTGTTTATCAGTCATAACTTTTCTCACATGGATATTTGATACAATAAATGACCCTCCTACTATGCCAGTTGGTTCAGTACAACAATATTTTGGGATCCTTCTGGGGGTGTAAAAGCTCGTACTGGTTCATTATTTTTTTTAGAAACCTGTACAAAGCACATTCATGGCCTGGACTGAAACCGGCAGGATGCAATTTTTAATTCTTAGTTCATTTAAAGTATTTCTAACTGTCCGGTCACATAGTTGGTGAAATGTTTTGCTTTTTTTAAAGGCGATGGCTGTAATTCAATGCCTGATATCAATATATATAAAAAAGAAACAATTCGCCAATAAATAAAAAATTCAAGCAAAAGTGTACAATAATGAACTGATTTATATGTTATCTAAAGGTAACATGTAGCTCATATGCCAGGGTGGTCTCATCAGAATACATAACAGGCCACGGAGAAAGAACAAGACCAAATCATGCCAGAAACTCTTACGTTACTGAGAATGTAGTGGAAAGTACCATTAGTCCTATGTCGCACCCCCAAGGACCGGGGTACTCGAGGCCAGGCTATCATGTCTCTGGAGTGTCAGGGTGCCGTTGCCCAGTCCTGCTGTCCTAGGTGCGGCAATGAAAAGGGAAATAAAGTTTATAGGATTTCATAACCGACCTGTGGTGTGTGATCACCGTGGACCACCACTGCCATATTCATGCCAGGGATGATGATGAGGGGCAGCCTAGATGGTGAACCCTCCACGGGTAGGGCTGGTTGTCCTTACGGCAGGTGTAGAAAGGGGTTTTGCATGCTCCGGACACTGCACTTGTCTCCCCCTGCAGCTCTTCCAGCCAGCACACAGGACAGCCTACAGGTAGAGGCTCTGCACCTCAAGAATAACAGTCTCATACATGTTTTGAGCCGACCGGGCACTTTACTTGGAACACCGCAGCAATTCTTATGACAACACAGCTCTTTACTCATTTTACAAGTTGGTTCACCACACTGCTCCGGGCTCGGGCTCTATCTGCAGCTGAAACGTTTCCTCTGTGTCACTCCCCTCAGTGTACCTTTCAGGCCCTGCTGTTCTGTCTCTGTCCTCGCCTACGGGTTTGGTCCTGCCCTCTTTGGGTCACTAGCCCTAGTACGATGGCTTTGTCCTACTCCGTAGCGGTAGTTAGATCGTGGGTCATAGAGCTCCAGCACCCCACCGGGGCATCTTGTGGCTAGGGTCATGTAGGTTTCCCCCTGCCACATCTACAGAGCTGGATCTCTGGCTGTCCTGGCCTAGTCACCAGTGACCCATGTCAGTTGGGCTCACTTGGCTCCTTCAATCTCTCTCCGGTTTTCAGCCTGGGTCCCCGGCCGGCCATTAGTGGTTAAGGCCACCGGGACCCGTTGTTCTCTCATTGTTTGCGGTTGTCAGTGCTCTGCTGAAGGGTGTTTCGGCTTGGGAATGTTTCGCGTCTCAATGTTTCATTACTGTGCATCCACCCCTTTCTCCGGGTTCTTTCTTTCTCTTCACCCATATGTCTCTATACTCCCTCCACCCCTTGCCTAACATAGAGTGATTGGCTCAGGGTCAGAGTGTCTGTGTGTGGGTGTTTTGTGATTTGACCGTCTTACCTCATCCAGCTGCAGTTCACCCTGTGGCCGCCCTGACGCAGGGGCACCACACCTACACAATAACACAAAGTGAAATATAACATACACCCAGTCTGGAGTGATCAGAACCCCTGTGCTGCACAAACAACATGGACCAAAAATGTTCTAGGAGATATCTTAGCAATTAACCTAACTTGGCTTTATGCCTAATGCAGCAGTTAAAAGTTAATCTGTACAGGACAGTGTAAACCAGTGAGTGCACTGTCCGGCCCCTCGATGATCACGCCCATACTAATAGATCAGGCGAGCTGCCCAGCACTATATAAATGCACCGCCCAGGACAGACACACCAAAGAGCGTGGCTGGATCCTGCATACAGATGAAAAATAAAAAAGTGCAATAAAAAACTATATAAAATATGAATAAAAATGTGAAGAATTGGTCAACATTTTGGCCCAAAATACGCAAGTGGATCACCCGCCAGGGCCATGGGACACTCGGAATTGGGCTGGCCGGTTCTTTTTGGGGATGTCATGGTGGCTCACCCGGCTCCGTGGCCCCAGCCAATCAAAATGGGGAAAAATAGTAAGTTTGTTTATAAGGGATTATTGTTGTGACGCCACCCGTGGGTTGTGGCTAGCAATGGGCACTGCTGCTATTTAGATCGACTCGGGCCATTGGTGATGCAGCAGAGTTGGTTTAGCTTTCTCCACGGGTAGAGCGTGACCCCAGGGCAGTTGTAAAGTCAATGGCTGATGTTATCAATGTAGTGCAGGGCAGGTGACACAGTAATACATTGAGGACACAGCGGGGTGCAATATCCACAGTTTACTCACAGTTCTTGGTTTCAACAACAGCTGGGTGCTGTGTCCTCTGAGCCAGGGATCCAGCCACTCCCAGGTAGATTGGAGGCACTTGACCAGTACCCCCTTCTTATGTACCTCACCTATGCTGGCTCTCTCTCTCCTGCCCAGCACCTTACACTCAGGGTCCCAATCCAGTGGCCTTAGACCCTTACGGGCAAGCTCCTTTAAGTTCCTTGTCCCTATGTGGCCACATTCTCAGCAAATAAGTGTGGATTTAGGCAGCTGTACCTGTAGTCACAGTCGCCTCTGGATTATTTTCTGAGTCCTGAAGCTCCTCAACTATTCTGGTCCCTCAACTTGCCTGCGACCGGCAATGGATGCGGGCCCCACATGTGGATTTCTAACTTCCCGTGTCCCTGGGACCCCTACTTCTCTCTGGAGTTCCTATACAGCTTCCACTTTCCTGGGACGAGCTCCTCTGGCTCCAATCCCAGGTCCGATTCACTGACCGTCTGACCTCTCAGTCTTCCTCTGACTTTCGGACTGCCTTTCCGTCTCCTCAGAGACCCTCTGATTGGTCCCCTGACTGAACTCTTGACAGGACTCCTGGCTGCCCACTGGATGCCTGACTGAACTCCTTCTAAATGTTGCTACTGGTCTTTTCATACTGTCACCATCCCACTCTATTCCCGCGTTTCTTCCAGATTGGTTCTTTCAAAATTTCCCTCTTTCCTACTGGTCCTCCCACCTCCCTATCTAAGCCCCTATCTCTAGTCAGGTATGTGGTACGTCAGCTCTCTCCATCTTCCTGGCCTGGAGTGGCTAATGTTGGGTGCAGGTGTGTGTGGGTACCGGTCAGTGCCCCCTCCTTACCCTGGTGGGGGGTACCACACCTCTGGCTAAGGTGCAGTACCCCTGTGGCAACTGGATCCTCAGTGGCGCCACACAAGCTCATAACCCAATGTCAAGGGTCCCAACGCTTTTTTGAGTCACTACAATATATTCAAGAACAACTCACTGAAAAGGACATAATATCAAAAAAAGTCACAGAAAAGAGCCATAAGGTCAAATACCAAATGCACTAGCAGGATGCAGCCTGTCAGTGCATTTGGTATTTGACCTTACGGCTGCTTTCTATGAGTTCTCTTGAAATTTAGGCCTAACTAACTACTTTTGGCATCAAGTTCTGAGTCCATGCACCCATCGAGATCTCTGTTGCGGGGTTTAAGCTCAAAACACCAACCGCAGCTTGGCCGCTAGAACAGAAGGAGAAATACGGTGTTCCATTAGATGGATAAATGAGGCAACAGTGATGAATCTAACACTCAGAGCGTGGACTGTGGGTCAGGGCTTCTACACAGGTCACTCTGAAAATCTTGTGGAGAATTCAGCTCTGCATTCTATTGTAGCCATACCAGAAAATGCACTATCATTCTTAGGCAAATGTCTCTGGGATCGGGCCAGGCCTCCTCAATATTTTAAGCAGTCTTGTAACTTCAAGATATGGAGTTCTTAAGATTTAGATTGAGCTCACTCTTGAACATCTTCACATTTTCAGTTGTCTCTGGTAACTAAGGCTGCCTTCACACTTGCAGATGCATCTGCAGCGTTTTGCAGATGCATCTGCAAGTATCAGCGTGCAGACCACGGCCCCTATGTTTATAATGGGGCGCACCGCGGTCTGAAAGCACTCATTCATTCCTATATGTGAACCGTCCGCAGGCGGATGCCTGCTTACAGATCACACACTCCCGCCCGCACCATGGACGCGAGATGTCGCGTCCATGGTGCGGACGGGAGTGTGTGATCTGTAAGCAGGCATCCGCCTGCGGACGGTTCACATATAGCAATGAATGAGTGCTTTCAGACCGCGGTGCGCCCCATTATAAACATAGGGGCCGCGGTCTGCACGCTGATACTTGCAGATGCATCTGCAAAACGCTGCAGATGCAAGTGTGAAGCCAGCCTTAGTGCACCACTAGGTCTACCAAGGAGTCTTTTTGCCAGTGCCAACAGATACCCCTGGTGGATGGAAGCCAACACTGCTGTAGTAACCTCCACCATCTGACAAACAAGTCCATATCAAAATGGACTTTAAAACAATTGCAGTGCTTAAACCAGTGGTGAGTAGAAGAGGAGCATTGGTTGTGTTTAGTTTTGCAGCTTAGTTCTTGGACAAAAGTGGTGATGTTTTTATACTATAGCAACCACGTTTTTTATAAACCCGATCCCCCACCCCTTTATTACTGCATAGGCAATGCCTCTAAAAATGTCAAAAATGATTTTTCTCCAAATGCCAGAAACATTAGTTCCATTAAGGTACCTTTACACGCGGCAACTTTTCTAGGAATTTCACTGGCAACTTACTGGTTGCAGTGAAATCATGGACACATTGTTCTATCTTGTTGCTGTTTACAAATGGAACAATGTGTCCATGATTTCACTGCAGCCAGTAAGTTGCCAGTGAAATTCCTAGAAAAGTTGCGGCGTGTAAAGGTACCCTTATAGTCTTCCAATACTTGCAACTAACATTAGAGCACAACATTTCCAGTAGTGTTTACTTGCCCAATTAAATATTAGAAGTATATTTCCATACATTTAAAAGGAACCTGTTGTGGCCAAATATGTTTTATTCTGTAAATACATGGAAGACACCTGGAGAGGGGTGTCAAGAATTCAGATCTCCTTCCATAGTCCCCAGCTTGCTTCTCAAAGTATGAGCTTGCCGGTTGTTCACGTCATTCTTGATTAGGCGGTGCACTGAAGTCAGATGTTTCTAATTCACGTCAATACACTAATCCTACTACAGACCCTGCTGGAGTAAGATTTCTGGTGTAGAGAACGCCACTGCTCTCCATGAATATTGATGAGCGACGGTCACCACTTCTCTGTCCTTCTCCAGCTTACTGCACTTTGTCGCATAATTCGGCACGAGTTTCACCAAAATAATGTCTTTTCAAAGCTTTTTATGCCATAAAAGTATTGATGAATCGGATACTATGTTTTTGGTCCAGAAAAAGTTACAGTTGACTGCAATCGTTCACATGATTCCAGCAGCATAAACGTAGTGACATGTTCCCTTTAAATTTATGCTAATATTATAAAATTTAGAATGGAAACTATTAATCTACCTGTTACTGTCTAAGGTCAGATCTGTAGACCTCAAGGGAACATGAAGCTAATGTTCAAAAAGTAGCATAGGATAGACTATGCTAGCGTGGGGCTCTATTGTTTTTCTTTCAAAATGTTCAAAAGTATGCATTGAGTGATTACTAGGATGTGTTTTGCAGTTTCAATAAAATCAATGCTTTATCAGCAGGAGATTATCACTGGAAGACTAGGTTTCTCATGCCTCCTGGTCCAACCGCACACCACCTTTGATTGGCAGCTTTGTGGGTATACTCTATTTTGACAGAATGCTGCCAATCAGTGTTATGGGTGGGGTTATACAGATCTCAGTATTCTGAACTCTGCTAAATCCGCAGCAGAGAAAACCGATGCTCTTACAACTGCTGCACCCAGTAAAGTAAGTGACACATCACTGATATCAGGATCTCTGTGTCTACATTAGGGTGCCCTCAGACTACATAGTTACAACCAGCGGTCAGATTTCCTTTAATGAGTCAATCAACATGACTTAGGATGTAAAGGAATTTTCTCCAAAACTATCCTAAATCATGTGGCAACCATCAATATTGACCTGTAGGATTGCTACTTCCCATAGGTGGCATTATTAAGTGGCCCTCACTCCTTCATAGTTTAGAATATTGCAAAAAGGGCCTGACTACTCTTGGTATCTGTTGAATTATGTTACTCTGGAATGTCCCATATCATCTGTACATGTCCCCTCTGAATTGTAAAGTGCTGTGGAATATCTTGGCACCATAGAATTAAAATTATTCTGAAACATACAGTACATTACTATTAAAGACCTAGTTCTCTTTCTTTGTAAAGAGACTGTGAGCTTCTGAGCTCAGTGTTTGGCTGCAGTGGTGTTCACTTTACTTCATAACTGCTGACAAACAAGAGAGCCAGTAGCAACTAGTGATGAGCAAGCACTACCAGGCCTATGTGCTCAGTACTCATAGTGAGCAGGTCGCATGGGTGTGATTCAAGTACCGAGTATAATGGAAGTCAATAGGAAACTCAAGCATCTCTCTGGGAAATCTTCCGGGAACATTATCGAGTTTCCCATTGAAAGACTTAGGCCGGCTTCACACCACGGTTTTCAGGATCCGGGGCTGTCCGGTGTGAACCGGACAGCCCCGGATCCAATTTCGACCCCATAGTATCCCTATGGGGCTGGATGGAGCCGGATGGCAGCTATTTGCCATCCGGCTTCCATCTGTCCGGGAGGATCCAGGAGAATTCAGATCTTTCTCACAGACACAAAAACGCAGCTTTCAGCGTTTTTGTGTCCGGGGCAAAAATCTGCACAAATCGGATCCTCCTGGATCCTCCCAGATCTGGCACCCCCTAACATGGGAGTCTATGGCGCCGGATCCGACGTAATATCGGTCCGGCTCCTGGAGATTTCAGAACCCTGCGATCTGCCGATTCTGGCAGAATACAGGACCGGAGGGCATATTTGTCCTCCGGTTCTGTTCTATCTGGGACTATCAGGTTTTATCCGGTGTTTCCTGCAAAACACTAGACAGAACCTGATACACAAAAACCGTGGTGTGAAACCGGCCTTAAGAAATATCCAGCTCACCTGTCTCCCTTGATGTGCACGGAGAAGTCCAACAAGAAAACAAGGAAAGCAAATGATCCAGCACATCAGGTAGAATGCTTCAATTTTTATTCCACCAAGAAATTAAAAGCATGGTAGATCAGGGATTTCTAGTGGCAAGACAGTGTAAACCATTGTTCAGATTAAGTAATGATTTATACCGCCTTGCCGCTAAAAATCCCTGATGTAACATATTTTAATCTTATAGCTGAATAACAATTGAGTTCCTTGACCCGATGTGCTGGATCATGTTCTTTCCTTGGATTCGAGTTCCCCATTGCCTGATTCGTGCCCATCAGAGCATCCAACTGCTCATTACGATTACCGAGCACCCGAGCATGGCAGTGCTCACTCATCACTGTGTAGAACCAATGCTGAATCCGGAGAGGGTAAATCATTTGTTTTATTTTGGTTTTTTTTTAGAACTACCGGAACCTATAGCGGAAAGTTTTCTGAAAGTGGACAACCCCTTATTGATTGTTTAATGATCCTACAAATTCAACAATAGCGAAGATAAAGACTAATGTGTATTTAATAAATATCCCTCCAAAAACACCAAGAATTGAGGACTCCAGAACATCTCCAGATCTAGGTCCATATGACCCATTCACGAGCATTAAAGGGGTTATCCGGGATTTTTATTAAAAACCTACCAGTCTGTTGTGCCTGGCACCATTCATTACCATTCACCCCCGTCTCAGATAAGTCACAGACCGCTTCTGCCTGGGACAGCATGGCGGGGTAAACAAAGCGTGGCAGCTTCTTTTCCACTCTGCTCTTTGGAAGGGGTGGGACGGCCGGTCTCCTGCTGATTGTAAGCCGTCTCCCCGCTACCTGATTGGGGAAGCAGCTGTCAATCAACCTGATGTTGGCTCTGACGCTTGTCGATGGAGGAGAGTAGCCGCCTCTCTGTTGACGTGATGTCAGCGTAAGCGGCAATATCACCAACAGGAGCAGTCTCAGATCAATCCGTGTCGCCTGTGAATGGTGCCGGGAACCACAGGTGGGTAGGTGGCAGCTACCTGCCTGTTAGTGCTTAGGCGCAATGTTTTTGGATGGGCGAAATCCCGGATATGCTCTATAACTGTAGGAGATTGATGCTGATTATTCCATTATGTTTTTAATGTATTTATAGCCTTTTGGGGGTTTTCATATCAGCCCCAGTAGATTTTGTGAAGTATGGAAGAAATATTGTTATAGAATCTGTGCTAAAATCTATAATGAATTGATGTGATCAGCGTCTCATACTTAAAGCCTTTATTTCTGACCATTTCCTTGAGGGAGACTTGTAATTAATCTCTCTGCACCCATTCAATCCTCTCTTCTAAATTAGTTTTCTAATTATGATTGTAGTGGAGTCTTCTAAACTATTCCTCAACTTTTTTTGCCAGTTTTAATTACTTCTAGTTTTGCTGTTTCTGAGTAAAATCTAACACTGTGACCTACATCCATAAATGTTAATTACAGCGCGTCCCCAGTCATAGCTGTGCAGAATTTGTCTTATTTATGTGCAAGTCCACGAAATAAACATTTTCTTTATGGATTTGCTTATGAGAATTTATATTTAGTAAATGTCAATTTAGTTGAATAAAAGCCAAATGCATGGAGGCTACACACACGATGTTCCTGGGTAATGGGTAATAGGTATTCAAAAGATCCAAATGATCCATTTGGTAACATTTCGGTGGATAAACCGCCTTCTTCAAGGTTGATCCCCGCCGAAACGTTGCCAGATGGATCGCTAATGGTACTTTTACACGCCGCTACTGGATGGTGGCTACAACCGGGTACTTGAGAGAAATGTATCTTGCACCGCCAATTCAACCCATGGTAGCGGCGTGTGAAGACGGTTGTAGCCACCCGCCAGTCGCGGCACCTGCTTCCGAGCACTGCCCTAAAACAGGTGGTTACCCAGCCGATGGTAGCGACCTGTATCGGCGTGTAAAGAAGGAACAGAAGGGTTGTTTCTACACCATGCTATGTACCTGGTATGTACCTGGGGCGTGACACAGCCTCCGGGTTACCGCGCCGCCTCAGCGATCATTGGTGGAAGCTCCTGCGTTACGATTGGTAGTCGCTGCATAGGGAGGCATATTTAAGGAGCTGACCAGTCACACTACACAATTGCTAGAGCGTCATGTATTAGTCAGCCTCCTGCGCTGGCTGCCCAATCATGATGTTATTGCTTTGTCCTATCAGCGTATGGACGTCTCGTAATCCACAATAGTGGCACGCCTATGTGCTGTCCCTGCTGCACCAGGTCCGCCCATATTAGCTTGTTGTAGCGGTGTGTAAATGAGGTAAGGTGCTCTGCAGGAGGTAACTTGAGACACCCGGCGGTGTATCCAGAGATAGATGTAACCTACTGTAGCGCACCTTGTTGCAGCGTGTAAAGGTGGTGCGATTACCGTTTGCAACCGTATGTGCGTGCTCGTGCACGTGAAGTACCCGGTTGTTGCCACCATCCAGTAGCGGCGTGTAAAGGTACCATAAGTCCACATTTTTTCACCATATATGTTGGAGTGCTGCCTGTTTTTGTTCTTTTGGATATCCGATTGAGATTTGGACATTACCTTGCAGGATCTTTTTGCTCCCATTTTTGGGATTTGGATTTTGTGCTGCTCTATTTTTGTATTTTTTTGTAAACGTTAAGGTAGAAATACCCAAAAAATCTATACATTTTTTCCTTTGTGGTCCAAATGAATAATCATTTTATGTTATACAGCTTAAAAGGTCGCATCCAACTTTTCCATAAATTATCACCCATCCAAAGGATAGATTGTATCTTGCTGATTATTGACAGAGATGAGCGGAACCAGACTTTGAAGTACAATGTTTGTACTGGACACTGTAAGCACTATCGGATCTTGTGTGTGCCAAAAAAAGAAAAAATCCCATCCATGCCCTACCGGAAGTGCCTTGGCTGTCTGTCTGTGGGCAGAGAACCGAACTGCCCAATCACTGACTTCCAATGGGGTTCGGGTCCACATCGGAACTTTATATAAAGTCCAGTTGAACCCCCAGAACCTGAACTTCCACAGGTCCATTAAACACTAATCATTGTTCCAACTTCTTGGACCCTCGAGTATAGTGCTCAACTACTGCTACGTTCTAATATGACATTTCAGAACTTCGTTCTCGAGATCTTTGGCTGTCCCACAAGCTGGACCTTCAACAATCAGCAAGTTATCACCTATCCGGTAATTATTTACCCTGTGCAGGTGTTAGTTATTGGAATAATTAAAAGTAAACAAAGAGATTTTGCACTACCCTGTTTGGGAGTCCAGTCCGGTGTTCCGTAGGTGCCAGATCAGAGCAGACTTCACTAATTCTAAAGACCAAGGCAGCACAAATCTTCTTGTTCCACTATAAGAATAACCCTTTACATATATATGAAAATAATTTATAATCATTAGAAAAGTTACATTTAAAGGGGCTTTCCCAGCACAGAAAAATTTAAATTATTTGGTTATTCCAGTAATAAGTCAACAAACCTCCCTCTTATCTTTGTTTTCATGTTTTAACTTTCCTTAAAGGGAATCTGTCAGTAGGTTTTGGCACTCCATCTGAGAGTAGCATGATGTAGACAAGAAGACTTTCAATCCATCAATGTATCACTTAGTTTACTGAGTGCCACAGTTGGAGCACAAGAAGAGTTTTTAGATTGAGAGCTCAGAAATGTAACCCACCCATATCAGGCTCTCTTTGTACAAAGTCCACAGGCAGAAAAGTGCTAATCAGAGGGGAAAAGGGCATGGTCAGAATAGTGTAATCCAGGCAATGATAACTCCAGGTGATAAAACCTTCACTACAAGTAAACAACAGCGCTTAGAGTAATAAGTGACACATCATTTAACTCATATGTCAGTGTGTATTTCATGCAGTCTTCAAATAGCAAGCAAAGCAAAATCTGCTAACAAATTCTCTTTAAGCTCCCTGCATACATCTGTGTGGTCTGTTATTGTTTACATCCTATACTTCCTACCAGCTCTCTATCTGTGACTCTAGACTAAATTCCCTGGGATGCAAAGCAGTATCTGCCCACAACTCCCTCAGTCCCATACTCAATGCTGCTCACTCCACCTTTACAGCACCATCTAGAGACTCTAATACAGTCTCAAGATGGATTCTTCACCACAAAGTTTCTGATATACTTATGTGCTATCAAGATAATCTCCTGTCAGTAATGCTACATGTGCTTACACTGGCAAAGCTCACTCCCTGATCTCCCTTCTTGTGCACATCCCTATCACTCACAGCTAGCACAGAATCATAGGACAGGCTCACGTGACATCACCATTACAGCTCACTGCAGAGCTGCTGCCTGAACCATTCAAAGCACAGACAGGAAATTACTACTCTGTGCTTTGCAAATCACCACAAGTGACCAATCAGGACAGAGCAGAATTGTAACAGAAAGTAAATTGTGAAGCTCCATCATATCTGATCAGCTTAACAATGCCATAGTAATCTATAGTCAGAACACTCCTTTAATTGGATGATGGCCCATGAAAAAACAGAGGTTCTCATGCGTTTAGTATATTTTGAAAGAATAAAGAGTAGATAAAAATAATGAGATCGGAGGCTCATCTATTGTGGTTATGGTGTAGTGACTCACCTGTCACGTGTAGTCTTCTCTGCAGTCTCTGCTAACTGCTCTGTAGTTTAAATGTGTTTATTTATGTGGGTACCTTTGTGGTTAATGTCAGTAGCTGTAGCAGTATTGCTGTTCATGGTTTAGCTGGCTGTGGCTACTCAGGTGAGTTGCTGCTGTATGTGTCAGGTGATGTGGTTCAACCTGTAAACGTGAGATAAATGCGCATAGGGTCTTATCCTTTTTACAAAGGGTTATAGCGGTATATATCAGGAACTGCTCACCTGGTTCGGTTGTGTCACCCACAACCGGTATAATCGCCTGTAAGATGGCTTGTAGAATGGCTGCTGCAGGGCCGCACCTTCATGATAACCGTGGAAACAGGAATGCTGCAATGGGATAAAATGCCGGAATGCCCGCGCTGCCACCAAGAATCACCAGAAAACAAAGAGTTAACTGGGCAGATTTTTCTTTTATTCTATCCTACGCGTTTCAGAGCCTTTATCCGAGCTCCTTCCTCAGGGGACATCTTTCCTGATGTTCCCTGAGGAAGGAGCTCGGATAGAGGCTCTGAAATACGTGGGATAGAATAAAAGGTGATGTGGTTGTCTACTCACACAGCCTTTTAATAATTCCATTACCCATCAGCTGGTGTTACTGATAGAGTTCAGTCTCTACTCTGACCATGTGCTGTTTAGATGCTGTGCAGTTCTGGTGAAGCCTTCCAGAAGCCTTTTTCTTTGAGAGAGTCTCTTGTGGGGAGTTGCTATTTCTATCCCATTCCATGGGTATAGGTGAGAGGGTGTTAGCCCAGGGCTGGTCAGCAGCAGGGCAATGGTAGTGGCTCAGACATCCTCACCTTTAGAGGTAATTCTGAGAATAGAGTCAGCTAGGGACCCCCAGTCTACAGGGTCTGACAAGCTACCCAGATTACCTTTTCCCATCACTGCCATCTTGCTACAATTCCTCTTGTCCGCTATAGCCACCCGTGACATCACCATTATGATGAAAAAAGCAGCCACTGTCTCTGTGTCATAGTCTGAAAATATGGGAAGCAAGGTGTACCACGGTCCGCGCTGCTGAGTCCACAAAATCACCTTGGATGCAAGATGTTGTAGCAGGTGATTTTGTGGACTCAGCAGCGCGGACTGTGGCACACCTTGCTTCCCATATTTTCTGGCAGTTTTTCCACTTTGGAGTGGTCGGTGGAGGTCCTGCAGCAGCTGATACTGTGATATGCTGTCAAACCAGTTGTGGGTCTCACAACTGGAATAGGTGAGTGTAACTGCATGACACCACTCACATCTGAGTGTCACTAGTGATAGGGCACTATTGTGCCTCTTGTTCCCCCACCCTGTTTTGTATTGTGTCATAGTCTGGGTAGTCAAGACTTAGTTGAAAAGTAAATGGCAAGTGACAATAGTGGTAAAATAACCATTAGCGATGTAGTTAAGGCTAAATCTAATGATGTATAAAAATGCCACTGAGTCCAGGTGGATAAGCTGAAGCATGCAATAAATGTTTAAATGACCTGGTATACTAATAGAGTTATTACCTTCTGTGCCTTTCATGATAAAGATGGGGATAACTGGTTCCAGGTCTAAACTACCAGAAAAAATGGGGCCAACCAAAACATCTGAACTCAGATCCACTTGCGTAAATCCCATAATATAACTCCCTTGCATAACTCCCATAGAAGTGAGCTGCTCTGTTGGCGTATTTTCAGAGATGTAGAAAGAGCATAGCCTGCTATACTACATGCAAGGCTGAGATCACACAAACATATACAAATTTGTCTGAATTTCATCCAAAGAAAAAAATGGGAGATTTTCATCCCAATTCTCGTCCATATAGCATCTCTTTTTAAACATTAGCAATTATTAACATTTACAAAAGCAAATATAATGTCCTAGGTTATTAATTGCAATGTATCCATATAAATTACCTGCCATATAGTTGATCTGTATGGGATCCAATTTATTTTGGGTGGCCAGAGACTTGATTAAGAGTCTCATCCAACGTATCGAAAAAACTAGTGCACATTGCAATTTTTTTGTCGGTCCATAAAAAAACATCAGAACAGACCCTTGAATAACATTAATGCTGTTGGATTCTTCATGGTTGGCACTTGAACCAAAAATACTTAGCTGAACTTGTAGGCATATTCATATCTATGAAGTTACACCAACAGCATAGTGCTCAACTGTTTGAAAATCTGTCCTATGGTTATAGAGGTATCGACCTTTTAACTTAGTGCTAATTTTTATGGTCTTTACCAAGAAGATTTTACTCACTAATAATGAAGAGCAGCCTGATGACACGCCTTAGAGGATCCTATAAGTCAAACCTCCTAGTAAAGATCATAAATTTAGTATTAAATTAAAAATGTCCATATCTCTGAAACTGTATGGCAGCTATTAAGAAAAAATGAAATACTCAAGGGAGCAAGAGAAATGTAAGAGCAAAAACTGCACACTCCTGATCTGGTAACATTAATCTCTAAATAGGTGATTCACTACAATGTATATGGTACACTTTGGTTTACAGCTGTGAAATAAGTATTTTGCCAAATACATTGTGTTGCCAATTGTGCCTGTGAGCGGCGCTATCGCTGTTAGCTTATCTCCAGTGGCGTAACTTCAGGCTCAGGGACCCCGATGCAAAAGCTCCAATGGGGCCCCCCAATTATTGCAAATCTTTAATAGTATTAGTCTTTTTCTATAGGCCAAAGGGACTTTCGGGGCCCCCCTAGGCTGCAGGGCCCAGGTGCAATCGCAAACCCTGCACCTATTGTAGTTACGCCCCTGCTTATCTCCATTATATGATCCCTGGCTACAGCGGCCTCTGATGTCTGGTGATGTCATGTCAATTTTTGGCATTAGAAGTTGACCCAACAACACTTAGGCGAGACCTAGTCTCCCTGAGTAATTGGGCTCTGGGCTGAGTTTCACTACACGTCACAGCCCAGCATTGTGGTGCTTTCTCCTCCACTGCTTTCATTAGCAGAGTGCCGTGATCCTGGGCTGTTATGTGCAGTGAAACCTTGCCCACAGCCCAGTTACTCAGGGAGACTTGGTCCAATCTCGGTGATGTCGGGTTAACTGCTAATTCCAGACGTTGACTTGAAATCACCAGACATCAGACACCTCATTTTTTTGTAAGAGGTTTGCTTGGGTTTCTTTTTGACTTCCATTACACTCAGTACACGAGTCAAGTCCATCCAAGCTTCAGACCTGCTCATTCCTGGTACTGAGCATCGAGCATGTTAGCGCTCACTCATCACTTCTTCTGACCACAGGGCCATCTGTATTCTACTAATGGATGTTAGCTATTCAATGACTCCATTTTCCGTCCACTTGTAGTGACACTTTTCTTACTTACATGCATGTATGCTTGGGTAAAAATCATGTTTGTGATTGGGTTTCATAAAAATGTTGCACCTTTTGTCTTCTATAGCCTTTTTGTTGCACTTTGTATTATTCGATATAGAATGAGTTTTGCTGAGAATTAGTGATGAGCGAATCAACTCGTAATTACTTGTTACTTGAGTGGATAATATAGTATTCGATATTCTCGGTACTTGACGAGTATTGCTGGTGCTCGTGAGTGATGTGAATGATCTGACACAAATTGCTGGCTAAAGACAAAAGGAAAAGAGGAGAGGGTGCTCCTAGTGAATTACCCGGTGGTCTAGTGGAGGGTTTGCGTGGGTATTATCACTCACCTTATGTGGTTATGCCACCTGCATAACCACGGTGACAAATACTGCAGTGCGTCTCATGCACTAAACGCCGCTCCCGACTTCCGGGTTGGGAATTCAGCTGGTCACGTGGGTCGTCACGAGGGGTATACGTCACCATAGGTCCTCAAGCTTTTGCTCCCAGCACGTAATCCCACCTATCCTTTCTTGAGCACCCGCAATCATCTGCTAATTCCACTTTTATCTACAAATTGCAGGCTATCTTGAGTAAACAATGGGAGCTGACACTCTAGTGAGAGCCGTTTGAATGGAAAGCTCTCACTGGGGGGTAGAGCGATGTGTTTAATGTTTTGAAAAGATAAAAGAAATAGAACCACCCTGCCTCACCCAAAAATGCTCATTTAGTGGCCTGCTGTGTGGTGGAGCCCATCACTAATTGACTTGAATTAGGTGCAGTATTCGAGTTGAATACCTGAATATTATTATTATTTATTTATATAGCACCATTAATTCCATGGTGCTGTACATGAGAAGGGGTTACATACAAAATTATAGATATGGTTTACAGTAGACAAATTAACAATGACAGACTGGTACAGAGGGGAGAGGACCCTGCCCTTGCGGGCTTACATTCTACAGGGCAATGGGGAGGAAAACAGTAGGTCAGGGGTGGAGCAGATCTGGTGGTGGAAAAGTGGCAGCTTCGGTGGTGGTGGGGCAGCAGCTCCGGAGGCGGTGAGGTGGCGGCTCGGTCATTGCAAGCTGTAAGCTTTCCTGAAGAGAGAGGTTTTCAAATTCCGTCTGAAGGATCCGAGCGTGGTGGATAAACTGACGATGTGTTGGGGTGCAGAGTTCCAGAGGATGGGGGATGCTCGGGAGAAATCTTGGAGGCGGTTGTATGAGGAACAGATAAGTGTGGAGGAGAGGAGGAGGTCTTGGAAGGATTGAAGATTATGTGAGGGAAGATAGTGTGAGATTAGTTCAGAGATATAGGGAGGAGACAGTTTATGGATGGCTTTGTAGGTCAGAGTTAGTAGCTTGACCTGGATTCGTTGGGGAATTGAGAGCCAGTAGAGGGATTTGAAGAGAGGAGAAACAGGAGAGTAGCGAGGAGAGAGGTGGATTAGTCGGGCAGCAGAGTTGAGGACAGACTGGAGAGATGCAAGAGTGTTAGCAGGGAGGCTGCAGAGGAGAATGTTGCAGTAGTCAAGGCAGGAGATGATGAGGGCATGTACAAGAATTTTAGTAGATTGAGGGCTGGGGAAAGGATGGATTCTGGAAATATTTTTGAGCTGGAAGCCACAGGAGGTGGCAAGAGTTTGGATGTGTGGTTTGAATGACAGGGCAGAGTCGAGAGTTACTCCAAGGCAGCGTATTTGAGGTGTAAGAGAGAGCAGAATAGTAAAAAGTACTCAACTAGAATATTCAGAATCCAAATATTTCTCTACTCAGTCATTACTACTGAGAATGTGACAGTAATATTGTCCTTACTGCTTAATGGAAGAGTGTGTACCTGTTTTGTTCTTTTTCTTTATCTCTTTCTGTTTTGATCTGTTTGTATATTATTCTGTGCTCTTTTTAGCTGATTTTTGACCACAGAACAAATCAAACTTGAATGTACAGGAAACAAAAGACCTGTATAAACCAAATGGTGCATCATTTTTTAATGAAACTGAATTGCAGAAATGATCTTTGGCCCCAAATATATACATAAAAAATTGTCTCCTGCTCATAGCAAAATACATTTCAGTAATAGAATGAAAAAAGGGAATGTGGTGAACCTTAGATTTGCAAACAAAGAAAACATAAAAAAAATAATTACAGAATATCCTCCGTGCGCTGTGTGCGCACACTTAGGCATATTTGCAATGTGGCGCTGTTTTGGATTATTTAATAGAAAGTCATGAATAACTCACACATAATAACACCGACGCTGAGCCCTTGCCAATGTGTCATGTGAAGTGTGCGACTTAACCATATTTTGCATCTCAAAATAAGCCCCACAGTATGGGGCACTCCAAAGCGTTTTATACACAAAAAAAGCTTTTCTTATTTCAACGTCAATTAAAATATATCACAAAAAATGTAAATCCCGTCACTGGCTGAACCTGAATAGAAGTTCAGCACATCGGTCTAAGGCGAAAGAAGCCAGAACCAGAATACACACCGAAGACTTCTCCGGAGGTCATGTTAAAGGAGTTGTACACTTTTAATTACTTTAATAAATATGGAGGAAACATAATTTTGTGACTTTTACTAACACTACATTATTACAGGTTCTCCTCAATCCTCAAAGACTGGGTAGTCCTCCTTTCCCTAAAATGCCCACTGATGAGAAGCATGTGACCGGTGTAACGACTAAGCATCTGGCCATGTGTGGGGATGGATTATTCTTAATTATGCCAGACATACTTTTCCTTTTGTTCTGGAAGTCAAATAACATGAGCCATTGTTTCATGTGAGGCTGTTCAGTTGCCATCTTTGATAATTTGGGAAATGTCTGTTGATTGCAGATTGTATCAGCCCCCTGCAGTGTACCAGACTACATCATTCAGTGAACAATTATGCAGTCGGATTTAACTAGTCACCAGTGATCGAGCATCCATCTTCCACCAAACCTGTGGGGCACAATGACCTATAATGGGAGCTCAGGGTTGTAAAAAGGGGCTTGCTTCTGGCACCAGCATTAATCTACAGGACCTAAGAGTAGGGACCATGGTTCCAGCTGGTGGACTACAGAGCTGTTCCACTCATCAACACTGGGCCCACACATTTCTGTGCAAAACTCAAGTCGGGAAAATCCTGTAATCTAGCGACATTCCATATCTCTGCTCAGTAGTTGCCCACAGGGTGCTGCTGGCTGAAATGCTTGGTCATGGATCTTTCACAAAGCTACACTACTATGGCATACATCGCAGGGACACATATATAAGATTATCTCAGCCCAGGAGATGTGGTATGATCAGACCATATCCCTGTATGGTCATCAGACACAATCCATTACACAGTACATAGCAGGAACACATATATAAGATTATCTCAGCACAGGAGATGTTGTATGATCAGACCATGTGCCTGTACAGTCATATACATTCATTATACAATATATAGCAGGGACACATATATAAGATTATCTCAGGACATAAGATGTGGTATGATAAGACCATGTCTCTGTACGGTCAGACACATCTATTACACAGTACATAGCAGGGACACATATATAAGATTATCTCAGCACAGGAGATGTGTTATGATCAGACCATGTCCCTGTATGGTCAGACACATCCATTACATAGAAAACAACTTTTTATGTGCGGGGCTCATAGGGGGAGGGCGGAGGCTTCCCCAATCTTGCAGAGGCAAGAAACACAATAGGCAAAAGACTAATTAATGAGCCATGCACACAGTGACGGTCTGTTAGGACAGCGTACACCACCAAAAGACTGAAGCAAAAAAACATAGTCAAACAAACGTGAAAAAATACTCTGTTGTAAAGAAAAACATTAACAAGCAAGTGCTGGTAAAAAATTAGTAAAAGCAAAAAATGTATGCTAAGCTGCTCTGCCTCTCCATGGTAACCCTTGTCAGAGCAGTCCCTACCTGATGTATTCAAAAAACCTGACCATGTGCATTAGTACCTACATGAGCAGGGTTTTCTGCATTCAATCCATGTCAGACCTTGGACCTGTCTGGACCTTGCTCATGTAGGTACTAATACACATGGTCAGGTTTTTTTAATACATCAGATAGGGACTGCTCTGACAAGGGTTACCGTGAAGCGGTAGAGCAACTTAGCTTACATTTTTTGCAAAAAAACGTATCAACTAAATACCCTCTTTTTACTACTTTTTTACCAGCACTTGCTTTTTAATGTTTTTCTTTACAACAGAGTATTTTTTCATGTTTGTTTGACTATGTTTTTTTGCTTCAGTCTTTTGGTGGAGTGAACGCTGTCCTACAGACACGTTCACTGTGTGCATGGCTTATTAATTAGTCTTTTGCCTATTGTGTTTCTTGCCTCTGCAAGATTGGGGAAGCCTCCGCCCTTCCCCCATGAGCCCTGCATATAAAAAGCTGTTTTCTGCATTCAGTCCATGTCAGACCTTGGACCTGTCTGGACCCTGCTCATGTAGGTACTAATACACATGGTCAGGTTTTTTGAATACATCAGATAGGGACTGCTCTGACAAGGGTTACCATGGAGAGGCTAGAGCAGCTTAGCATACATTTTTTGCAAAAAATGTATCAACTAAATACCCTGTTTTTACTACTTTTATAAAGAATATAAGAATATCTCAGGACATGAGATGTGGTATGATAGGGCCATGTCTCTGTACGGTCAGACACATCCATTACACAGTACATAGCAAGGACACATATATTAGATTACCCCACACAGGAACATTTTTATTAAACACATCCAATTGTGGAGATTATTATAATTCCAAGATCTATTGATTAAAATTAAGTTTGTCCATGGGAAAACCCCTTCAAGGATGGCAAAAGTGATGCAAATGTGCACAAGAGACAGTTCAAGGCAACGTTACTCAGAAAGAAAAAACGTGGGGTTACAAAACATCTCACAAGGTTTAACAACTTGAATGAAGGTATATTATTGGCATAAATATCAACAGTGAACTTTATATCCTTTAACAGGATGGTGAACTCCTTTCATCCCTCTTATAAGTCACCCTAAAAATAACACTAAATACTTGGAATTCCCACTGGGGTATATTAATTTATCAGATTATTGAGACCCATTGTCTCCATCCAGGCTCTCCAGTGAAGCACAGCCACAGTCCAGGCTTCATAGGAGAACACAATTGTCATTATTCTGAAAAAATGCAGTATGTAGTGTACCCACTTTTCCTTTCAATATTTTAATGCTTAGTATTTTCCCCTCTCTTTAAACACAATTTATGGTAAAATGAATGGTGCAGTACAAAACTAACACTTGTCTTACAAAAAAAACCCTTTCTTTAACTATGCCCTAAAACTGTTGGAGGAACATGAGATAAAATCAAACATTTAGTACAATTGCAGAACAGAGAGATATCATACTGGTGTAGGAGGATTGATGGCATTGTATTATGGGGACGAACACGTAGGGAGACTTTGGTTGCATCATAATGTGGGGTCTCAATATATGTGGTGGCAACTCTGGGGAAATTATATTGTGTTGGGGGTTCTGTGGGGAAAATATACCATGTTGAAGACACTGTTGGAACATCAAACTATTTTGGGGCATAGTGACAGCATCATACTATGTTGGGGGCATTATGGGCATTAAACTGTAGGCCTTGAATTAATAAGAACGAGCTGTGGGAAATTATAGTATCTTGGGGAACTATGAGGAAATTGGTGTGTTGGGGGCACTGTGGAATAAGTTTACGTGGTGGTTTGGGCACGGGGTTGGGGCACTGGGAAATTATAGTTGTTGGGGGCACTGTGGGAAATTATAATATGTTGGGGGCACTGTGTGGAATTATTGTGTGTTGGAGGCACTGTGGGAAATTATAGTGTGTTGGGGGCACTGTGGGAAATTATAGTGTGTTGGGGGCACTGCGGGGAAATTATAATATGTTGGGGGCACTGTGTGGAATTATTGTGTGTTGGAGGCACTGTGGGGAAATTATAGCGTGTTGGGGACACTATGGGGAAATTATAGTGTGTTTGGGGCACTGTGAGGAACTTAGTGTGTTGGGGCACTGTGGAGAAATGGTAGTGTGTTTAGGGCACTGTGGGGAAATTATAGAGTGTTGGGGTACTGTGGGGAAATTATAGTGTGTTGGGTTACTGTAGGAAAATAATTGTGTGGTGGGTTACTATAGGGAAATTATAGTGTGTTGAAGACACTCTTGAGACATCATACTATTTGTGGGCATAGTGATAGTATCATACTATGTTGGCAACACTATGGGACATCAAACTGTGGGAACCTCAATGAATATGGGGGAAACTATGGGGAAATTACAATGTGTTGTGGTCACTGTTGGGAATGAGTGGGTGGCACTGTGGCAGCATTATGGTTTGAATGTGGTGGCTATTTTGTATGTAGGGGCATTTTTTGGAGTATAATGCTCTATGGGGCCATTAAAGTGATAATTAGTGGGTGAGACACTTAGAGTCTTTCAAAGGGGCACATTTACTTCATATGTGCCTCAACACATGTCCATCTCCAGTTTAACTTCACCTTGGCATTACTAAGAATTATTTTTTATAGCTGTAGGGGGGTCCAATTAGGAACTCTGTCTTGGAGGCCCCAAGATTATTATATATGCTCCTAGAAGGGGTTAATCGACATCATTGCAACTAATTGAAATCAGTTTATCAAGTTAAACCTACATCGTATTTTTAACCTATTTAACCATGTAACTATTTACCTTTTTTTTAAAAATAATTAAGATCAAGATAGGATAATTTTTTGTTGTTGTTCCGAGACCTATGACAAATGCACCAAAGTTCCATCCCCGTCTATGCCCTTTAATTATAATCCTCATATAATAGAAAATGTAATTTTAAAAAAATGAACATGCTCTTTCACAATTCATAGAAAATGTTAAAATAATTAAAAAAAAATAGATTCCTCTTACAGAAACTAAAGCTAAATAGGTATAAATCTGCTGGCCTCTCTTCAGAAAACAACCACCATTACAAAGATATAGGGGATGCACTCCTAGGAAAGGACATCAAGTAGAAGACATCATAGACGTTTATATTGCCCTTCCCTGCCTCTCCGAACAAGACAATTATGAGATAACGGAGGTGAGGAAGGAGAGAAAATTCTTTCATTTTTCCACCGCAAGCCAAAAAAGATCCAATAGCTTGTTTATGAGGAACAATAAAGAAGATACATGGCCGAAGGAAGAGATTATTACGAATATATTGCCCTATTTTGAAAGACCGCGCGTCTCCCTCCCCCCTCTCCGGTATAGAGCTGTCAGCTATGTTTAGAATTATATTTTCCACTAACGAAAAAAAAAATAATATCGCTTTCCGACACACTACTCTCTAATAGCCAGACTTATCACTTTTAAATGGGGCTGACAATTATAGCTGACAAGAGTACAGAGTGTCATTGTGCTTCAAAGGTGACAAACGGCAGTAATGCAAAAATATTTCCATATATTTAAATCTTCGGATATCTCGCCAAACCCAAACAGGACACTCATCCCTTGAGATCCGATGACATATTATTTTTGTCTTTGCAGCCTAGCAAGCGTACGGCGCTGAAGGAAATTGAGAGAAATGTGTTGTGTTGGTACGGGGCTTGAAGTCGGTGCGTTACAGAGGGAATGACATGCAGAGTTCTGGATTGTAAATCAGGATGTCAACACTAGAGAACTTCTTAGTTTTGCTATTTATTTCTATAGATGACACTTGGATGATTTTATCGGTCACATTGCAGATCTGTGACTCCAGGAATATAGTCGTATGCTGGAAGATTTTCTCAGTAGTTGCGATTCTATTTCTGGATTACATTTTACTGTATGAAGTAAGGAACAAACTTTAGAAATGTGTGTATTAGTGAAAAGCGGTGCAACAGGAGGGGTAAACTAAGCAACATATAAAGGAAGGCCTAACAATAAGGAAAGGGGAGAGGGGTCACCACCTCCTCTCACCTGTGGTTGATCCGTGACCTCCTTAAGATCTCCAAACGAGTCCTTTTCCCTGTTTGCAATCATCTTCTTTTGGCCTTGGCTGACCCTGGACTTGCCCTGACTAGTGAGCAGGCCAGCAAGACGCTACTATTATAAAGATAACATGAGAAAAGGGAGAAGACAAGAGGGACACACAGAAAAGAACTCCAATTCTTCTTCATAGAGGGACTCCCCTGCATTAATTGGAAGGATAACAGCTTTCTCCAGAGATATTTCCTTTATAGGTCAGCATAGAATGAACTATAGTCGGCTTAGGAGAGAGAGGTGTGGGTTTATATAGCAGAAGGGAGTGGCAGTAGCTAAGATTACAACTACATGCTACTCACAGCAGGATAGAAAATAAACCTTAACCCCTTTAGCGCTAAATGGAATTAAATGAGTTCCTATTCACGGTAAACAGCAAGAGAGATATAATGAGGATCTGCTCTTAACAAAATTCTGTGATTTTCTGATCACAGATTCCCTCCGAAGTCTTTTTTGTCATAATTATTTTTATTGAGAAAAGAAAAGTTTTATGTTTCTCACATACACAAATACACAAATAAAAGAGAAAATAACAAATACATCCCTAAGTTTTCCGCACCAGCGACCACCAGTACGCACACCGGGAAGCATTAACAATCAAACTTACAAACACATAGGCATAAGTATCAGGAAGGGGGAGGGAGGGGAAGGGGGGGAGGCATAGAGGTAAGGGGATAGAAGAGATAAAGATAAGCAAGAAAGTGATAAGAAAAAAAAAAAGAGGAAGAAAAGGGTTTAGGATAAATCTCATCTCAGTCCAGTCCCCGCGTCTACAGGGACAGGAATCGCCAAGGGGTGGGAAGCCCAACACTCCCATGCTTCCCGGACTTATCTCCTATGTTCGGATTCCATAGCCAGGAAGTATTCATAAGTGAACATGAGATTCAGTCTGGCAGTAAGATCAGCCATCCCCGGAGGTGAAGCAGAGCGCCAGTTAGACGCAACGTAAAACCTCGCTGCAATCAGAACGAAGGAGGCCACCAGGCGGGGTACCGGGGGAAGACCCATCAGACCTATATGCATGAGAGCCATTTGTGGCGTGAGAGGAACAAACACCTCTATTAGGGACCTCAACAGCCCCTCCACTAGGGCCCAAAATTGTGCCACCCGTGGGCAGTTCCACCATATATGAGCCAGTGTTCCCCTCTGACCACACAGCCTCCAGCACAGAGGGGACAATCCGGCGCCAGAAGCCGCGACTCTCACCGGGGGTAAGGTACCATCGTAAGTGTAACTTCTTGAGTTGTTCGAGATGGTTTATACATTTAGTCGCTCTGGACAGAACCTGCACAGCATTGTCCCAATCCTCCTCATCTGCCGTAAACCCTAATTCCTCTTCCCACCTCTTCCTGTATGACGGAGCCATGGGTGTCCCCTCATCCAGGAGGCCCGCGTACAACTTGGCGAGGCCCCCGGAAGCATTATGGCCCGCTGTCAGGAGGGACCGGAGCAGGGAAGGCACTTGCGCCGTCCACCACACCCTGTCACGCCTGGTCGCCATAAAATGGGAAACTTGGTAGAGCTGGAAGTAGGTGCGCCGGAGAGATGGAGATCGAGCCCCAAGGTTCTCTCCAGCTATCGCGCCAGACGGGCCAACCAGGTCAGCCAGGGTTCGCAGCCCCTGAGCTATCCAATTCGACACTCTCAATGAGGGAATATGCAGACGGAGAGATCCCAGCGGGATCTCCGCCAACTGCACTTTGGTCCATCTCTCCGGAGCACGTCTCCAAGCCCTCACCACCGCCTCCATCGTACCCAGAAGGCCCTTTGAGTCCACCGGGCCCAATGCCTCCGCCACCAGCAAATCTTTCAGGGACCCACCTCTCACCATGGAGGCCTCTATTCTTGTCCAGCCCAAGAGTCTCCCCTCCGCCCACCACAGCCCAGTGATCTCCAAAAGAGAAGCTCTATAGTACGAGGCTACGTCCGGCACGCCCATACCTCCCCTGTTCATCTTTCGGTACATCACACGTCTCTGGACTCTGGGATGACCCGAGGCCCAGATGTATCGATTCACCCCCCTCTGTAATCGGGCTAGCAATTTTGCAGGGAAGATCAGAGGAATGTATCTAAATAGATAAAGAAGTTTAGGCTGCCACGACATTCTAAATGCCTGGATTCGGGCAATCCAGGAAAGGGGCTGAAGCCCCTTAGGATCCGCTGCTCTCTCCAGTGCTTCCAGAAGAGGGTCCACGTTACACTTCACAAGCTCAGCTGAGGGACACAACGTTATTCCCAAATACGGGATGCCCTTAGGAGACCATCTAAATGGAACAGAGCCCGAGAGAGTCGCAGCCTGATCTGGGGGGATATTGACCGGGAAAACCAGGGATTTAGCCGCATTGAGCTTATAGTATGAAACCTGAGCAAATGAAGAAAGCAAAGACAAAGCCCTCGGCAGGGATACTTTCGGCTTGGAGCAGGAGATGATAATGTCATCGGCATATAATCCCACAACATGACTCTCCCCCCCCACCTGTATCCCCTCTAGGATCTGGTCGGAGCGGAGGGAAACGGCCAGCGGCTCGACCGCCAGGGCATAGATCAAGGGGGACAGGGGACACCCCTGTCTTGTCCCATTTGTGATCTTAAATGGACCTGAGAAATAGCCTGAGGCGAACACCTTAGCAGAGGGATTAGAGTATAAGCTCAAGACCGCCGCCAGGATCGGGCCCTCCAGCCCGAATCCCCGCAGAACTCTTTCCAGGTATCCCCAGTGCACCCTGTCAAACGCTTTTTCGGCGTCTAATGACAGGAATGCACTGGGGAGGCCCCTCCTCTCCGCCAATTCAATCAAATCCAGCATTCGCCTCGTGCCATCTCTTGCCTGTCGGCGAGCCACAAACCCCACCTGGTCCGCCCCGACCAGCAGAGGTACCACCTCTGCCATTCGTAGAGCCAACAGTTTAGAATAGATCTTTACGTCAGTATTAAGCAGTGAGATCGGGCGATAATTCTCAGGTTTCTCCGGGTCTTTACCAGGCTTCAATATCGTTACTACTGTCGCCTCAAGAGCCGACGTCGGAATAGATCCCCTGGCTTTCCATTCATTAAATAGTCTCAGCAAGAATGGGGAGAGGGACTTGGCAAAGCATTTATAATAGTCATTAATAAAGCCGTCAGGCCCTGGGGCCTTACCTGACTTCAATGTCGATATGACTTTTAGTATTTCTGGCTGGGAGAATGGGCGATTGAGAGACTCAAGGACATCAGGGGGGACTCTGGGAAGCTGTATTTCACTCAAGAAATCATCTATCAATGCCCCCGTGGGTTGAGGAGTACCGGGTCCGATCCCAAATTGTACAAGGACGAGAAATAAGAGGCAAAAACCTCCACTATAGACCTCAGGTCTCTGACCCGCCGACCCTCAGAGTCTAGCATTGCTGTTATAGTCGATTTGAGTTCACGTTTTTTTAGTCGTCTAGCAAGTAATTTACCTACCCTATCCCCCATGGCGTAATAGGAAGTCCTCATATTGTCTTAACATAAGGGATCTTAATTGGGTCCGAAGGGAAGTGATCTGTGTTAATAGGGATGCGGATGGGGATGTTTTATTTGTCGCTTCAAGGGCTTGGATTTGGTCCACCCACTCCCGTCTCTGTGCATCCCTGATTCTCTTGCGTCGCGCCGCCATCTGGAGTAATTGCCCCCTCAGGACTGCCTTATGGGAGGCCCAGAGGGTCTCGTCCGAAACCTCACAGTTGTCATTAATGACAAAGAAGGACTCTATGTTTCCTCCAGTTGTCTCCACCACATCATGATCCAGAAGGAGGTCTGGGCCCAGGCGCCACATCCTCGGTCTCTCCCTCCCCCTCCCCAGAGCCACCTCCAATGACACCGGGGCATGGTCAGACCACGTGATCACACCCACCTCCGCCTTCCGGCACACTTCCAAGGACCCATCCCCAACCAGGAAAAAGTCAATCCTGGAGTAGGATCCATGGGGGCCAAAATGGAAGGTGTAATCTCGCTCCCCCGCATGGAGGTAGTGCCAGATGTCATGGAGGCGGAACTCCCGGGAGAGAGGAGGAGGTCCCCCTCGGGCGGGCTAGTGGGGCAGAAGAATCGAGGCGAGCTTCCATCACTGTGTTAAAATCACCACAGAGTATCATATGGCCTCCCGCCTCTTCCCGCAGCCTGGAAAAGAGTGACCTCAAAAACTTCATCTGGGCCAAATTGGGGGCGTAGGCCGTCGCAAGTGTGAATGGGACCCCAGATATAACACAATCCAGGATGAGATATCGCCCAGCTGGATCCACTATCACTCTTTTAAATTCAAATTGCAGAGTGGAGCTAACCATTAGACACACCCCCGCTTTCTTCACCTCATTGTTGGAAAAGTAGATATTAGGGTATTTGGGGTGTGACAGCCGTCTATTATCCCCTTGCAGGAGGTACGTTTCCTGCACGCACAAAATATCAGCTCTGGAACGAACAGCCTCCCTCCACAGGAAGGATCTTTTGGCCGGTGAATTGAGGCCCCTGGCATTTAACGACACAATTTTAAAGCTCATATCACCTCCCACACACCACGTACAAGCCCCAATCTGGTCTGTCGGTATGCAGGCAAGGAACGACTGGTAAAGAGACGAGTAAGTGAAAAGAACAAAGCAAAGAAAGAAACAGAGGAAGAGATGAAAATAGTAATAGCAAGAGAAAGAGGAGTAGGGCAGGTAGAAGAGACCCCACTAAAGGGGGAAAAGAGAGCGCAAGTAAGAGGGGGAGGGGGGGAGGGGGTTAACCGGAAGGGGAAACAGAGGTATAAACAAACAGCCAACAAAAATGTAAACTTCTGAGCGCTCACAACTGGTGAGCTGGGGACCGTACACAAAAAAAAAAGACCCAACCCCCTCATCCCCCCAACTGGAAACAGGGGACGGGCAGGTCAGGAGGTGTACGTCTAAACTATCCCACACACCAAGGGAGTCACCCAAGGTATACGGGTAGTTCCAATATCCCAAAAGGGAGATCTTCCACAAGAGTAGGGCCCCCATTAGTGCCACTGCAGGTGTCACGGGATCAGCGGTTAGAGTTCACCTTCGAATTTCGGTACACCGGAAAGAGGAGGAGCCTTTAGGCGGGGATCCCCGTTTATCCATCAGGCCCCAGTCCACCAATGCGCCTCGCATCTTAGACGCCGAAGTAAAGCAGTGGCGTGTGCCCTTGTACCGAAAGGAGACATTAACTGGGGACCCCCAGGCATAGAGAATGTTCTTTTGTCGCAATACAGCACAATACAGAGCGAAATCTCTCCTTCTAGCGAGGGTGCCAGGGGAGAGATCCTGTAGCAGAGACCAGGTATTGAAAGGCTCCTCTGTGATCGGTTTCCTACGTAGGGCGAAGATAAGGGCATCTCTCATCTTTGGTAGAGTGAAATGTACCATAATGTCCCGAGGAACATTGCTGCCGATGTGGTTAGCTCGGGGGAGGCGATATATTTTTTCAACGCCAAAATCTGTCGGTGGTGCGTCAGGAAGTATGCGGCGGAAGAACGGTAGAACAGTCTCTAGTGCGACGTCTTCTCCCTCCGCCTCCTCGACCCCTCTGACCTTCAAGTTACCACAGCGAAGCTTGTCCTCCATGGCACACATGGAGGCCTTCATGTCATTGACGTCTAATTCCAGATCGTGGACCCCGTCGGATAGTTCATTATGTGCCACTGCGAATTCCGCGAGTTTGGTCTCGATATGGCCTGTACGCTCCACAACTGCGGTAATGTCGGCCCGCATTTCTCCCACAATGCTCCGTATATCTTCCCTCATGGATCGGCGCAGACCCTCCAGGAGTCCCTGTATAGAATCATGCGTGACCGGGGGAGTAAAAGCGCCTGAGTCCCGCCGAGACCGCTCAGCCTGCTCGCAGGGGGAACGAGGGGTCTGTGGGGAGCGAGAGGTAATGTCTTTCTCAGGCGCCATTTTACCTGCAGGTAGCAGCTCCTGGCGTTCCGCTGTAAAGTAGTTTGTGAGCTTCTGAGATGACCCCCGTGAGCGAGAATCGGTCCCTAATGAGTAAGTATTAAAATGTTTTTATGCACTTTCACAGGATGCTTTTAGGAGACAAAAGAAGTGTGAGATTAGTGATACTTTGCTGCAGGGACATGTTTTGATAGCTTAGGAGGCGCTTTGGAGGTGACAGGATCCCTTTAAATAATTGCTGGGTTAGTCATACTTTTTTTCTTTTTCAAATCAAATATCAAATTGTTTGAGTTTCTATGGAACCATGAGTTTGAGGACCTTTCAACTCAAACTTCATTCCTCTGCAGATTGATCTGCTCGCGTCTTTTGTGCAAGAGAGAGGCCCTTGGCGACACTCAAAATGGGTGTTACTGCCCAATGCTCTTGGACTCGATGAAGAGCTCCTGGATTTTTTGTCCTTTTACATAGGTTTCTGTTGTGTAGGATGAATTTTCATTATTGTGACTAATGCGGCAAAAAGTTTTCAATCTGTGTAGAAGTGAAATTATCATTGATGTCCATCACAACCAATCAATGCACAGCTGTCGTGCCATCAGAACAGTTTGAAATGAAAGATTTGCTTTGATTGGTTTTGATGGGTAACAAAGACAGTTTAGATAAGTGGCCAAATGTGTTTTTTGGTGGTAATGTTTCTTTTTTCATTACAGAAACATACCAGTCTATTAAAATGGTAGTGTGGAGAACCTGCCTCGGCACAGTGTTGTTGGATCCATTTATACTTTTTCACCAAGGCATTGTTGCATTGTGTGTCTCATTCTCAATGGGGAGAGGTGATTGACTATATGTAGAAGCAAGTTGGGTAGTAAGGGTCGTGATGCATGTGGGTATGAGTGGGGATCCTATAATAGGGTTAAAAGCAGATTAAAACTAGTGACTCTCTTAGATTTGGACTGGCCCATTGTAGTTTCCCTATTAAGATTACATACATAAGGACAAGGGGAAGCACATGTCTAGACAATGCGGCCCACATTGCAAAAGAGAAAGATTAGAGGCAGGGTTGGACATACTATTCGTGCAACACATACAGTTACATACATAGTGGTTTAAGAGGTCAAAGGGCCCACTTCTATCTTGAAAAGTAGGAAGTGGCCTCTTTCACAAATACATAAAAGGTGCAATATGATGAGTCATTCGACTGCAAAGTGCACATATACTATTTTTGCACAGTGGCCCTGGCAAACAAATCAAACCATAGATGTCCATACATTTTTGTTATGTGTAATAATGAGAAATAAAACTGTGAAAATGCATTGAATGCATTGAAAATGCATTATTGAAATTTATTTAATACGTCATACTTTTGTGCTTTTGTTGGGGATGAAAGCTTCAAGACACTTTCTGAATGGAAAAACCAGTCAGATGCATTGCCCAGGTGTGATTTTGGGCCACTCTTCTACACAAACACTCTTCAAATCCTGATGTTCCTTCTATGAATTCTGAGCTTTATTTATTTCCATAAATTTTCTACTGGAGTCAGGTCCGGTGATTGGCTCGGTCATTCAATCTTTTTTTTTTCCTTTTTGTGAAAAGACCAGAGAGTTTTCTCGGATGTATGTTTGGGATCATTGTGTTGATGAAATGTACACCCTCATTTCATCGTCATCATCCTCATCATTATCTTTAGTTATCCCTTCTAGCTTTGCATCATCTGCAAATTTGATTACTTTACCAGATCTCTTATCTAAATCATTTATAAATATATTGAACAACACTGGGGCCAAGACAGAGCCTTATGGTACCCCACTTGAAACACTCTTCTAATTGGATGTGCAAACATTTATTACCTCTCAATCCAATACTTGGTAATTTTTTCAATAAGGATAGAATGAAATACTTTATCAAATAATTTGCTGAAATTCAGATATACTATAGCTACCACATTTCCTTTACACACACAGTGATTCCAGCATGACTGGTTTGCTAAAAACCTTTCCTGGCTCTGGTTTATTACTGTATTCTTATATATATGTTATATATTAACTTGCTCAATGATCCTAGTATAGAAATAAGGCTCACTGGTGTGTAATTTTATGGCTCCATTCTCTTTCCTTTTTTGAAAATAGGGACAATATTTGCTCTTCTCCAATCTTCTGGGACTTCTCCTGTTCTGCAAGAATTTTCAAACATTCTATTTGATGTTTCTGCAATTTCCACTGCTATCTCTTTCAGTACACTAGCATATAATTCATCTGGACCAGGAGATTTAATGAATTAAAATTAGCCAAGTATTCCCTCATTTTCGCTCTGTTTATAGATAGTGTGGATACATTTATTCCTTTGATACAAAAGTGAAGATCAGTTGATATCACATTTGCTTTCCTAGAGAACACAGAGGCAAAAATGGAATTTAAAAGTTTGGCTTTCTCAACATCATTTTTGGCCATTTAACCATTTTCATCCTGTAAAAATTCTATAGCAAATTAACTTTTCTTTTACTTTTGACATACCCCATCTTTTTTATTGCTCTTGGTCTCCCTTGCTAGCATCACTTCATAACTGCCTTTAACTCTTGTAACACTTGCCCTGCAGACAGCATTATAGTCCTCTTTCGATATGCCCACCTCTTTTAATTTGATATATACTTCTTATTTTCTTTTTGTCAAGTGTGTGAATTCTGTGTTCATCGACCTTGGTCTCTTTAAATGTTTCCAATTCTTTCTTCTTTTAAGGATTGTTACTGATTGTGCACTGAGAATTTCATTTAGCAAAAGCTCTCACCCTACATGAACATTTATCCTTTTGAACATCCAGTTATTGGACCTTTCCTACTCTCTTTCTGAGCCTATTAAAATTTGACTTTCTAAAATCCAAGCATAAAGTCTGAGTCCTCACAGATCTTCCTTCTCTTGTAATAGACAATTTGATGATAGTAGGATCGCTTTCTTCTAAATTCCCAGCCACCTTTACTTCCTCAACCATTTCCTCCCTATTGGTAAGATTTAGATCCAAGATGGCAATAGTAGATATGGGTAGTCGTGCCGGTAGAAGGCTAGATTTTATTGGAGACCAAAATTTATATTTTCTTCTGAAAAATTGTAGCAAGTCATCAAAAATTTGAAGACTGAAAAATGTATTAAAAAATACAAAAAAGTAAAAAAAAATAATTTAAATTACATTGTTTTCCCAGGTAAAAAATAAAGAAAATAACAAAACAGATTTTTTTGCTGCTGTATCTGTAGACGTCTATTTAATCAAAATATAAAATGTAATTAACCCATGAAGACAACAAAATAAAAAACAAGCCTTCGTATGGCTTTCTTGCTTAGAAAATGGCGGTATGCTTTTTACATATTTTTTTACATGGTTATGATTATTTTTAAGCCACTAAAATAATTTAAAAAATTACATCGACATATAGCAAGATACTTTTTCACCATTGAAGAACACTACAAAAATATTAAGATTTTTTTTCATCAATTTACTCCACTTGGATTTTTTCCCGTTTTTCAGTGCATTGCATAGTAAATGTATGGTGTTAATCAAACCTTTAAGCTTTATAGCGGCAGTGTACCCAGCTTCTAAGGAAGTTACTTGATCGGCTGTGTGGTGGAATTAAGTCTGACTCACTGGTCTGTAGTGTCCTGGCTCAATTTTCTTTCCTTTTTTAAAGACAGTGACAACATTTGCTCTTCTCCAATCTGCTGGGACTTCTGTTCTGCAGGAATTTTCAAAGATTCTGGCTAGTGTTTCTACAATCTCCTGTGCTATATCTTTCAGTATCCTAGCATATAACTCTTCTGGACCATGAGATTTAAATGATTAAAATTAGGTAAGTGTTCCCTCGCCATTTCTCTATTTATAAATAATGTGGATTATTTATAAATCAAATAATTAATGGGATTTTATAAAGTAGTATAACGCTAGCAGGGTAAAGTATCCAGGAGTGGACTCACTGAGCTGTGGCACCGATCACCAGCTGGAGGAGCGAGCCTGAGCTACCACTGAGTCTTCTGCTAAAGCCACAGGAAGTGGGGATAGGTTGGGCTGGTTAGTTTGGCCACCAGGGGAAGCACTAGGGGTTCTAAGTACCATGACAGTCCAGGGATCGATTCTTGCGGACAGGTACAGCCTCTGGGTTTGAACAACTGGGACAGCTGAATGTAGGTTCAGATATTGCAAGAGCAGGCTTGTCCGGAACTGATGCAGATGAATTGGCAGGGCTATTGTGGATGGTGTGGCAGCCAGTGGGTCCAGATAGTACGGTAAGACTGATACAGATGATGCGGCAGGACGGCAGACAAAAACAGGTCAGGCAAGACCCATACAAAGTAAACCTCTAGGGGACCTGATATCTAGCAGTGTGTCTGTAATGTATAGACCATATTGCTCAGGTACTTTCTAATTCTGGAAAGTGCCTTAAATAATATCTGCTTGTCAGCCATAGAGCAGGATATTCTTTATCTCAAAAGTGTTTCACACACTGTCTGGTAAGGGAAGGATACAAGGGTTTCTGAAGTAGTGGCATAGGCAACGAGCTTGAGGAGAGACAAATGGAGGGGGTTAGGGGTGCGCAAAAAGGCTACGAGCTTCAATTTGGAGGATGCATCATTGATCCTCTGACCACCTCAAATTGGAAAATAAAGGGAGGTCCCAACTTGTGGCAAGGTATTTTGAGATGGCCATATCAGGAAAAGAGCCATACATTTTCTCCAAGCCAGAATGAAGGAGGCGTCTCTTATCCACGCATCTTTTCATCCAAACAGAGGATCATTCCAGAGAAGCTTTACTCTCCACCAAGATCTTTAAGAAATTCTTGATGAGAGCATGGGCCACAGAATTTCCATAGGTAATAGTATCAGGAGAAGGGACGTTGAGCTGCAGTCCATAGATTATGAAGAATGAAGAGTTAGCAGAGGACTCACTTACATGAATATTAGAGGAGAACTCAACCCAGGGCAGCAGCTTGACTAGTAGTTATGGTGCTCATTGACAAAATACCGAAGGAAATTCACCAAGATTTGATTGACTTGCTCCATTTGGCCATTGAACTGCGGATGGTAGGCCGAAGAAAAGTACAAGGTGATGTCCAGTAAGCTTAAAACTGGCTCTCCAGAACCGTGCCATGAACTATACCCCTCTATTGGACACAATGTGTATTGGCAGACAATCCAGTGAGATATGCTGGATAAAGTGTTCAGTGAGCACGGGCAGAGAGAAGACTGGAAAGCAGAGTGAAGTGAGCTATTTTGAAGAATCTGTCCACGTTTACTTAGACCACTGAGCAACACTGGCAGGTCAGTGGCAAAGTCTACATACATGTGCTGCCAAGGAGCAGATGGTAGGGGAAGAAGATGACTGGCAGGAAGATATTTAGGGGTCTTATTGTAGGCACATGCAGGACAGGCCGGAAGGAAATCCACCACATCTTTCCACAGTTAGGTCCATCTGTAGTGCTGTGAGAGGAGGAGAGTAATATTCTTTTGTCAGGCATGATGAGCCAGTTTAGCATAGTGACCCCACTGCAATACATGCCTCCTGTCCAACTCTGCAAGAAAGTCTCACGATGCAACAGTAAGTAAGTTGGAAGGTTCTATAATGTGTTGTGGTTCCTCCCCAATTGAGTAATTGCATTTAGATGCAGAAAATGCCTTGAAAACTTTGCCGCAGGTCACCATCTGTCTGATAGTAGACTTCTGAGTGAGGACCTCACTAGTTTCAGAGGAAGAAGCATCCACTTCCAAGAAGAACTGCTTGTTGATCTCTGACCTATGCAGTGCCAGAGCCAAAGAGAATGCCTGCTTGAGGGCTACAAAAGCACTGTCCACTTCTGGAGTCCACAACTTAGGATTCACCTGTTTTCGGGTAAGGGCCGGAAAACAAAGAACCTGGGAAGAAAAGTGGGGGATGAACTGCTGGTAGTGGTTGGCGAAACCCAGGAACGACTGAATCGCCTTCACTCCATCTTGACGCGGCCATTTGAGAACCTCCAAAACTTTCTCTGCATCCATTTTAACACCAGTGCTAGAGATAATGTATCCCAGGAAATGGAGGAAAGTCCGTTTGAAGAGGCACTTCTCAAACTTTGTTTAGAGGTGATTCTCCCTTAACCTTTGCAGAATCTGGTTGACATTTCTTGTATAAGTAGGCAGATCTGGAGAAAACACCCTAATGTTGTCCAGGTAAACAACCATGATACCTGTTGTTTATCATAGATACCAGCGTCCTCCCTGCTTACAGGATGCGCTAAGCCGGGAGGACGCTGGTAACTATGATAAACAGCGGGCATCTAGGCAGTGTGCGCTACCTAGATACCTGCTGTTTATCATAGTTACCAGCATCCTCCCTGCTTAGTGCTGGTAACCATGATAAACACCGGGTATCTAGGCATCACACGCTGCCTAAATACCCAGTGTTTACCATGGTTACCAGCCTGTGAGATCGCTGATGGTTGCTCTCTCGCTGTAACACGCAGCAATTCGTGCTGACCAGCAGGAGCACAACGACTAAAAAATGACCCAGAGCACTTTGTAATGATCAGCGATCTCACAGCAGGGGCCTGATCGCTGCTAAGTGTCACATGTAGCAAGATCGTTAGCGAGATCGCTGTTACGTCACAAAACCAGTGACGTTGCAACAATCTTGCTAACAATCTCGTTATGTGTGACGGGGCTTAATACACTGCAGGGGGGTGATGCAATAGACAACCAGCAGGCATTCTACAAATTTGAAGACAAAGAGGTCCCGGGGCAGTCTCACCTGAAACAATGACATGTCCCTGGACTTGAAGAACAAAGGAATACTACATCTGGCATGAGTTACAGTAAAGTAGTTAACGTTACACAAGTGGCCAGATGCTGAGTTGTTACACTGATTATGTCCTTGGTGCTCCTTTGGGTTCTCTGTGGTGTCCAGTAGGGATGAGCGAGTACTGCAATAATCTGACTTGCTATACTTGCAACGAGTAGGTTCTGGTACTCGGTACTCATTGCGAGTATAGCGAATCCAATGGCAGTAAATGGGCCAGGCGAGTACTTTTGCAGTGTATCTATATATACACTGCAAAAGTGCACTAAAAGTGAATAAAAGTTGTAAAAAAATTAAAAAAATACCATACTCACCTATCCGATGGCTGCACCGGGACCGGCAAAGAAGACGTCCGATCGTGCATCAATGACCTGGCAATCTGGCCAATCATGTGGCTGGTAGCAATCAGGTGGTTTGTGACGTCTGGCCATCTGATTGGCCAGATCGCTTCCAGCCATCTGATTAGCTGTCAGACTCACAGGTCCTTGTCGTTGGTCGGATGTCTTCTTTGCTGGTCCAGGTGCAGCCATCGGATAGGTGAGTATGATTTTTTTTTTTTTAACAACTTTATTCACTTTTAGTGCACTTTCACAGTGCATATATAGATATACTTCGAAAGTTAAAGGACTACTCGCTACTCCCGAGCAATCACAAGAGAATCGGCGAGTAGCGAGTAGCCCGAATATCATTACTATTCGGTGAGTACCAAATAGTAACGATTATACTCGCTCATACCTAGTGACCAGTGATCCTAACCCTGGCACATACACAAAAATGTGCTGCTCCTAGTTGTGGCCCGAAGTTCCAGCATATAGTGTGCCTTGTACTCTAAGATAGGACTTTACAAGGTGCATTTTCAAACACCGCAAGGCTTTAGGGCTGTGCTGAATCTCAAGGGTGTATTCACATATGGCAGATTTTTTTTGGCAAAAATATTTGAATGTCGCTTTCCGAAATCTATCTTTTTTTAAGAAACAAGCCTCTTTACTTACACACAATATGTCTTTCAGTCGCAAAGATTACTGCAACAATATCTCCTCTGTTTCTCCAAAAAAAAAAATGTAATTATTTCTATCATTTGTGCGAGCACTGAAATATGGCACACATTTTTGCAATTGTTAAAACCTTGAGGAACAACTAAACTTGAGATTCTGAACTATCGAGAATGTTCACAAAAAATTATTCCAATGCAGTAATGACGTGTTTTTGATACATTTTGACACTTTTTATGCATTATTGGTGCCATGCCATTTTGATAATGGATACATTTTGCAGGAAAAACACTGAACAAATTGGCTGGGGTCTCACTTGAGCCCTGGATCCGCTAAAACCATCCGTTTTTCAACTTAGAATTTTGTGAAAAATGGATCCGTTAACAGATCCATAGTCTCCAATGCAAAAAACGCATTGTCAAAAGTGCCCTAAAAAAACGCAATGCGTTTTTGTAACGGGCACCAAAAACGTTGCTTACAGCGTTTTTGGGTGCAATAAAAAAACATGGAGCGCTATGGGAAACGCATCCGTTAACGCATGGTACATATAGGTACGATCCGTTAACGGATCCGTTTTTGCGTGCGTTTTTTTCACATATTGTAAAAAGCAAAGGCAGTGCTGGGGACTCAAAAAACACCCTAAAAATAACGGATCCGCTATTACAAACAAGGAAAAAAAGTATTGGCATGTGTGGCCCCAGCCATTGACATAGTAACATATACAGTGTTGGCCAAAAGTATTGACACCCTTGCAATTCTGTCAGATAATACTCAGTTTCTTCCTGAAAATGATTGCAATCACAAATTCTTTGGTATGATTATCTTCATTTAATTTGTCTTCAATGAAAAAAACACAAAAAGAATTGTCCTAAAGCCAAATTGGATATAATTCCACACCAAACATAAAAAAGGGGGTGGACAAAAGTATTGGCACTGTTAGAAAAATCATGTGATGCTTCTCTAATTTGTGTAATTAACAGCGCCTGTAATTTACCTGTGGCACCTAACAGGTGTTGGCAAAAACTAAATCACACTTGCAGCCAGTTGACATGGATTAAAGTTGACTCAACCTCTGTCCTGTGTCCTTGTGTGTACCACATTGAGCATGGAGACGGGTCATTCCATGTCAAGTGAACCAATGATTATTACCTCTATATTTTTAATTCTTTTGAGATTTTGTTATTTGATAATAGCATGTCAGACAATGCAAAATGTGAAGAGAAAAATTTTTTAAAAAATTTATTTTTTTTTTAAATGATTTTCAAAGTTCGGAAAAAGTGTGAATTTTGCTGTTGCCTGCCTTTACGTTTCTCCTCATAACTCAGGCTAGGATTAAGATAGAGAGACAAAATAAACACCATTCTACTCAGAACTATACAGGCTTTCACCAGATATGTCACAAGAGGATCTTTGTTAATATTTTACCCATGTGATCGCAAGCGCAAAACTTTAAAACGTATTTACGAAAAATCGGCGCGCTTTAAATATTTCAAAAACTGCCCATGTGTCTGCTTTGCTCTTAGCCACATCTGTACCAAATTTCAAGTTGGGATCGCGATGGGATCATATTTTCAAATATTTTACTATTAATAGCGTCAATGGGTCATTCCATATCAAGTGATCTAAATATGAATATTTTTTTTTACCTGACGTCTTTAGATTTTTTTTTTTTTTTCCTTTATGAAGTACTACTTTAGTTAATTACAAATTAAAAGTTTGGAATTTTTTTCTTCATCAGTTAATTTTTTACAGATTTTTAAAGTTTAAAAAAAGGGTGAATTTTGGCCTGGTATGACTTTACATTTTTTTATCTCGGGCTAGAAATAATATAGAGAAACAAAATAAACACCATTCTACTCAGAACTGTCCAGGCTTTCACCAGATATGTCACAAGAGTATATTTGTTAATTTTAATTTTTTACCCATGCGAATGCAAACGCAACATTTTGAAACGCATTTCCGAAAAAACGTTTTAATAAAAATTTTCTAAAACTGCCCATGTGTCTTTTATGCTCTTAGCCACATCTGTACCAAATTTCAAGTTGGGATCGTGATGGGATCATATTTTAAAATATTTAACTATGGTTAATTTCATTTTTATTAAATTTTGAAAAAACATATGAAAGACATACATTCAATCTTTTAACAAAATCTTGAGACATATAAAATACACAAAAAGAGAATTCACAAAGTTATTAGTAACTTTAAGATAAGCTGCAAATTTACTTTTGCGCTTATCTCTGGTGCAATATATACTACAATCTAAATATAATTCCAAACACTCAAGTATACAACCTTTCTCAGGGTTTTGAGATGTTCTGATGTCAAGGGGACAAGCAGCCCCAGCAGAATGATTTTTATCACTTGGCCCCTTCTAACAGGTTGACCACGTAAGTGGGTCATTACCCGTTGAGGCCCAGTTGGAATAGTCTATCGACTGGTGTACCGGAAAGGAAGGCCGAAATATTAATGATCTACTCACAGCTCAGAGTTTCCGATACCTGTCTAATGTTCACTAGAATTCTGAAGGTATAGGTGTAGAAAGGAAATACCTAGACTGAATGTATCAGATGGGAAGAAAAGAGAGATAGAAAAGAAGAGAGAGAGAAGAGAAACAAAAACCATTAGAAAAAGTTATACTGGGAAAGAAAAGCCACGTAAGAAAAAAAGAAAAAAAGGAGGGGGGGGGGACGGGTGAGGTATGGGAAGGAGAAAGGGTACTCATCCCACTGGCTCCCCATCAGCCAGAGGTCGAGCCATATTATCTGTGCTGGAAAAGATACTCCTAAATTCTGCAGAGTCGTGAAAAAGAATCCATTCAACCCAAATCCCTAAGAATTTGTTCCAAGATCCCGACGCATCAGCTGCGAGCTCCTCCATTCGATATATGTCCATCAATTCTTTGAACCAATCAAGTAGAGATGGAGCCCGGCTTGATTTCCAGAACCTCGGGATCACAGCACGAGCAGCCGAGATGCAAAAGCGGAGAATATCCCTCTTCTGTAGCCCAATAGGACCTGGAAAAATGGATAACATTGCCGATTCTGGGCAGCATTCGGCTTGTTTACCTGTTATCCGGCCGTATGCATTGAAAACCTCAGACCAGAACCGCCGGATTTTCCCACAACTCCACCAAATGTGTATCATTGTACCCTTCTCTTCCCCACAGCGCCAGCAGGTATCAGGGGTTCCAGGGAACATGTTCCGGAGTGTCGTCGGGCACAAGTACCATCTAGTGAGCAGCTTATAGCTTCTTTCTTGTGCAGAACAAGCGCTAGCTAGTGAGTGAGTAAATATAAAGCATTTCTGCCAATTAGCTTCTGAAATGCTACACCCCAATTCCCTCTCCCAAGCACGTTGGAAGTAAAGGGTGCCCTGCTCTCTCATGGACCCTAAGGCCTGGTATAGAACTGATATTTTGCGCCTCGGTGGAGCCTCCAGTTGGAATAACCTCTCCAATACGTTGGGCGTCAATCTTACCCTGCAAGAGTGGTCAGCTGAGTATAAGTATGCTCTGTATTGGAGAAATTCGAATCACTTAAGAGATCTCGTAGGTTCTTTGAGTTGTAGCTCTGCCATCGGGGGCAAACCACCACTGGACAGAGTCTGTCCTACTCGGGTGTCATCCACAATCCGCCAACATAAAAATCTCTGCCTGTCAAATCTGGGTGGGAAAGATGGGTTGGAAAAAAGGGGAGTCAAAGGGCTAAGTCTGTCGTTTAAGCGGAGGGTTTTCGTCATTAGGTGCCATACCTTCAAGGTGTTTCTGGTCATGTCTGTCAAAGGTACTAGGTCTGTGGAGTCTTTAGGGGAAATCCAAAGCAGGTGTTTCAGCGGAATCCCCAAACCCTCTTGCTCCACCCCTACCCATTTCTTGGAGGACGCATGATAATGCCAATCTAGAGCTCTAACAAGAGAGGAAGCCACAAAGTACGCTCTTATGTTGGGTAGTCCAACCCCTCCTCTGGTCTTGGGCAAGGATAGGATATTCATTCGCAATCTGGACCTCTTGCCCCCCCAGACAAATCTAAGGATCATAGATTGCATTTTGGAGAGGAAGCCTCTATCCAATAGAACAGGAACTGTCTGAAAAGTATATAAGAGTAGGGGCAAGACATCCATCTTGACTACGTTTATTCTCCCGAACCAGGATAGCTTTAATTGTCTATAGGAGGTAAATGCCGATTCCGCGTTAGTCAAACGGGGTTGATAATTTAAATTGAATATTTGTTTAAGATCTTTTGGTATAAGGACTCCCAAGTACTTAATGGCTTCTACTTTCCATTTAAATGGGAACTGTTTAGATAGATGAGAAACCAATTCTCCAGGCAAAGAAATATTGAGTGCCTCGGTTTTGGAGCAATTCACTTTAAAGTTGCTCAATTGTCCGAACCGTTCAAACTCCATTAAGACCGAAGGGATGGAGACCAGGTGCTGGGAGATGTAAAGTAGCAGGTCATCTGCAAATAAGGCTAATTTGTGATGACTCTGTCCCAGCTTGACCCCATGGACGCATTCATTGGACCTAAGTGCAAAATATTTAACTATTATAGTGTCAATTCAAAAATCACCAAGAACACAATCAGTCATTTTTTCACAATTGCCCGTCAATAGTTTGAATTTGATATAAAGAAACATAGTCTTGTAACATCTCAAATGAAAGCTATTACCGTTCTGAGTAAAATGATGCCTCTCCCACTTCATTATCTTATTTCAAGCCTGAGATAAAAAAAATGTAAAGTCATACCAGGCCAAAATTCACCCTTTTTTTAAACTTTAAAAATCTGTAAAAAATTAACTGATGAAGAAAAAAATTCTAAACTTTTAATTTGTAATTAACTAAAGTAGTACTTCATAAAGGAAAAAAAAAAAAAATCTAAAGACGTCAGGTAAAAAAAAATATTCATATTTAGATCACTTGATATGGAATGACCCATTGACGCTATTACTAGTAAAATATGTTAAAATATGATCCCATTGCGATCCCAACTTGAAATTTGGTACAGATGTGGCTAAGAGCAAAGCAGACACATGGGCAGTTTTTGAAATATTTAAAGCGCGCCGATTTTTCAGAAATGCATTTTAAAGTTTTGCGCTTGCGATCACATGGGTAAAATATTAACAAAGATCCTCTTGTGACATATCTGATGAAAGCCTGGACAGTTCTGAGTAGATTGGTGTTTATTTTGTTTCTCTATCTTATTTCTAGCCCGAGATATGATAGAAAATGTAAAGCCATACCAGGCCAAAATTCGCACTTTTTTAAAACTTTAAAAATCTGTAAAAAATTAACTGATAAAGAAAAAAATTCAAAACTTTTTTTTTGTACTTAACTAAAGTTGTTCTTCATATAGAAAAAATTTTTTAAAAATCTGAGGACGTCAGGGAAAAAAAATATTCATTTTTGGATCACTTGACATGGAATGACCCAGACAAGAAAGAAGACCAAAGAACTGTCTGAGGACTTGAGAAACCAAATTGTGAGGACGCATGTGCAATCTCAAGGCTACAAGTCCATCTCAAAAGACCTGAATGTTCCTGTGTCTACTGTGCGCAGTGTCATCAAGAAGTTTAAAGCCCATGGTACTGTGGCTAATCTCCCTAGATACATAGTAACATAGTTTTTTAAGGTTGAAGGAAGACTTTAAGTCAATCTAGTTCAACCCATAGCCTAACATGTTGATCCAGAGGAAAGCAAAAAAAAAACCATGTGGCAACATTAAGCTCCACATTGAGGAAAAAAAATTCCTTCCTGACTCCAGATATGGCAATCAGACTAATTCCCTGCATCAACGCCCTATCAAAGAGTCTACTATATATAACTGGTAATATTATAGTTTTCAAGAAAGGCATCCAGGCCCTTCTTAAATGTTAGTAGTGACTCACTCATTACACCATCATGTGGCAGAGAGTTCCATAGTCTCACTGCTCTTACAGTAAAGAATCCGCGTCTGTGATAATGATTAAACCTTCTTTCCTCCAGACGTAGAGGATGCCCCCTTGTCCCCGTCTCAGGCCTAAGAGTAAAGAGATCATTAGACAGGTCTCTGTACTGTCCCCTCATATATTTATACATTATTATAAGATCAACCCTAAACCTTCGTTTTTCCAAGCTAAATAACCCCAAGTTTAATAACTTGTCTTGGTATTGAAGACCCCTCAGTCCTCTAATGACTTTTGTTGCTCTTCTCTGGACCCGCTCTAGTTCAGCTATGTCTTTCTTATACACCGGAGACCAGAATTGTACACAGTATTCTAAGTGTGGTCGCACTAGTGACTTGTATAGAGGTAAAATTATGTTCTCCTCATGAGCATCTATGCCTCTTTTAATGCATCCCATTATTTTATTTGCCTTTGCAGCAGCTGCCTGACACTGGACACTAAATGTGAGTTTGTCATCTACCCATACACCCAGGTCTTTTTCATCGATAGTTTTGCCCAGTGTTTTACAATTAAGCACATAATTATACCTTTTGTTTCCTCTGCCCAAGTGCATGACTTTACATTTATCCCCATTAAAGCTCATTTGCCATTTATCAGCCCAAACCTCTACTTTACATAAATCCTCCTGTAATATAAAATTGTCCTCCTCTGTATTGATTACCCTGCAGAGTTTAGTGTCTTCTGCAAATATTGAAATTCTACTCTGTATGCCCCCTACAAGGTCATTAATAAATATATTAAAAAGAAGCGGCCCCAACACTGACCCCTGTGGTACCCCACTGTTAACTGTGACCCATTCTGAGTGTGTTCCATTAATGACCACCCTTTGTTTCCTATCACTAAGCCAATTCTTAACCCACTTACACATATTTTCCCCTATCCCCATTGCTCTCATTTTTTATGTATCAACCTTTTGTGTGGCACCGTATCAAAAGCTTTTGAAAAGTCCATATACACCACATCCACTGCATCTCCTTGGTCCAGTCCAGAACTTACTTCTTCATAGAAGCTTATCAGATTAGTTTTACAGGAACAGTCCCTCGTAAAACCATGTTGACATTGGGTCATGAGGTTATTTTTCTTCAGATACTCCAGTATAGCATCTCTTAGAAAACCCTCTAGGATTTTACCCACAGTAGAGGTTAAGCTTACTGGCCTATAATTTCCAAGTTCAGTTTTTGTCCCCTTTTTGAATATTGGCACCACATTTGCTATACGCCAGTCCTGTGGTACAGGCCCAGTTATTATGGAATCTTTAAATATTAAAAATAATGGTCTATCTATGACAGTACTTAATTCTTGCAACACTCTAGGGTGTATCCCATCCGGGCCCGGGGATTTGTCAATTTTAGTGATTTTTAGATGATGCCATACTTCCTGCTGGGTTAAGCAGGTGACATTTAATTGAGAGTTTGTGTTATCACTGATCATATTGTCTATCATGGGATTTTCTTGTGTAAACACTGTTGAAAAAAGTCATTTAGCATATTGGCTTTTTCCTCATCCTCATCCACCATTTCACCCAGACTATTTTTAAAGGGGCCAACACAATCATTTTTTAGTTTCTTACTATTTATGCAGTTAAAAAATATTTGGGATTATTTTTACTTTCTCTGGCAATGAGTCTCTCTGTCTCAATCTTTGCTTCTTTGATTTGCTTTTTACAGATGTTATTTAATTTTCTGTATTTATTTAATGCTTCATCACTACCTACTTGCTTTGATTCCCTAAAGGTACCTTTACACGCCGCTACAACAGGATGGATACAACCCGCTACAGGCTACAAATGTAGCTTGTAGCGCCAATATAGCCCGTAGTAGCGGCGTGTGAAGACGGGAGGTGACAGCCGGCAACAGATAAATCTGTTTCCGAGCACTGCTCGAAAACAGATGGCTACAAAGCCGATTGCAGCGAGCTGTATCGGCGTGTAAAGAAGCTACAGAAGGGAACTCAGGACACCCGGCGATGTAGCTGCAATGTAGCTAAGGCGTGACCCAGGCTCCGTGTTACCGCGCCCCATCTGCGATCATTGGTGGAAGATGCTGCGTTACGATTGGCCCTTGCCTCACAGCCCTCCATCTTGGATGAGCTGTCCCTTCAGCACTACACATACGCGCCGTATGCACGATCATATAGTAGTACAATTACGCGGACACAGACTTGAAAGACAATTAGCAAATGCCTCATGATCTTCATACAGTGTGCACATCCTCTCAACACATGATAACGAATAATGCTGTACACAGCGCACAAGTGTGTGTTACGTACCGCTCTGGCTTATTGTACAGCAGCTGCCGTAGAAGTGTTCCTTGTGTGGCACAGCGCGCAGCGCGCACACAGATGCACACAAACCCATACCACATCGAAAGTTAGTACTCAGCACACAGATCATAGGCGTGTTGTACGCACTGCACTGTGGGTGTCCTGTAGTAGGTGCCGCATAAGTGTGTCGGCCGTGTCACTGCGCGTTGGGCTACTTTAAAAGGTGCGTGACCCCGAGAGCGGCCGTAATGACGTCATGACGTTGGTTTCATTTTCACTCTGCCTGCAAGGTGCCAGCCCCGCCTCTGCACACACCATAGCAGTCATGGCAGCCGTTCACCGCGCTGCAACGTGGGGGATGGCGGAGCTGATCATCCTCATTGATCATTGTGACCGTCATGACTATTGGGGCCACCATCACCACCGGCACCCCAGGTTGCGCAATCGGCGCACCGTTCGGCGGATCCAGCGGTCCCTGATCTGCCAACTGGGGGTAGAAAGGACAGTCAAAGCGATCCAGAAAAAGATCGTTGACTTAAAACAAAAGTGCCCGGGTCGCATACTGGACATCCGTGCCAGGATTGCCAGGCTGCGTGGTGAGTAATAGTTGGCCCAAAACACACACCGCCACATGTGCATGTCCCAAAATACACAAAAATGCATGGTAAGATATGACAAGGGACAGTGTGGCCTACACAATCAAACACATCTTCACACTGTTGTGGTCCTCCAGTCAGCGCAAAGAATTTTTCCCACGCACAGTACATGCATACAACATGAGTGTATGCATCCTGCATCACCTGGTTGATGCTGAGTTAGCCGTCAAATACATAGCCACACAAGCTATATGTAGGAGAACAATGTGTTGGTACGATTTTATAACGTGTTTTGTTTTTTAATTTAAAAATAGATGCCGATTCGTCATCTGAAGAAGGGCACCATGCCCCACCCCCAGTTGGCCCATCCACAACACCGCCACATCAGGCTGAAGTGCCAACCTTGGCCCCAAGCTCCACACCTTCCCCAGGGCCTCAGGAGCCAGACCTGCCCTCACCTACTGGGACAGAGGACCTGGAGGAGCTGTCACCACCTGCAAGGCTGCTGGAGTGTGACGACCTGTCCTCATCTGCTTGGCTGGAGGAGGACGACATCACCTCCCCACAGGAGGCCGAGGAGTTGGAAGCACCTGCCGGCCCAGAGGAGGTTTTGCCCCGTAGCCCACGACCCCTTTTGCCCCTAAACCACGTAATGTGGCCACGGAGCCCCAGCCCGGGAGTAACACCACCTCCCACTATCTCCAGCTCAGTGGCGAGTCCTGGGGTGACCATGTCCCCACACAGTGACTATGGTGGTAAGTGTGTTATGTTGGCACATACACCCTGCACGCTGTTCCTTAAATTTTATCTTGGACAACAAGATTTCTCTAAACATAGTTAACAATGTTGTTTAACCATTTCTGCAGATGGTGAACGTGCGGGTGCATCAGGATGGAGCTTGACCCCATCTCTCTCCCCGTCTGATGGTGATGTGGAGTTGGAGGAACAGGGTAAGGGGATGGTTGTGGCCAGTCCTGACTAGCCATCACCAGCGACTGCTGTGTACTAAAGTGTGTGTTTACTCCCAATACAGGTGCCCCCACCATGGAGGCATTCATCTTTGCCCATCAGGCGTTTGTCGGCCGCATGACCAGGGCTTTACAGCGTGGCCTGCAGGACCTTGCCCGGCTGGGTCAAATGCTGGAGGCCCTACGGCCAGAACATGGATCACAGCCATGAGGTTGATGGCTGCAATTTATTCTGGCCAAACATGGCCCCAAAAACTGTTGTCCTAGTTGGACCCTAAAATTTACACACCTTGCCTTGTTGGCTTGAAAATGTGATAATGTTTGTTTTTGTTTTTGCCCCCGTTGGGCTCTTTTCTTATAGTGTCCCACATTGGGACCATCACGAGTGTGGACTGGCTAGCCCTTTGCCTTCTTTACCTATACTGTCCCACATTGGGACCATCACGAGTGTGGACTGCCTAGCACTTTGCCTCCTTTACCTATACTGTCCCACATTGGGACCATCACGAGTGTGGATTGCCTAGCCCTATCTGGCCTAAGCATTCTGTGTATTGTGCCAAATGGCTGTGACACATGTATGTTTTCAATACAATGCTGGTGTAAGTGTTTTGTACGCTCCTTCATGTGACCTTACTAATATTTGGTGCCTAAACCTCACCATGAGGTAACTATGTTAGCCACATCACCACATCCCTTTGTCAAAGTGCAAACACATTACAAAGGAACCGATGGTGGTCCTGCTCTGAGGGCATTGGCCCATATTGTGTGGCTTTGGTAAACCTATATTGGGCACACTACCATTCACCCACGCTAACCCCCACAATCCTTAATCCTAAATAAATACACAATTGTGTCCAACAAAAATTTTTATTCCAGCCGGAAAACATAACAAACATCAAAAAAGATTATGCTCTAATCCAGCCAACGTGATTTGTTAAATTTCAAAATGTAAAAAAAAAAAACTCAATCAACTAGGAGATTGCTCCAAATTAAATAGTCCAGACTGCCAATTCTGTGCATTGGCTACTAGTGTCCTACTTCTTCATCCTCTGTGGGCTCTGACAATGCTGGCTCCCCCCTCCTCTCATGGCAGCCCCGACCTGCCCGAGAGCGTCTTGATGTACGACGACGTGTGGGGGGGGAATGGGTGACTGTGGCGGGGCCGGTCTTCTCACGGGCCAGGATGGGGCGGCTGGGGAAAGGGGCCACAAGTTATGTGGCATAGGGGGGGGATGTGGCATCCCCATTGAAGGGCCCCATCCTCGGCAGCATCAGCGGCAGTGCTGAAGACCCGCTGAAGGATCTGTCTTTGGAGCGGCTCCATCCTTCGCAACCTGTCGCTCATGTAGAGGGTGTAGCTGTCGATGTGGGTCCGCTGTTCGCTCAACAGCACGCGTCGCGCCCAGGTGCCCAGCTCCATCTCAGGTGGTGCTGGACGTCTGCGGCGACGGATCCCGGAGCTGGGCCCTGGGACCGGACCCACATCACTCGCCGCGCCCTCCTGCTCAGCCCCAGATGTCATTGGCTGAGCATCATCAGCGACAGATTGCTCCGCAATGGAGCCGTCCTCTTCAGGGGCCTGTGGGGGGAGAAAAATAAAACCTCATTAGTGAAGGCAATATCCACTCAATACATTGTCTACAGGACTCAATATACCACTCCCACACACACAAAGCCAACAAACCAAGATCGGAAATGATGAAAAACCCAGTAAAACACCAAAGGTTAAATACCACAAGACCAGTACTTCTCCTGTACACTCACCTCGACCATTCCAGGTACTCAGCTCAATACAGAATTAGGTGTTATTCACAGAGCCGTAACCCAATTAGTACATGTCACCACAACACCTTGATACTGGGGGCTGTGCTGCCCAAAGACTCATATTGGCCACCTTGCCATTTTGACTCCTATTATGATGAGAATCAACCCACATTCAACTACCTATAACCCACTGGCACCAGAGCCAACACACATGTGTGGCAGCACCATTTACTACATGGTACTATGTGGCTGTTTAAAATCAAACCACCATCAATTTAGAAACCCTTACATAAGTAACGTCAACATAAAAATATGTTGTGGTAGATGCAACATTGGATTACGGCTCAAAGCATAGAATTTACAGCCTACAAATTCCTGGAAGGAGGGGAGATTGATTGACACCCAAAGGTTTCCCACAGCAAGGAGGAAAATTTGAAAAAAAGGTTGGTGTAAAGGATTTAGACAAGCACACATGTGTAGGAAACATTGTGGGCCACCACTGTAACACAATTACCCACCTCCTGTGGCGCAGATGGTGATGCAGCCGGGCCTACATGGGACGCAGCAACGGGGCAGTTGGTCGTCGTTCCACGCGGGCGAGCCTCGCCCAGGATGAAGGTGAAGAGGGGATAGTACCATAGGGTAGCTGATGGTACCTCCTCAGCTCCAGCCCCTGAGCGACGGCGTTGGTACTCAGTGTGAGCCCGCATGAACGACGCCCGCATGTTCTTGATTTTTAGTGCCACCATATGCCTGTCCCACCTCTTGCTTACCCTTGGCTCCAACCGATTTGCTAGAGCCACAAGAGACCTGTAGGCCTCGGCCCTCGCTGCCTGGTTTTTATATTCAGGCAGCGAGCTGCGCCACAAACACTCGTGCCGCTGATACTCCGTGAGAAGCTGGGACTCCAACTCCACAGTACCCCTCGGCATCTGCCAATCACAAAACACACCAAAAAATGACAGTCACTACACAAGGCATACCGAACTTTACAAACTTTGGAAAAGGAGAAACATGCTCATAAAGTTGGAACATGGAGAATCTATGCTGCTATTTGGTTGAGTTCAACTTTGCGTGTGTGGGGCATTTTCTCAATATCACACCGCTCCAAAGTCGAACACATGTGTCCTGAAAATATCAATCTCCGGATATCTGTGTCCACCTACACATGTTTCCTACATGATTTAAGTCCCCAATGTACCTATTTAAACACACCTTTACACGGTGTGTGCGTACATACATCTAGGCCAACATGTGAGCAAACACATTCTGTGCAAGCTAGTACCTCTGCACTGTCCCAAATGGTTAAAGGTTATATATATGAGAAACGAGGGCTGGGTGTGTGCCAACACTGCACATACTACATCTAATGTGCACCCACATGATCATGTTGGTGTTCCTCCATCCATGGGACTACAATTTTAACATATGTACCAAACATCCCTGGAATCAACGGGGGAATTCTTCCACCCATGAAATGGTGATGTGAAGTACCGGCAAAAACAAAACCTTTATCTGTTGCCATCGAAAATAACCTCAAGGTGCAATCTGTACTTACACAATACAAGTAGAGGCACTACCTGGCTATTGCCCTACAGAGAATAACGTTGCCATATGTATTATTACAGGGCAAAAATTACATGCCGTATCAAACATGCCCATACACACATTGCCTAAGCGGCCTGTGACACAAGCATCTGCGTTCATTACAATTTCTTTGAAACCGCTAAAGAGGCTTACCGTCAGAGCAACAGAAGTCAAACAGGACACCAGTAGCTCAATGCACATCGACGTCTGGACAAGGTGTAGTGGCCATTGACCTGGCTTTATAGTCCGCTAAACCAATCCCAGCGGACACAATTACGCACATCGTGATGGGACACCTGGGTGCGGATTTGACTTCCGCTAATTGGTGGAGATCGCTGAATCGTGATAGGTTGGCGGCCCTTTAAAAGCTGCGCATTCCGGCAAACATTACGCTTGCTGGCCAGACCCATTAAGTAAGTATTTGTGGACACACATGGAATTTGCGCAGGGTGGGGTGCATATGTTGATGTTATTGGAGAGCGCCGAAGACTGCTTTAGCGGACTATATAGGGGTTTGTATTGTTGGGGACGATATAGTGTACTGTGTGGATTTTGAGTAGGCATTTTGTCTGGGGCTTCACACTTTTGTTGAGATACATTGCTGTGTTTGTTTCCAGACACCATAGAGGAGAATGGATGCATGACTGTAGACAGAAATGTGTAACTCATGTCGACTGGATCGATTTCTGCATCCTGGTTGTGGCCAATGGAGACTGGGTCCAACGGGAATAGGATCACACATGGCTTGGAGGTGTGGCGCTCCAGACATAGCATAGATGTGATGTAAAAATGACACCTGCAAAAACATATGTAACCATGGTTAACCATCCGCAGTCATGTGCAATGTTGTTTGGTTCATGTAGGCTTACTCAACCTGGCATATCGGGGTACGTAAGATTTGGTTTTCTTCTCATTTTTAATGTAACCAATTTAAATTATGGTCTGTCTAATGGATTCTGGGACCTGTTTGAGCGACATTATTGGTGACACATGTCCCTTTCTAACTCACCTAGGTGCAGATGTGTGACTTTGAGACCCTCCGATTGAAGTTGATGTATAGGAGGCCACTCTCATTCGCCGTGTTCCATTTTGGTTGGGGTGACTACTGGGTGTTTGCCGTCCCTTGCTTCAGGGATGTGTTTTGGGCCCACACGAGAGATCCCATCCACTTGGCTATAGTGTGTAATCGAAAAGAGGTGTGGCTTGTTTAACATGCTGACATGGCCACATATTGTTCTATGTACTCATGTTGTGTATTCTCATCTACAGGTGCTGATATTGAGGATGCAGAATATCCATGACCGCAATGTTATCGTGGCTCTTGCGTTGGTGGAAGAGCAAATCTGGCTTCAGGATCGGTATGAAAGGTTGATGAGGCGCAGACAGCGGCGGTTGTGGACCCGGGATTGGCTTCGCAGGCGGGAAATCCGGGGCCACATGCAGCTGTTGCGGGAGCTGGAGCTTAACTGTCCTGATGATTACCGAAACTATCTCCGTATGCCCGAGGACTGTTTCACCTTCCTATTGGAGCGTGTTGGGCCACTGATAGCGCGTCAGGACACTATAATGCGACCATCAGTATCAGCTGCTGAGCGGTTGGCTATCACTTTGCGGTTCCTGGCTACAGGGCAGTCCATGACATCCCTCACATACTTGTCACGTGTCTCCCTGCCCCTGCTGAGCCGCCTGATCCCTGAAACGTGTTGGGCCATCTGGAGAGCTCTGCAGCCATCCTACATGAAAATGCCTCTAACCGCCGCAGAATGGCTGGAAGTAGCCCGAGGCTTTGAAACCCGGTGGAACTTCCCCAACTGTGGCGGGGCATTGGATGGTAAGCACGTGAGGATTACCAAACCTGCCAACTCTGGCTCTTTGTTTTTCAATTACAAAGGGTATTGTAGTATAATCCTCATGGCTGTAGTGGATGCGCACTATGAGTTCCTCTACGTGGATGTTGGAATGCCCGGTCGCAACTCAGATGGGGGGGTGTTTGCACGCAGCTCCTTGGCAACACTACTAGGGAGTGGTGGGCTAAACTTACCCTCAAATGAGGACACGACCGAACATCTCAACTTTGCGTTTGTGGCGGATGAAGCATTCCCACTTCAGGAACACCTACTGCGGCCATATCCCCAGAGGGCCCTTACTTCTGAGAGACGCATTTTCAACTACCGGCTATCCCGGGCCCGCCGTGTAGTTGAAAATGCGTTTGGGATAATGGCGAATAGATTCCGGGTTTTTCATACTCCTATGCATATGAAACCGGAGTCTATTGACGCGGTAGTGGTGGCCTGCTGTGTGCTGCATAACTTCCTGCGTCGTAGGGATAGAGCATCATACACGCCAGGAGGTTATGTAGATAATGCAGACGCTACAACTGGGGAGCTCCGTCCAGGGTCTTGGCGTGATGAGGGCCATGTGATTGTGCCACTCCAGCCGCAGAGCCATGGCCGCACTCGGCAGGAGGCCAGGGACAGTGGAGACGCTTACTGCTCCTACTTCAATGGGTCTGGTGCAGTGAGCTGGCAGAACCAGGCCATGTAATGTGGCTGGCTCTGGGAGTTGCTTTTGAGGTTGCAATGGAGGTGACAGCAGGTTAGCTGCGCCCCTTTTCTTTTTGGTTGACCCTTTTCTGGATCTTTGGTTTCATTATGTGCATAAGGTTTCATTAGTTAGTTAGTTAGTTTAGGTATGGTTTTTTTTTGTTGTTTTTGGCTGCACAGGTTTCAATGTGTGGTCAATTGGTTATCCCATTAATGGGGTTCAAGAATGTGACATGCACTTTAATTGTCCATTGTTTTTACTTTCTGTATATTTTTTATTTACAATCCAAGGTCAACATTAATGCATTTTATTAAAAATTATTATGTTGGATTCAAAATCATATGTGTGAGCCTCATTACTTGGTGGAGGAGGGCAATGTGATGAAGGTTTTGGTGGGGGCCAGGGATGTCATAGCCACCTATTGGCTGGGATTGTGCAGACAATATGTGTGGGTTGCCATCTTTTTTTACAAGTCTTTTGCCCAACAGTGTTTGTGGCCATTGTGCGTACATGATCCTTGATTTTGTGGAAGGCAGAGGGACCCCTGCACACAGCACATTGATGCAGCACATATTCTTCTCAGGTGTTTTCAAATACACTGTCACACAGATCTTTGACATGTTGCCTTGGGAGCTGTTCCACTACATTCACATCTGTGAGCAGATATATGAACACCATTGAGCCGGTATTCACACATAGTTCGCCAGAGTTGACACAGAGAGAATTTCTACAGAAAACGCACATACTGTGTGTTGTAAGCCGCTACTGTGTGTCGCACAAACGCACCTCAGTGCAATCGCCACACGCCGCTGTCACAAGCGCTGATCGTGTGTGACAAGGCAAACACTTCTACTACGCACACATAGCTCAGGACCGCTACTTTTATACACACGGGGTATGTGACTGGCCACCGCTCCAGCGTGATGCATTACCATTGATTTCGATGCATTCGCCATGCTCCGCCATGTCACAACCGCTTATTCCGTGCTTCACTCCGATCACTAGTACGGCACGTCTCGCCCATCCGCCCTTTCCGTCGTGCCCAATCACAACTCCGTAATGTTGGCCAATAGTTGTGGTTTGGGCGCGGCGTACAGGACTGTGGCACGCCTATTTGTTTTACGTCCTGCCTTTGTTCCTCCAGATCACTCTGTGGTGGCGGCATGTAAAGCTGGTACGCTGAACTACAGATGGCTACTTGAGACACCCGGCGATGTAGCTAGTTACAGATGTAGCGTAGCGTAGCGCACCTTGTGGCGGCGTGTAAAGGAGGTGCGTTTACCGTTTGTAACCGTTTGAGCGTGCTCGTGCACGTGAAGTAGCGGATTGTATCCATCCTGTCGTAGCGGCGTGTAAAGGTACCTTAAATGCTTTCTTTTCGTCACTTATTGTGCCTCTTACCGCTTTATTTAGCCATAGCGGTTTACTCCTATCTCTAGCATGCTTATTCCCATAGGGTATATATTGTGCACAGGTCCTATTCAGGATGCTAATAAACGTCTCCCATTTGCCTTGTTTACTTTTATGTCTCAGGACATCTTGCCAGTTTATTGCACTAAGATCATCTATCAACCGTTGGAAATTTGCCTTCCTGAAGTTTAGTGTCCTTGTAGCCCCTCTACTACACATCTTTGTAAAGGATACTTGAAAACTTATTATGTTATGATCACTATTACCCAAGTGACCTCCAACCCATATATTTGATATGCGGTCCGGCCTGTTGGATAATATTAGGTCTAACAGTGCCCCCCTTCTTGTTGGGTTCTGAACCAGTTGTGAAAGGTAATTGTCTCTCATAGTTTTCAAAAACCTATTACCTTAGCTGGAACTGCAGGTTTCTGTTCCCCAATGTATTTCAGGGTAGTTGAAGTCCCCCATAATAATGACTTCTCCCTGAGTCGCTGCTTCATCTATTTGCTTTATGAGGATATTCTTCTCCACTTCCATTATTGTTGGGGACTTATAACAAACCCCTATCAGTAATTATTAGATGTGGACGGAAAAGAAAAATTGACAAGAGATTTCAACGCAAGATTGTGCGGATGGTGGATAAAGAACCTCAACTAACATCCAAACAAGTTCAAGCTGCCCTGCAGTCCGAGGGTACAACAGTGTCAATCCGTACTATCTGTTGGCGTCTGAATGCAAAGGGACTGTATGGTAGGAGACCCAGGAAGACCCCACTTCTTACCACGAGATATAAAAAAGCCAGGCTGGAGTTTGCCAAAACTTACATGAGATAGCCTAAAACGTTTTGGAAGAATGTTCTCTCTTTTTGTGCAAAGGCATCAACATAGAGTTTACAGGAGAAAAAAGAGGCATTCAAAGAAAAGAACACGGTCCCTACAGTCAAACATGGCTGAGGTTCCTTGATGTTTTGGGGTCGCTTTGCTGCCTCTGGCACTGGACTGCTTGACCGTGTGCATAGCATTATGAAGTCTGAAGACTACCAACAAATTTTGCAGCATAATGTAGGGCCCAGTTTTAGAAAGCTGGGTCTCCCTCAGAGGTCATGGGTCTTCCAGCAGGACAATGACCCAAAACACACTTCAAAAAGCACTAGAAAATGGTTTGAGAGAAAGCACTGGAGACTTCTAAGGTGGCCAGCAATGAGTCCAGACCTGAATCCCATAGAACACCTGTGGAGAGATCAAAAAATGGCAGTTTGGAGAAGGCACCCTTCAAATATCAGGGACCTGGACCAGTTTGGCAAAGAAGAATGGTCTAAAATTCCAGCAGAGCATTGTAAGAAACTCATTGATGGTTACCGGAAGCGGTTGATCGCAGTTATTTTGGCTAAAGGTTGTGCAACCAAGTATTAGGCTGAGGGTACCAATACCTTTGTCTGGCCCATTTTTGGAGTTTTGTGTGAAATGATCAATGTTTTGCTTTTTGCTTCATTCACTTTTGTGTTTTTTCATTGAAGACAAATTAAATGAAGATAATAATACCAAAGAATTTGTGATTGCAATCATTTTCAGGAAGAAACTGAGTATTATCTGACAGAATTGCAGGGGTGTCAATACTTTTGGCCACAATTGTACATTAGAGTATATCCCTGTCTGAGTGAGCCCTGTGTTTTTTCCGCCTTAAAAAAGCTAAAAAGAAAACCCTGCATCTTATGGTACCATCACATGTAGCAATTTCGCCGCCATATGGCTGGCAATTTGACGGGAGCATGCACGTTCCGGGCACTTTTTTACACATCGTCATCGCTCTGTCACACATAGACATCTCACGTGCGATGTTCAGCGATCCTACGTTCCGGAAATCCCCTGCCGCAGATAGGAAGCAATCACATACATCGCCGCCAAATGTGCGCGCCACACGCCACCACCGCATTAACGATGTGGGCGTAGAGTGTGAGCGCGCCGAGGAGACAGGCGTGGCAGAGTGTTGTACACCGCGCCCCTACCACTCCGATTGGCCAACACAACTGCGTCGCCATTGGTCAGCCTTGTCAGGAAGTCTGACCACTACATGTCACATGTGTCCTTTCTACTATATCGCGATTCAAATATGGCGCCTTAGCCATGGCCAGCCAATGGGAACACAGGAGCGACCACCAATAGCGGCAGACAGGGCGCTCCAAACAGAACGCTCAGGCACGCCTCTGGAATTGCTTTTAGATGGCATGAGCTCACTTTTTACATCGCTATCGCCCAGTCACACGCCACGATGTGCTGAAATCGCATGGTGGAAAGCGCCTGATTTCTCAGCAGAGCAGGGCGATCAGGTGACTCTCCACCGGCAATTTCACACCGTAAAATCTCCCTGTCTCACCCCACTACGCACAGGCGATGTGGTTTCCACATCGCCGAAATACACAAATTTATGGCGATGTGGAAGCCATATTGCCACGTGCGACGGTACCTTTAATGCTGTGTGTGAAAAAGCTGTAAAGGATAAAGCCTTGCTTATTGCTGAGGGTCAGTCTACACGGACCCCCATTAATTCAAAACATGGTAGAATTAAAGTGGTTATGCATTTCAGAGCCTCATTCTTGCAAACAGGGAATGGCCAGCAACTTTTAGCAATCAAAAAGTTACTTTCCAAGGTTGGAAAAACAATGTAATTAAAGGTAGTTGTCCGCTACTAGGATAAAAACTTCTGATTCCACATTGCTCTCCCAGGGAAATTAAACGAGCCTATACTCACCTCCCATGCTGGAGCCATTCCAGTGGTGTCAGTAATTGTGGTTCTGGGGCTCAAATAACATTGGTGATAGGGTTGAACAAGTGCAATCGTTACTATTTGTTATTTGTATGAATAGTACGGTATTTGCAATACTCGTTACTCAGCGAGTATCGCTGATGCTCGTTATTGATGTGTTGATCGTTATTGATTTGACACAAATTGACAGCTTTCTTCAGTATACGATGGGAGCTTGCACCTCTGTGAGAGCAGATTGAGTGTTAAGGTCTCTCTGGGGGCACTGCAAGGTGTTTTATGCAGTAGAAATGCAAAAAAGCCCTCCTTCCCGTTCTGCCCCAGAGAGACTCGTTTTATAGCTGGAAGTGTGTGGGTGGAGCTTATCACTAATTGACTAATATTAGACTCACTATTCGGATGAATATGTGAGTATACAAAACTACTTGTTACGAGTATAGCGACTGCAAATATTTCGCTACTCGCTCATGACCCACCTCAGGGCCATGGGGTACTCTGTTCCCGGGCATTGATTAAGAGTGCTGTCACTGGTGGCTGGTGCCCTTGGCCATGGCCCTGGTGGTCGGTGAAAAATGTGTAAAAAGAAAATAATAAAGTAAATTGTTCATGACACCACCCACGGTATCTGGTAATGTTACCAGCGCTGGTTCAGTCCTCCAGGGATGATGGTAGGCAGCCAGATGTAATGCTCCCCGCAGGTGGAGCAGGATCCCTGGGGCAGTGATGGAAATGGAGAACTCACACAGGAAGGCGGCTCCGCAGGTGGAGGCTCGATGCATTCCTGAGGAGACTGGAATGCAGCTTTCCCCAGCGCGATGGAATAAGACACCACACATTGATTAGTTCTGCACAGGTTTACTGGCAACCTTCAGGCAGCTTACAGGTATACAGTCACGGGAAGCTGGCCTGGGTAGTCACCAGAGAATGGAATGTCTCTTTGAGGCCCTCAGTGGTGTTCCTCTAGGATTCTCCCTCTGTCCTTACTCTCCCAGTCCTTTCACTTCTTCTCTTCCAGTACTGCCCTGCACAGAGTCGGGATCCCGTTCACAGGCTTTCCCTTAACTAAGGGCCTCCTACCCTCCACAGGCCTTATGGGGTATGCAGGAGTGGGCCACGGCTTCTTGAAGGAGCCCGCGTCCCTACGGTTTTGCTGCTCGGGAATGAACGCCCACACCACCTCGGAACTGTGCTCCGGTGTTGGACTGGGTCCTTCAGGCCGGGTGCCATTCCAGATTAGGGTGTTAGCTAAAACCCAAGGATCCCCCTTCCTGTCTGGGCCACCTCTCTTTAGGTGCCCTCCTCTGCGTCACTCGCAGGGTCCCCTCTACTTCTCCTGCTCCCAGCGTTCTGACTAAGCTTTCTTTCCCGCTCTCCACTATCCACCTAAGATCCTCCCACCAGGGCTGGGTCTCCTACCCAAGGATTTAACCCTTTAGTCCCCTGATTCTAGGTGTGTGAATGCGTGTGGTGAGGTAATCAGATTAACATCCCCATCCCCTGGTCACAGGGATACTACACACTCTTTTCTGGGTGCAGTACCCTTCCGTGGCGCACTGACCAGTGGGGCGCCACATTCATCACTAATTGGTGACATTACATGAGCATCATGTCCAATCACGGCTGACATTTCTCACCACACCAGGAGCAATCAATAGGAAGTAGAGCTGCAGCACTAACTATGTTGAT
>JARQOC010000001.1:30122771-30157661 GCA_033576535.1 Allobates femoralis | reverse complement strand
ATGTGGGATGTGTGTGCTACAAAGGCACAGGAAACTTGATCAAAGTTAAAAGAACCAGAATAAGATTTTCCCCATTCATTTACTTAATGTAATACAACATCTCCCCTGCAAAGGCCACAGAAGGGGAGATGTCTGACCTACTGGACAATTACAGCTGATGAGAATGGCTCCAGTTGTTGCGCTCACTTTGCCATCCACATCACGACTGGATATCTTTAGAGAAGGGTTGTCTTCATTCGTCTTACTCTTTACATTAATGTAATTCCTGTTTTCATATTTCAGCAAAATCATTTTGAAAACCTTTATGTAAATATTGAAAGCACTTTGAAATATCTATTTTTAAAGTTTAACTTTATTTCTATTTTTAATATTTCTACACTCTTTCATGTCTTGCAGCACCAATTGCTCGATAGCTGCTCAATAGCTGGAGTTGGGTGTAATTTCTGATGGTCTACTAAAAAAAAAAACACCTCAACAATCACATACATAGAAGGTAAGCAGCCGCCTTGAGGATCTCGTAAACCTTTCCACCAGTAGGCAATGAAGAAGATTTACAGAGTAACCATCATTTTAATTTTTAATTAATAAAAAAATAGTATATATGAACAAAAAAGCAATTGTGCAATATCTTGTGACGTCAATATCGGTTACCTGCCCTTTCTGTCTGTCTATGTTACCAGGCGGCGATGCACTCGATAACCTGCATTTACACAATTTAGTAGGGTTGTTGATTCTACTGACAGATTCCCTTTAAACTCCTAAAATCCTGCGGTTCACTGCCAGTCATAACTTGATTAGTTTCAGTGAACTTTAATGCATCTTACTTGTATTCCTGGTTAATATTCCTGATTTTGACCATGGCTCAATTCTTGACTACTCTCTTGCCTTACCATATTGCACCCACCTACTGATTTTGACCCAGTCACCGAACCATTCTTTCTGCCAGCCTACACCACCAGCCATCAATAGTCTCTGTGGTGCCCCTGCAACCAGGTGGCCACAAAGGGAAGTGCAGCCAGGTAAGGCAAAAGACGGTTGACAAAAGACCCACACAGATACACACCGACCCTAGGTTAGGCAAGGGCAGCAGGGGTTAAGAGTAGTGTGGGTGGAGCATAGAGCAGCACTGATCCAGTGGGTGGCACTGTAGATAAAACTCGGGAAGCAGTGAAAGTAGAAGAAGTAGTTAGAGTGGAAGCAGAACAGTAGTAGAGAGAGGCAGATTCCAAGGAGGACGGGTGCCCTGGAGGACGCAGAATCCTGGAGGCTACATGCCCAGGAGAGAAAGCTTGCTCCATAGCGAGGCAAGGGAAGAGCCATAGTTTGACAGAGGAAGAGTGGGAGGACAAGGGCCTGGCAGCCGCACACACCTTAGCTGACTGGAGGAACCCTGGAGCTGAGAGACAGTGAGGAAGAGGGAGCCTGTGATCCCACAGCCATACCTGGGACACTGGAGGCTAGGCCGCTACAGCCAGAGAGCCAGTTCTGTAGAAGTGACCGGGGAGAATTCAAGAGCCTAATCACAGGACACACTGACGTGGGGCAGGTACTCCATGACTTGCAGCCTACCTACCACCAAGGTCTAGGAACACATCCATCAACAAAGGGCTAGTGATCCTGACAGAGAGGGACGACTCACTAAAAAGTAAGAGAATTGCACCGAACACAATCCCTCATCAGGCCCATCCATCACTACTACTCCTGCCCTGGGGACCCTCAGCCTTACCCAAGGAGGGCTTACCATCCATGCTGCCCCAAGTCACTGTCCTCAGCAGAAATACGGCAGCGGTAGTTCTACTAACCACATACCCCAGGTGACGTCACGACAAATCCCTTGTAAATACCCCTTTTTGGACTGATCCCTAGCCACAGGACCGGGTCATGACTACCGTGATACCCCAGAGAGACAGCACCGTCTGGTTCCTGAGTACCCCATAGCCTGGGGGTGCATCATCTCTACATCCCCAACCCAGAGGCCCATGTGTAAGGACCCAAGAGGATCCCAAATGTTTGATATGACATTGGGGTTGTTCTGACGCAAGGTGCAGGGCCATGTTCCCTTGGAAATCTGTGAGGCTGATTGTTCCCTGCTGTCCACCCCCCCACAGTTTCCACAACCGATGGACTGACTAGAAACACCGGTCTCGGGGATAGCAGTTGCTTTTACTTCAGCAGGAACGAGGGAATCCAACATGTAATATATGTTTCACAGTCTCATTTGGGTAGGCCACGGCAAACACAATTTGGAGTTGCATCCTGAAGTGCAATTAGGGTTCTGGAGCTTTAAGAGTGTTCTAGATATAATACTTGGATACTTTTATAGGAAGGTTCAGAGTCTTTTGTAGGTTATAGTGGAAGCGTAGGTAAATTAAGATGATTGTACAGACCTGGAATCCGGTGATAGTTTCAAAGCTAGTCACTGCACATGCCAAAGTATTTGGAAACAAATGTAGAAAGTTGCCCAGCATGGAGACTGGATGGCTGGTGCATGGACAATGGTGTGCAAGCCACTAATGTTAAGATGGGATGGGAGACCCACATTCTTTCCAAACCATGTGCAGTTTATGCTTTCCTCTTCTCCTCCTCTCTGTCACTCATCCTGCCACACACAGCATGCAAATTATTTGTCCTGATGTCAGCTCTAGATTCCTGTCCTGACAAAGCATAAACAGCACAGCAGGAGGCGGCATAGAGAGGAAGAGGGGAAGGAATGGTCCCGTCAATCAAGCTCACTCCAGCCACAGGGAATGCCTTATTGGCTTCTCACAGTGAATTTCCCTAAGCCTATGTCTCGGGGTACACAGCACACAGACACATGGGGACCCCTTCCCTGAATGCAGGAGACATGCTGCATTCAGTGCTGCATTTAGATTGCCATACAGCAGGAAGTGACAGGTCCTCTTTAATTTCATGTATACTGTTGATTTATAAAGTAAAACATGGCGATTGTGACCCTTTAAATATATACTTAGCCCCTATTAAAAGTCTGTTGAGATGAACCAATACAAAGAAAGGAACCGATAATAAAACTTGCTAGAGTTACTCCACGAATTTATAATTACTTTTACTCCCTCATTCTAAAGATTTTATTGCAAGGTATAATTAATTGAAGAATTAATGCCAATGCCATACAATAAAGTGACATTGACAGGTGGTTATTGGTTAGGTGAATTGGAATGTAACTTGTTGTACGGCTCCAGGCAACCATACGTGTGATTATCTACAAATACTTCTATAAAATAGTCAAGACATGCTATAATTCCCCCAGCTTTACATTTCTGACATTAAACAGAAATAATATTCTGAAAAGAATAGTTTCTGGGATTTGAGTGTGAATAGCGGTGACTCAAATAATAAAAGTACAGAACCAGCGAAGAATAGCGGAAAACAGCAAATAGTATATAATTGACCTGTGCGGTAACATCACCCGAATGTAGACTTATCGGGCCAGGTATATCGTAACAAAGTAAAAAAAAGTAACACAAATTATGATAATGCATAATAATAATATAATAAATCATTAACAATCAGTATTGTTAGACCGGATGGATATAGAAGGAAGTTGTAATGAACAACCCCTCCCACTGTAGAGAATGTTGCCTATTCATGTATGATTGACCGGTGGGCTCACCTGTAATAATGGAGGCCGCAGAAGGGGAAGTGTGTACAATAACAACTGATGGTCTGGCTCCTGCAGTTCCTGTGCACATGTGCAATGCCAAACGCAATAGGGAGGTTAGTGACACAGTTAAGTAGACATGCCTTGACGTGGCGACTGGGTGGTTTATCAATATGGCCATATTCATTAAGCTAAGTGTGTCAATTTTTTGCATTTGCTAATATCTAATCTGTGTCTGCTTGCATTCGGTTTCATCCCATTGCTTCTAGTCTTTCCTTGTGCAAATGAGAATTAATTAGATTCGTCTACAGTGTGACAGCTCTAGGATAAAGCAGATCCCTCTACAAGTGTGACAGCTCTTGAGATATTTGTAGACAGCTATTAAGGCCAGGTCCACACTTGTGTCTGCAATCCAGTTTCTGGATCCAGTTTTATCATGTTGTGATGTTGAAAAACACAAGCGTTAATGCACCCATAGACTCCAGTGCAAAAAACGCATTGCTAAGGTGTGCAAAAGTGCAATCTGGTTGCCGCATTGCGTTTTTGAGAAATCCGTTTTTAATAGGGTCTGCAATATTTTTTGGTGCATTTTCAAAAAGGCATGCGTTTTTTTAACTTGGGGGTCTATGGGAAATGCATGCATTAACGGTAGCGTTAACGTTAGGTACATAAACGTACCTAGCTTTAACACAAACGTTAACTGAGGCAAAAATGACATGAAGATGGCAACTTGAAAAATTGGATCCAGTAATGCATTCAGTAAGCGGATTCAACCTCTCAAGTGTGGCCCTAGCCTAAGTCTCCTCTCAGTCTTCATTTTTGCAAGCTAAACATTCCCAAATCCTGAACCGTTCCTCATAGGACATGGTTTGCCGACCGGTCAACACTCTGGTCGCTCTAGCTATTGTAATATTTCAGCTCAATTATTTTTAAATCTTGTATGGAAATTATAAATGCTAAAGCACTTTCTAATATATATTTTTAAAGTTTACTTATACTTTATTTCTGTTTTTATTATGTTCTATATCCTCACTTGTCTCGCAGCACAGATTTCATAAAGATGCCCAGAAGCTACAATTGGCAGGCAGAAGCAATGAGCTTTGGAGGCAGAAGCTCTCGGCTCCTGAATGAGCACACGCACAGAATGGTGTATGGACTCATAGAGCGCTCTTATGGTAGTTCAGGTTCGAGTAGTGCAGCCTGACTTTATTTAAAGGTATGTTCGGGTCCTAAATGACCCAAACCTCATTTAGGGTGCATCCTCACGATCAGGATACGCAGCATTTTGGACGCAGCGTCTTTGCGCTGCGTCCAAAACGCTGCGTCGTACAGTACTAGCATAGTGGATGGGATTTCAAGAAATCCCATCCTCACTATGCGTAACCCGCCCGCAGCGTGTTTGGAGCTGCGGTGTGGGTTTCCGCCATTCCGCTCCTCCGCACCATGTTCATTTCATGCTGCAGAGTCGGAAGTGGCTGTCATCGGGTGACTGCAGGGAGAAGCCGCCCCACACCTGCCGCACATGGTGAGTACAGGGCGGCTGCGGTCTCCCTACGGCCACCAGCGGCTTCACTCAGGTCCGGAGGAGCTGCATCCAACACGCAGCTGCTCCGAACCGTGAGTACATACCCTTAAAGGCACTGGCTGGTAGTTCAGCTCTCCGCCCACATAATCCAAGCCATAAGCAAACCACTTCCGGAGGGCAAGATGGCGGGGATTTGTAATTTTGTTATTTTACCACCACACTACGGCTGATAATTCTGATTTTGTCCAAAGTACAAGCTGATCAAACACTGCAAGCGGCTCACACTGGCCAAGCACCAAGCTTACCTGACTACAACGATGCTCGCTGGAGTGCTGTGGATACATAAAGCACCAAAACTCCTAGTCCAAATAGATTTGCTCATTTCTACTGATAGACTTTTGATTGGACACATACATCATTGTGTACTTGCTTATGTAAAAGTAAAACCCTTTTGTTTGCAGAGCAGGGAACTTCCGAGAAGTTTTTTAAGCAACCTATGATGGCCTAAGGACTAGACCCCTCTGGTTATAAGATTTGTAAGGTAATTGTACCTATTTTTAAGTTGTTGTTTTAATATATTCTCTTTAATAGTTACTTAGAGATCAAAAATTCTCCATGGCGGCTGGTTTTGATATCACAAAGGTTATTAGGCGCTAAAAGTATCATGTATAAAGGCCAAGGTGCAGACCAGCTGCCACAGAGGACCAAACTGGACTTTGGACCAGAGCAGCGCTAATTGAATTGCTCCTCTGTATATTATAATTATTTTTAGTATATACATGTCCTTAATATTGATGCATGATTTCAATGCTAATATGTCATTTTCAATATAGGCTTTCATGATCACCCATAATATGCCACCTGACATTGGGGCGTTGTCGCCAAGTTTCCTCTGGGACTATAACCATTCTTACAACACGATCTCAGAAAAAAAATTATTGTCTAGGTTTATTCATAATATTGTCCAGGGCATGCACAACCTAAACTAGACTGTCTCAAAAGCCACTGACATTGTGCACTAAATGGGACAACAATTTTGCTTTATGGTTCTCTGTCTACTTCTGGCACTGATACATAGTCAAAAATATTTAACACTGTAAATTGCTATACGTGGATAACTGAAACCTGACATTCTCTGTAACTTTTTAGTTACAGTACATATATACTTTTTATAACTTTGTATGATCCTTTCAAGAATACTGTAATAAATACAAAGCGACCCACCCTTATCTTTATTAACAAAGGATCTGTCACTTGCTAAAAAAAAAAACCAGCTAAATACTTTGTAAAACTCCTTGAGCCCTACAGGTTCTGCCGTTCTTTTCTGTTTTGAAATACATTGCTCCTTTGCAGAGATATTCACATTTGAGGCATTTTGGAGTGGAATATGTGAAATTTCTGCTTATCGTGCAACTAACTGTTTTCTTCAGAGTCTTCTCTGGAGGTGTGTGCTTCCAGCCATTCTTCCCAGACCCTAACAATCACAGCTCAGAAGTGTCTTATGGCGGGTTTACACGTTGCGATATCGTAGTACGATTTCAATGAAAAGTCACGTGGTTCGATCGTTGGACCCGAGATCGTTCCTACGTTGTATGGTGTGAACGTCCAATACGATGCAGGAACGATGTCAATGCGATATCGGGATTGAATGAGCGTGCTATTCAATGCCCCGATATTGAAGGGAGATTGGAGTCGGATCGTGCTGTGTAAACGCACAACTACGATGCGATTTGAAACGTCACCCATTCACTCCCATGTTAAAGGATCGTTCCTGGGTTGGGGGGCGTAGACATCGCACGGACGTTGTATTCCGATATCGCAGCGTGTAAACATCCAATGCGATGCGGGAGAAACGTGCACTAATTGCGCGCTCCTGCGCCATTGAGTTGCGATATCGCAACGATATTGAAGCGTGTAAACCCACCATTAGACTACTAATATTCTAGATCAGCTACTGATATAATTCCTAAATATACTCCCAGGAGTCCGGCCAAAATCAAATTATTCAATTGATCTTTATTAAAACACCAAAACACAATATTCAATGACAATGTTATATCGGAACAGGTGACCACATGACATTTGGACATTATAGTCCTCAACCATAAATATCAATCTTATGTGCAGCCAAAATAATCAAGGGTACAAACACCTATAAAATGTGTCCCAATTTTGGATACACAAAGAGGCCCACATATACATAGACCAAACGACTAGTGTCAAATCATGGGTCAGAAAAGTAATTTTACCTGTCTGTGACCGCCCCCTAACGCGTTTCGCTCAGGCTTCTTCTGAGGAGGGTCAGCTACTGAGCTGAGATTGGCAATGTCTGGGAGGAAGGGGTGAAGGTGCACTGCTCCAGAGAAGACTCTGAAAATGCCAGTTTGACTGCAAAGCAGAGATTTCCCGTTTTGGACTCCTAAAACAAAAAAAGTAATTATCACTGCAAAGGAACAATGTAGCACTAAAAGAAAAAGAGCAGCAGATTCAGGAGAGTTGAGGGATTTTTACAAGGAATTCAACTAAACATTTTTGAGCAGGTGACAGATCGTCTTTAAATGATGCCATGAAAATTAATTTTTCAAGAAACAAACTCAGTACAATATCCAGGTAGGCTGCATCTCACATCCAACCACTTAGTGGTCACATGTAGCATAAACATCTCCTGACAGAATATCCCAAAGTTATGCTAATTTTCAAAGCTAGTCGTCTTGCACCAAACATCTCAGATATCTTGAGTTAAGAGCAAACATGAAGAAGAACTCATTTGTATATGTGAATAGTAAGCAAAGAGAGGAACAGCATTCCAGACTTTTATGTTTTATAGTTCAAGGGGAAAAATGTGCCCAAATATTAACAGGCACGTAGTTTCTACCTACCTGTCTGTTTTGCCATGCAATGTTCACTGCGACACAATGGCTTCGTCAACAGAGCGGAGGCTTCTTTTCCACTCTACTTGATAGAATGACCGGGACAGACGAAGTCATGCTGATTGTTATTCGGCTCAATGCTACTTGACTGGGGAGCCGGCTGTCAATCAGCTGTGATACCCATCAATAGAGCATAGAGGCCACCTCTCTATTGATGGGACATCAGCAGAAGCTGCAGAATCACTGGCAGGAGCGATCTTAGACTGCTCTATGTCGGACAAAGCAGGCAGGTAGGTGGCAACTACCTGCTTGTTTGTGCTTAGGCATATTTTTTTTAACAAAAACTACTCATAAGGCAGCATCAGAAAATTCTTACCATCAGCAGCCAGATACAAAACCAACACAGCACTTGACAGGATGAAGTCAGACCCCATTATGTAGAGCAAGCCCAGGTGCAGGCTTATAATATCACCTCAATCTACAAAGACATGTGGGAGGTGACTTGCCATGCACATATTGGGCCTGCATAGGACGCTATTCACAATGATACATATGATGCAGAGTGTCTGATAGCTACCCATTGGCCCTGCCACCTGACCAACGGGCCACCCAGTACGATCTCTCTGCAACACTGGATGAATGGTGCCCTATGGGGCCTAACCACACCCCGCAAAATGATAAAAAGTTCAAAAAGTTTTTTTGATGAACAAAAAACTTTTTATATAGGGTATTGGTTCATGTATTAGCCAAGACACTGAAGCTCATGATCCACGTCACGGATCCCCATGCTCATGAGTCCTAACAAAATCCCAGCTATTACCTTTAATTTTATTAACATCAACAGAGTTTTTAAAAGTTTAATATAGCAACATTTTAGTCACAAGGTGTAAAAGGGTGGTATAGTGGATAGGGAATCAGGAGGCAGGATGGATAGATGGGCTTAGTTGAAATGGGGTACTAGTCTAACCCTTAAGGTACCTTTACACGCCGAAACTATCGCTGGCGATCGGTAGTAACCGAACGTGCGCGTGCACGTTTTTGACAGTTAATACCGATCGCCGATGGCGCATTTACATGCCGCAATTGCGCCCTTAACCTAAGGGAATGCGGTTCCCCGGAAGTTGAAACTGATCCTGCAGGAAATATCCAGTTGAATACCGTCGCCGCTTCACACGCCGCAATCCCCAAAGGAATACGGGCGTACCTGTGCAGCAGCTCGAACACATAGGCGTGCCGAACTCCGTGACACCGCGCCCAAACTACAATCATTGGCCAACACAATAGCGCCCTGATTGGCCAGGGTGCGCAGGGAAGCTGGCGAATACGTGACGCCATTGCAATTGTGTAGTGTGAATGGATAGCTCTTCAAATATGGCGCCCTGTGAAGCGACAGCTAGTGGAAACACAGTAGCCCCCACCAATCATCGCTGATGGAGCGTGGTATCCAGCACGCTGTGGCACGCCTATGGGAAATCACTAGGCGACGCAGATTCCATCCCTATCGCCAGTTCACACGCCAAAACCAGGGCAATTCACCTTCTGGGTTGCCTCTGCTTTTAGAACAATGATCTGAAACTGCAACCGGGAGCAACTGCGAAAATCGCAATCACTTTCCCAAATTACACCCTGCAATTTCGTAGCAATTTCAAGGCAACCGTGACAAAAATCCCGATTGCCTTTCAGTTGCTATACTGCAGTTGCGGCGTGTAAAGGTACCTTTAGACTGGGGGTTCCTGTCTCACCCTGATCCTGGAATTACCTCTAAAAGTAAGGACGTCCAGCTTTGCCCCTTGCTCCTGATCAGCCCTCTGCTAAGAGTCCCTACCTCCACCCACGGACCGGGTAAACCTAACAGCTCCTATACAAGGGAACAGCAGCAGCACAGCACATCCTCACTGCATGGGGTCCGAGCAGAGAATGAACACTATCTGCGACACCCGATGGAGGGAAGTGGAGCTACTTCAAGTCTTAGGGAGTGGAGATCAGAATGCTAAGACACACCCCTCCACTTCCACCTCTAGCTGAAGAGCTGCACACAGCAGCTTTCTGGTATTAACTGGATGTGCCAAAAGTAGTAGACTCAGATTTACATCACAGCAGCAACACACATGGACTGCAAAGCAGTCAACAAGTGATGCAAGGTCCTTGCTTGTGCATGAGAAAATCTCCTATGTGAAACCCAAGAAGGAGTTACTCATCCATTTGCCTGATGAAGGACCTTAGGTCTAGAATGGAGTACAATATGGAAACTTACCATGAAAAAAATATTCTAAAATATCTGAAGCGCACTTACTTATTTTTGGTTTATTACGCAATTGTGAATCCCCAAAGTGGGAATAAAAACTCACACACCGCACTACATTATTGAATAGAATGATATTATATAATCTGTTTTTGGATGCTTTAGCTCTATATTTTCCAGTAACCTAACGTGCTCTTGCATTGCACATAATTTAATGATTATGTAATGAAAGTCTATGAAGGCTCCCACACCTCGACAACAATGGCTTTTGTTATGACATTGCAACAATGGGAAATTGTACTTTATTCTGCTAAGGAATCATTACAACTTAATAAATGCATTATTTCATGTAAATAAGGCATTCAGCTCTCAATCATTGACTGCATTGTGTAATCACAGGGAATATAAGGACTGAGAAGTGTGAGGCCAAGCTCACGACTGTAGTGAGGCTGGTGGAGGACTTTAGAAAGGAAAAGAGTGGAGATGGTGCCATAGATCTCGCTGCCAACTGCATGCATCCCTAGAAATTCTGCAGAAAAATGTAGCTATAACACATTTATGATTGCAGAATTACCATGGATTTCACTTTTCACACATCAATGTGGATATGACCTCAATAAATCAAGATTATAACGTGTGTATATATATATATATATATATATATATATATATATATTACTTTGTACAAGAGTCGCATGCACAATCAACTTGTACAGATTTGAATGACAGCCACATTATCAATCTAACTACAAGGACGAAAGAATCCCTTTGGTTACAGTAAATGCCACAATAAATATACAACATGATCAGTTGTCGCAATATAATATTTTTCTAGATGATTAGGGCTACATTCACACACAGCGATTTGGCTGCGTTTTGTGAGGATCCATTTTTGGTGCAGAAACTCACAAAATGCAGCCTTGTATGTGAATATGTGGCAATATATGCTGCTCCTTTACTCACCTCCCCACGCTCCCCCTGTGTTCTCCAGTGATATCCTCTCATCCCAGGAGGCCGCAGTGTTCGGTGCTTCTAGGACCCTGTGGCCTGTGCATGTAACCGGGTGATATCATTCAGTCACATGGTGCCGTGTATGGGCTACCTTATGCACATAGGTGCTGCTGTTGCTGTGGTTAAACTGAGCCTTTTTTCCACATTCAGTGTGTGGCTCTGCAGGTGGAGGTTGCTGAATGTTTGTTTGGTAGATGTGACTCATGGATCAGGTGAGCTGAGGGGCGTGTGTGAGCAGTCTGCTCTCCACCCCTCAGCCATAAATAGGTCAGCTTCCATCTACCTGATGTCGCTGATTCAGCTCACTCCTCTTTTGTTACCTGTAGAGTGCAGACGTTGATTCGAAGCTGCTGCTTTCCTCTCCATGGGAGGTTGCTGGGTTCCATGGTATGGAAGTAGAGGTAGGGAGTTTGTGCCTAGGGTTTCTCAGGAGCTTCAGGGATTTAGGATGGTGGCTCGGACCTCCTCATTTTTAGAGGTACCTCCGAGAACAGGGCGAGCCAGGGACCCAGTATCCGGGTCAGAGTAGGCTACCCTGACTCCCTACGTCCATCTCCATCCTGCTTCTTGTTACCCTGGCCTCCCAAGCATGACACATGGTCACATGGTGCAGTGCCAGGTCCTCTCACAGGTCCTTCGGCCTCACGGTATGGGAACATTGCTGGAGATCACTGTGGGAGCGCAGAGAGGTGAGTAAAAGAGTAGCAAAATTAACGCTTAATAATTGACGCTTAATAATTGACGTGCTCATTCTTTTTACGGATCCATTTTTGAGCCCAAGAACAAATCCGTAAAAAGCGCAGTGTCTGAATGCAAAATTGTGAAATGCATTGACTTGGCTGGGACAGAACGTCACTGCATTTTCACTGCAATAGCAGATCCATAAGGAATGCATCAAAAACAGTGCAATAGCACAACGTGTGAATGTACCTTGAATCTGTTACACAAGGTATATCTAGCTCGAGAAGACTTTTCCCTCCCTTGATTGATAGCCCCCATCAATCGAGCTCACTCCAGCCACAAGGACTGCCTCCATGGCTTCTAACAGTGAGTTTTCCTAAGGCTATATATCAGGGTACAGAGCACACAGACACATGGGGGACCCCTTCCCTGAATGCAGCAGGCATGCTGCATTCAGTGCTGCATTTAGATTGCCATGCAGCAGGGGGGTGACAGGTCCTCTTTAAAGAAAACGTTAGATTGGTAAAAAAAAGTTATTTTTCCTATTTACAGAAGATTTTTTCTTTTCTTAAGTAAATTCTTACTGTGTTTCAAAAGAGCCGAATAATGAATTTAAAAGCAGCTTAAAATCCTAACATTGTATATGTTGCTACCGCAGCAGAAAACTTTAAAAATATTATCCCAACCCTCCACAAGTGTGTAATCCTATTACTTCCATTTCTTATGGTAACTTGTTGTTTTCGTCGATTATTTGCCGAGAAAAAAAAAGAAAAAGGAATATAGAAATGTATTTTTTTTTCTTGTCGGAGGGAAATTACCATGTTGTTCTAGACGCTGAGATTAAATGATGATGGCTGTTTTGTAACCTGCCGAGTTGCACAAAACATTGTACGTAGTATTGATATTACCTTACCATTTCTATGAGATTTCTTGCTTGGAGCAAATTTTAATGTTGAGTAGAGTTAGAACAATTCTGTCCTAGGAAAATAACAAGAAAACACGTTATCAATTATTCACCATCGTATAAATTATGCATTTTTAATGTGTTTTCCCTTCAGATTAATTTGGTCTGTCATATTTTAGCATTGCCTTGGTTATTCGGGATGGAAAATGAGCGACAATTTCATTTGACTTTTGCTTCTAAAAATCATTTTCCAATACAAATTTTTGATTTATCCCATAAAAGGTTCAAACAGAATCTAATATTACTCTATGTATCCTGGACTTCACCATTGAAATGCATTAAAGGGAACCAACCAGCAGGACTTAGGGCAAAAAAGTGAAGCCATTGCCTTAGAGGCACTGGGACACTGAGTACAATCATACCTTTACTTGAATGATTCCATGTTTGATTACAGAGAAAAGTATCATAAAACTCCTGGAAAACAGGGCAGCAGATAACTGATAGGTGCAGCAATGCATTACTATTTGGAGTTTTTTTTTTCTTCACTGTGGGCATGGCGTTCAGCTGTAAGCTCCTTCCCTCTCTCAGCTCTACTTTCAGTTTTGTCAGGCACCTAGTGGCTGGAGTATAGTGACATTGCACAGGAACCAGAAACTGAAAGAGATAAAAAGGATCAGGAAGGGTTTTCCTTATAGACGAACGCAATGCCCACAGACAAGGGGAAAAAAACAACAATCTCAAATAGCGATGCAGTGCTGCACACATCAATCATCTGCTGCCCTGTTTTCCAGGAGTTTGATCACACTTTTCTTTGCAAATTAAACATGGAATCACTCAAGTAAAGGTATGATTGCACTCTATATCCCAGTGTTTGTAAGGCACTGGCTTCACTTTATAGCCCTAAATCCTGCTGGTTTGTTCCCTTTAGAGATGAGCGAGTACTGCAATATTCGGACTTGCTATACTTGAATGAATAGGTCTTGGTACTTGGTACTCGTTGCGAGTATAGCGAGTCCGATTACTTTTGCAGTGTATCTATAAGTACCCTAAAAGTGAATAAAAATTGTTAAAAATAATAAAATTACATACTCACCTGTCTGACGCCTGCAACGGGGACCGGCAAAGAAGACCCCGAGACCGTCCCAGAAGACCTGCAATCACCGGACGACAAGGACCTGTGACTTCAAGCCAATCAGATGGCTGATAGCGATCAGGCCAATCAGATGACGAGACGTCACAACCACGTGATCGCTAGCGGCCATCTGATTGGCCAGATTGCAAGGTCCTGGCAGTACACCTAGGACCTTGAAATCTGGCCAATCAGGTGGCCACTAACATTCAACCTGCTCTCACTGGGGTGTCGGCTCCCTTTGCGTACTGAAGGGAGGCAGCAATATGTGTCAGATCGTTCACTCACGAGCACCAGCGATACTCGCCAAGTAACGAGTATCGCGAATACTTTACTATCCGTGAGAGTAACAAATAGTAACGATTACACTCGCTCATCACTAGTATCACGATATTTGACTGCATTATGCTGGTATTATTTGAACACTGCATGGCGGCATTTACATTATGCAGAGCTTCTATTTAAAGGGGTTGTGACGAGCCCCACCTTGCAGCCCTGCCCTGACATCTCTAATACCCATGGGGCTGGTTGAAGCGCCAGACGGCGTTACTGTTGCTCCCTCCACCCAGTCCCTGACTGACGATGTTTTAACCCGCAATAAAGCTTTGGATGTTTAATGGACTCGGAGTGCCACCTTTTCAGCTCATCTGATACTCAGTAAGTCTTTCTCTGCAAATTGCTGGCCAGCACCAAGTGGTCCTGTGGAGCGGCTCCATAGCCAGGATTGCTAAAGTGACGGTCTGAGGTCCCTGTGGATGTCCTCTGCTGCACATCTATCCAAGTAAGTGCCGGAGATTTTCCTTCTAGCTTCACCAATGTATGAACTATAGCCGGCATAAGAGAGAGTAAGGAGTGGGTTTGTAAAGCAGATGGGAGTGGAAGCAGCTGAGATTACAACTACATGTTAGTCACAGCATGATAGACAGGGAACCTTAACAGAATGGAATTAAGTGAGCTCCTTCTGGGGATGAACAATAAGCGGGCTGTAGAGAGGTTCTGCGATCAAATAAACATCGTGACCCCCCTGAGGTCTTATCAGTCTGTGAAGCTCATAACAGTATCATGGTTGATCCCTGTGATAGAGTTGTCAGTAATAAAAGCTATCAAAGCATGCCTTGCAAAGAAGACACAGTTCTCACCTCGCTTTGCATTTGGAAGAAGATGGCACTCATTTTAAGCAGATGCTCCCATTAAACATTACAGGCTAAAAACTGACAAATTGGTTCCCCCTTTCCATAATTAAGATTCTGGACACTGAGAATGGCTTTGAATTAAACTCTACCAAGGGTCCCGAAGTTATCATTGCTCTCCAGTTAATGACTTTATGGTATCTGATTATCACCGGATTATTCCATAGCTATTCTCCTCGGCATTACTGAGCAAGTGACAGAGTTTCAAGTTGGCATCAACTGTATCTCGCGTAGATTGGAAATTCCTGGCTCCGGCAGCCTGGTCTCCCATTTAGCATGCAACGATCATACCAGCCCGGATTAAATCCTAGGCATCCTGTATCCAGAGCCGGTGCCATTCATTCTAATTGCAGCAGTTAATAAAATAGCATCCCTATGTAGTTTAATTTGTAAGCAGTGATTTGGGCTAACTGCCAAATTTGATTTAATGCTGACAAAATAATATTTAATTTATGGATCTAATTATTAACATTAATTAAGCTGTTCCAAGCATCTATTAAGAATTATTTTCTCACATTCCCCCTGAGTATACTCCCTTCTGTCTTTAAACTACTACAATTTGTTCTGTTAGCTTCACAAAACGTTTCCAATCTGCTCTTTGCCACCACTACCCTTCAAGTGTTTACGGATCAGTATTATCCTTCTGCCCTTTTGGCTCCAGATATTCATATTGGAAAATTGCAGTCACTGTGGAGAAAAGTGCAGAAGACAGGGGTGAACGCACAGCAGATGCCGAGGAAAGGGATATTAGTGATTACCACCGACTGAATGGATATGATGGTGGAATGTGGAAAACCGGTGGGTGGAATCGAGAAATTCAATTATTTGAAGAGGGAATTAAATATGTATAGAAATATAAGAATAAATGACATTGATTAATGTTGGAAATCCTATAGAAAACTATTCTGAGTTCTAGTCTTCCATATATCCATAGAACCCTATGTACATGCCTAACTTTAAAGGGGTTGTCCAGCGAAAAAAGTATATCTTAATCAATAGATCTTGGAATAATAATAATTTAAAAAATGTAAATGTGTTTAATAAAAATGTTCCTGTGCTGAGATAGGCCAGGGTCACATTCCCGTTTTTTTTTTTAAATCCTGATCCGGTTTTGAGCTTTCAAAAAGCTCAAAACCGGACCAGGAAACGCTCCCCATAGGAGCCAATGCAAAACACCGGATGGCTTCACAAGCCATCCGGTGGCCGTATCCGGCACTGCTGCCTGCGTTAAAAATCATGCAGGCAGCAGTTTTCGCAGCGGTTCTCTGAACCGCTGTGCAGTAACCGGATGGCTCAGGATGTGTAATCCTGAGCCATCCGGCAACTGCATAGTTTGCAGATTCCGGCTTTTGCCGGGATCAGCAAACTGTTCTATGACTATTAAATAGTTAAATTAACTAACTAAAGTAATGTTTAAGGTCTATTGGGAGGGCTTAGACCCCCCTATAGACCATCCGCCCACTCCGGTGGGCTTCTACTACAATTCCCCATTATGGCACGGGCTCCTCGGAGCTCCGTGGAAGTTCCCCTACCTCCCGCCCCCCGTATCTGTACAGAGGGGTGCCTGCACCCCTCTGTTAGAATTATCCCTAAATGTGGCCTCCACAGATTACAGTAATAAATTGCTATAATTACGGCATTCTTCAAGTTCTTCACGCTCCCTCTATGGGCGGGGCTTTGTTCTTCTGCCGCCGCCCATGGAATAATGATGCCCGCCTCCTCTGGCCTTCTCCCTGTCTTTTCAGGGCGGCCGCGTCATGAAAGGAGCGGGGCCACGGAATGACGCGCACGTAGCCTCGCCCCTTTCATGACGCGGCCGCCCTGAAAAGACAGGGAGAAGGCCAGAGGAGGCGGGCATCATCATTCCATGGGCGGCGGCAGAAGAACAAAGCCCCGCCCATAGAGGGAGCGTGAAGAACTTGAAGAATGCCGTAATTATAGCAATTTATTACTGTAATCTGTGGAGGCCACATTTAGGGATAATTCTAACAGAGGGGTGCAGGCACCCCTCTGTACAGATACGGGGGGCGGGAGGTAGGGGAACTTGCACAGAGCTCCGAGGAGCCCGTGCCATAGTGGGGAATTGTAGTAGAAGCCCACCGGAGTGGGCGGCCGGTCTATAGGGGGTCTAAGCCCCCCTATAGACCTGAAACATTACTTTAGTTAGTTAATTTAACTATTTACTACACATACTACAGTTTGCTGATCCCGGCAATAGCCGGGATCCGCAAACTATGCAGTTGCCGGATGGCTCAGGATGACACATCCTGAGCCATCCGGCAACTGCAGTGCGGTATTCAGCACACATTTTCGGAGGAAAATGTGTGTGACCGGCATTGCATTCACCGCATCCGGATCCGGATGCGGTGAATGCAATTCATGTTTTAAATGTGACCCTAGCCATAATCTTATATATGTGTCCCTGCTATGTACTGTGTAACGGATGTGTCTGACTGTACAGGGACATGGTCTGATCATACCACATCTCATGTGCTGAGATGATCTTATATATGTGTCCCTGCTATGTACTGTGTAATGGATGTGTCTGACCGTTCAGGGACATGGTCTGATCATACCACATCTCCTGTGCTGAGATAATCTTATATACCGTATATACTCATGTATAAGCCGACCCGTGTATAAGCCGACCCCCCTACTTTTGCCCCCAAAATTTGGGAAAAACTATTGACTTGTGTATAAGCCGAGGGTGGAACCCAGCACAGGTATACAGCCCCCAGCAGTGTGGTATACAGGCCCCCCCGATGGTATACAGGCCTCCCCAGTGGTAGTATACAGCCCCCAACAGTGTGGTATACAGCAGCCTCCCCAGTGGTATATACAGGCCCCAGCAGTGTTACAGCAGCCTTCCCAGGGTTATATACAGCAGCAGCAGCCCCAGGGATATATACAGCAGCAGCAGCCCCAGGGTATATACAGCAGCAGCCCCAGGGTATATACAGCAGCAGCCCCATGGTATATACAGCAACAGCCCCATGGTATATACAGCAGCAGCCCCATGGTATATACAGCAACAGCCCCATGGTATATACAGCAACAGCCCCATGGTATATACAGCAGCAGCCCCATGGTATATACAGCAGCAGCCCCATGGTATATACAGCAGCAGCCCGAGGTATACAGGCCCCCCCCAGGCTATATACAGCAGCAGCCCGAGGTATACAGGCCCCCCAGGCTATATACAGCAGCAGCCCGAGGTATACAGGCCCCCCCAGGGTATATACAGCAGCAGCCCCAGGGTATATACAGCAGCAGCCCCATGGTATATACAGCAACAGCCCCATGGTATATACAGCAGCAGCCCCATGGTATATACAGCAACAGCCCCATGGTATATACAGCAACAGCCCCATGGTATATACAGCAGCAGCCCCATGGTATATACAGCAACAGCCCCATGGTATATACAGCAGCAGCCCCATGGTATATACAGCAACAGCCCCATGGTATATACAGCAACAGCCCCATGGTATATACAGCAGCAGCCCCATGGTATATAAAGCAGCAGCCCCATGGTATATACAGCAGCAGCCCGAGGTATACAGGCCCCCCCCCAGGCTATATACAGCAGCAGCCCGAGGTATACAGGCCCCCCAGGCTATATACAGCAGCAGCCCGAGGTATACAGCCCCCCCCAGGGTATATACAGCAGCAGCCCCAGGGTATATACAGCAGCAGCCCCATGGTATATACAGCAGCAGCCCCATGGTATATACAGCAACAGCCCCATGGTATATACAGCAACAGCCCCATGGTATATACAGCAGCAGCCCCATGGTATATACAGCAGCAGCCCCATGGTATATACAGCAGCAGTCCGAGGTATACAGGCCCCCCCAGGCTATATACAGCAGCAGCCCGAGGTATACAGGCCCCCCCAGGCTATATACAGCAGCAGCCCGAGGTATACAGGCCCCCCAGGCTATATACAGCAGCAGCCCGAGGTATACAGGCCCCCCCAGGCTATATACAGCAGCAGCCCGAGGTATACAGGCCCCCCCAGGCTATATACAGCAGCAGCCCGAGGTATACAGGCCCCCCCAGGCTATATACAGCAGCAGCCCGAGGTATACAGGCCCCCCCCAGGCTCGGGAAACCTGTAAAGGAAGATGATTATACTTATCGCTGTCCGGCTGCCGTCCCCGCTCTGCATCGCGATCCTCCATCTGCATCGCGCTCCTCCATCTTCCGGCTTCCGACTTCCTGTGTTCTGCGCCGACAATGACGTCATTCTCGGCGCCGACAGGAACCCGGAAGATGAAGGATCGCGATGCAGATGGAGGATCGCAATGCAGAGCGGGGACGGCAGCCGGACAGCGATAAGTATAATCATCTTCCTTTACAGGTTTCCCGAGCCTGGGGGGGGCCTGTATACTGATGGGGGGGCCTGTATACCTCTGGGGGGGGGCGCCCGTATAGTGACTCGCGTATAAGCCGAGGGGGTAACTTTTCAGCCCAATTTGTGGGCTGAAAAACTCGGCTTATACGCGAGTATATACGGTATGTGTCCCTGTTATGTACTGTGTAATGGATTTGTCTGACCGTACAGGGACATGGTCTGATCATACCACATATCCTGTTCTGAGATAATCATATATGTGTCCCTGCTATGTACTGTGAAATGAATGTGTCTGACCATACAGGGACATGGTCTTATCATACCACATCGCCTGTGCTGAGATAATCTTATATATGTGTCCCTGCTATGTACTGTGTAATGAATGTGTCTGACCATACAGGGACATGGTCTGATCATACCACATCTCCTGTGCTGAGATAATCTTATGTATGTGTCCCTACTATATACAAAGCGTTGACTGGGTCATGTCGACCATGTAATTTTTTCTTTTGCGTGCACTATATGGTATTTTCTTTTGAAAAAGAAAAAGAAAAGGAAAATCCAGTCCTGTTGAGCCGGACTCCAATTTTTTCTATTATCCTTCTGATTTCATCTTCTATCTTTTTTTATCTATTGCTCATGTTCTAACTTCTTTCCGTCCAGATCTTCCATTCATTAAGCCATCCCAACCAGAGTTATGGCAGTGATGGCACAGGGCTGAACAGAAGTGCGGGTATGATTTTTTAAACTGGTTCACATATAGTAGCAAACTGGTTGCCAGCTGCATTTGCCAATTTTTTTTGTAAAATTTGAGGTGACTTACATTTATCTTGAATCAATAACGCTCATGTCAGGAATTCTTCAATCGCATCCTATAATCCTGCTCCATAAGTTGTCACTCTATATTCCTTATCAAGGTCATTTATTACAAACTATACAATGGCTGAAGCCATACATACAGATGTGTCAACTCTAGAGATGAATGATTCTTTGCCAAATTACTCAGACTTTGCCAATTTGCAGCCAATTTATTATCTGTACATTGAATGGCCCTTATTTCTCTCTGGGGTCTCCCCATATCCCAGGGCATTACAAATACAAGATACAGAAAAATAAAAAATAGCTAATCCTCACCTAATTGCTCCCCTTACTGGAGACCCCCACTTCTTGCTATCTGCAGTCTGGTGCTCAGCTCCTCTTCTAAAGACCTTCAGGCACTGAAACTGTGCATGTGCATCATATGGTCATCCCACACGAGATCAACCACCAGAACATGGTCAGGTTTGTGCACTGGCTACATTCAAGGCTGAAGAGTTAACTATTGCATTCCCGTCAGCTTTTTCCAGCCCATCACTTTGCTTCTCCTAACTTTCAGCTCCTGAGCTGCTGTTATCAGTCCTGCAAATTACCAGTTTCCAGAATTAATATTTTCCAGAGCAGTTTTCCTAATCATTGCCTTCTTGCTCAAGGGCACTATTATGTCTATATACAAATATAAACTAATTAGACCAACCTAACATCATGTCTTGCAAAAAGCAAAATGTGAACAGGTGCAACGCTGCAATACTGGGCAATATATAAATGAAATTCACTCTGCAAATACTTACACATATGCCTGTACCAGACAAATGGAAATACTATCATAATGATTTTACATTTTTAAAAAACTAATTCTGTTGAAAAAAGATTTCAACTTATCTTTTCATGAAATAAAGGTTCTTAGTGCATATATTGACCAATAGATGTATGCCCATCAACCGTGACAAGGTAACCTTTTATCTGATGGGGACCCAACCTACACACTGCTTTGCTTCCCACAGGATTTTTTGAAAAAATTTTAAATCTTTGTAATACAATTTTAATCCAGTCTTTTTTCATCTGTCTAGTACAGGCATATGTGTTGGCATTTGCTGAGTGCCGCTGTTAATTTCATTCATATATATGCAAATATAGTGATAACCGCGTAGACTTCAGGACAAGCGCACTGACACATGGTAATGTGTCAAAATAGCATTAACTTAGCAGAAGGAAAACTGACAAGAAATGTCACTCAAGCAGGACTGACTGGTAGCCCCACCCCCAAGGAACCAGGAAGTAAAGAGACTGCAGAGCTATGTGCTGCTCAAGATATTACTTGAGAATAGCTCTTTAATAGTCTGTCAGTGCTTGTTCTGAAATCTGTACTATTATCACTATATCTACACACAGTATACAGATAAGAGGGCATTTAAACAAGCAAAGCTCAAGTGTGCAGAGTTAGGAGAACTACTTTGGAAAATACTGATGGTATGGAGCGGTGGCTTGTGATTTTGCAGAACTGATAAAATCAGGTCAGATTCTGGAAGTGAGGGAGAGATGAAAAGCCAACTTACATGTAGAAGACAATGGGCTAGAGAAAGGTGACTGGGATCTCACAATTAAACTCTTTAGTCTGGAATCTAGCTACTATGTCTACTCAGCTAACCTCTGGTGGTCAATCTCATTTGCAACATGCTGTAAACAATGTAGGATAAAAGCTCTCAAATCAAAAGAATGACAGAAGATAGACAAAGCAAGTAGATTGCAAATTTGCTTATTTTAATACTTTCTAATGATCTATATCAATTTCTTATTATACATATTTAATAATTTATTATTACATAATTCCACAACCAATGACAGGCTGGGGTCCACATCACAACCATTGGGTGGCTAATTGACTACTAGTGGCTGCTGCTATTCACTTTGCTAAATTGTGCTGCCATTCCACTCCTACCACTAGAGGCTGTTATTGTGTCCTGCAATCGCCCTTTAGTAAAATGGCTGCTACTGAACCTATGAAAACCATCTTGTTTCCTGTTTGGCCCTACTTAAAATGCATGGAGCCTTCACTCATTGCTCGAGTATTGTGCCTAGCAGTTAGCCTAGTTCCAGTCTCCAGCTCCAGAACTGTCTTAGGCTGTTTTTGCACTACTGTTTTTTGGCATCAGTGTGAATCAGGATGAAAGTGTATGCAGCCACATGCATTTTCAGCCCCATTGGCAGCTGGCACTTGCGGGTGCATCAAGTTCATCCTGTATCCCCCGTGAGACCAAAAACACATTTTGTTGCAAATTTGGTCTACATGACAAAACCGTGAACACCCAGAGCAATGCAGGTTGAATTAAAATGTGGCCATATGTAACCTGGATCCGGCGGACTCAGGATCCCACTGGATCTGGCACCGGATCCAGGTTTTTGAACTGCACATGCCCAGAACGCAGTTCTAAATGACATGTCGTCTAGTGGACATGTCATTTACATCCGGATCCAGCAGAAATAGGTACACAACTGGATACAACATGATGCTCCTGCATCGGTATTATTGATCCGTGAGATGGGACAGTGATAGTACCGGTGCGGGTGCATCCAGTTTGTCAATTGTGGGTTTCCGGGGGAGCGGCATTGTAAAACCAGCCTTACCCAGTCTGTTCCCACTTTTATCTGGATTGTTTCCTCAACTTCCATTACTGTGTCCAAGGACTTCTACCACTGCCTGCTGTTCCCTGCTTGTGTCCCTCTGGTCATCAGATTCCAGCCATGTTCCACCAGTATAGTAACACACATGTAGCATAAACGTCTCCCGAGCTGCTTGTTTTGTGCTTCTCATCTTAGCATAAGTCAAGCCAAGACCAAAGGAGAGGTAACCATGAACGTATCTATAACAAAATTGGAATCTTAAATGATAAAAAAAACAAAATTGACTGCAACAATCCCTTTGATATAAATGAACATAACATAACATAACCTTTAAGGGCCCGTCACACGGGACGACATTGCCGCCAATTACATAGGCGACGTAGGGGCGTGGCATATCGGCGGCGACATCGTCCCTACGTCGCCTCATGTAAAGGGGCGATGTCGGCGCCGCCAGGAGGTCGCCTGGTTTCAGAGCAGAGCTCTGAAACCAGGCGACCGATCTGGGGCGATGTGCGCACATCGCCCCATGTAACCGGCCGCCGGCGAACTGACAGACGATGGGAGCCCATGGGGAGCCCAACCCCATGCTGGGGTTTTCAGACACCCCGGCGGCAATGCCGCCTGTCAGCTCGCCGGCGCAGGGCTGGAGATGTCGCCCCATGTAAATGGGGGACAGCGACGCTGGCAGGGCGCCAAAATCGTGCGCGCTCCCGCCCATCGCCGCCGACATCTCCAGCCCCGTCGCCAGGTGTGACGGGGCCTTTAGAGGACCTTTAGAGGTCTAGTTTGCGGCTCAATGAAGCTGAAGTTTGAAATTATTTTCAAACTTTTATCATTTTTCCAAAATACACTTTATTCAAATGTTCTTTTAATCCAAGAAAACCATTGCTTAATTCCATTTCTTAGCGGACTACGACTGAATGTTGTCAAATGCCGAACTTCATTTACTCAATCAGACTGAAATCCTATATGGAAGGCTCAATGACCCAAACTTTCCTTGCATTTTAAAAAGCTATTTCCTTAGCTTCCCGGGATTGCCTTTTACAATTCGATCCTTGGCATAGATTGCCTTCATCTTTTATTTTTGTAATGGCAATTGCAATCTTTCCTTTCAATCCAATTAAATACAAACAGATGCATGCAGGGTCATTGAGCTGCGTGCCTCTCTAGTGAAATGTGTGGCTTTTATCAAGCCGAGGCTATTTAGAGAGGTGGAATGACTATCTGCGGCTATTAAGCAGCTTTATTATGTGTATAATATATATTTATGGCTGACGGTTAACATTACGCCACACAAAGTGTCTTTTTTAATGTGTAACACGCCTGACTTTTAAGTGAAACATTTTACGTATTGCTCATATATTTACATAGACCATCTGGTTAAATATGTTCCATAGAATCCATGCCACAGATATTTTATTACTATATCTATTACAACCAAAATGTACATTTTTAATGTTTTCATGCTATAAAACAGATATACGGAAACCAATATTTGGGGATTTTTTTTTTACATTTACAATATAGCCAGCTGCTTCATAAAAATTAAAGAGATCCAGGAATTGCCGTAAAGGAAATGTATATTCCGGTATACGCTTAAAGAAATTGCCCTATGTGTTTAGTTTAAGTTAATTAATTAGATGTAAGTCTGTAAATGAAAAGTAATGTTTTTATTATTATTATTCTTTAATGTTATAGTTTTTTGTTTACTTTGAATAGTATTACGTGTACTGACCTAGTGGCCACCTCACCACCACCGGAGCTGCCCCCTTCACCACCACTGTAGAGGCCATCTCACCACCACTGGAGCTGCCCCCTCACCACCACCACTGTAGAGGCCACCTCACGACTACCAGAGCAGCCACCTCCCCACCACCGGAGCTGCCCCCTTCACCACCACCACCACTGTAGAGGCCACCTCACCACCACTTGAGCTGCCCCCTTACCACCACCACTGTAGAGGCCACCTCACGACTACCAGAGCAGCCACCTCCCCACCACCGGAGCTGCCCCCTTCACCACCACCACCACTGTAGAGGCCACCTCACCACCACTTGAGCTACCCCCTCACCACCACCACCACTGCAGAGGCCGCCTCACCACAACTAGAGCAGCCACCTCAACACAACCGGAGCTGCCCCCTTCACCACCACCACTACTATAGAGGTCAGCTCACAACCTCTAGAGCTGCCCCCTTCACCACCACCACCTCTGTAGAGGCCTCCTCACCACCACCACTGGAGCTGCCCCCTCACCACCCCCACCACTGTAGAGGACGCCTCACCACCACAAGACTAGCCACCTCACCACCACCAGAGCTGCTCCCTTCACCACCACCACTACTGTAGAGGCCACCTCACCACCACTGGAGCTGCCCCCTCACCACCACTGTAGAGGCTACCTCACCACCACCAGAGCGGCCACCTCACCACCACCAGAGCTGCCCCTTCACCACCACCACTGTAGAGGCCACCTAACCAAGAAAGCAGCCACCTTACCACCACCCAAGCTGCCCCCTCACTACCACCACCACTGTAGAGGCCACCTCACCACCACTGGAACTGAAACATCCCCCAACCTACTGTCTCCTCCCCATCATCCTATAGAATGTAAGCCCGTTAGAGCAGTGTACTCTCCTCTCTGTACCAGTCTGTCATTGTTAATTTGTTCACTGTATCCTACATCTGTATTTCGAATGAAACCCATTAATGTGCAGCACCATGGTATTAATGATACTAAATAAATAATAATAATAATAATAATAATAATAATAATAATAATAATAAAAGATATATTGGAGACACAGATTTTTATTTTTTTTCTGTGTAGACAATTTAGCAATCCAGTGTTTTTTTCAATATGTTTACCCCATTAAAGTTCATAATACATTTTTAATAACGAAAAATAAATAGGTTCTGTATTTATAAAAACAGCATACACATTTTATTTTCATTTATCTTCTACAGATTGAACTAAAGCTAAAAAAAAAACCTTTCATGTAATTTAAAATCATTTTTCTTGTATTATTATGATGGCATGGCTCTGCGGACTCCACTCTACAATATAATGAAATCACTCTGCAGGTTCTGTGTCAGTTTACAGACCAAAGCTGATATGAAAACTGCAGAAAACAGGACATATTAGACTTTTAAATGCTAAGATATCCAGTTAATTTCATAACAATTTTTTGCATGATACATTCTCTAAATTGAATTGGGCAAATAAAATTGATTATTGGTCATTAGTAGAGACCAGCAAATTGATTCAATATAAATTGAATGTGTAGAACTATCAAATCTAACTTAAAAGTTGAAGCAAAGAATGCAGCATCAGTGGTTTAGGATTAGGACAGGACATTAGAACTTATATCTTAGTAATAAAGATAGGAAAATAAATCCCTAAAACATTGGCCAGACAGTAAAGGAGAACAAAGTTTTTGAATATAAAATTCGACCGGTTCGAAAAATACTTCTAAAAACGTATCTATCTCTCATTTGTGATTAAGAAGACCATTCTGTTATGGACACTGACTCAAACTGATGGTGTCTCTGTCAGAAGTAATATTATTGAATCGGGCCGGCAGGGAAGAGATTACTCAGATACCGGGACGGTGGCTTCGGTGGGGGATCACGGCTAGTCGGGTCCCGATTCCGTGCCCTCAATTGGCTGATGGGGATGAGGCGGAACTTGGGGATAGGGAAACGTGACGCCACCTGTGGTACCTGGTAATGTGGTTACCAGCTCTGAAGCCGGCCGCTGAGGTGATGGTGAAGCAGCTTTGGAAGTACAGCTCTTTACAGGCAGAGCTTTTACCTCAGGGCAAGGGGAGGATGAGAGGAGTCATAGTTCTTGGTTCTTTGGTGCTGTAGAGGCCTTTGGGGCAACGAATAATTGATGCCAGAGACCAGATTAGCTCAAACAGTTCTTTACTGGTACCTGGTGGATCAGGTACACGGTACAGTCTGATTCATCGGGGTTGTAGCCGCGGATTTAGGAAGCTTTTGCAGAGTCTGTCAGAGATGTCCCTGCGGTTACTTTCCCGGTCGCTCTTCTCCCACACTAGAGTCTGGTTACTGGTCCCCAGGTCTGTAGCCTTAAGTCCTTGTTACCTCTTGGTGTCTTGGACCTAGCTTTGGGACAGAGGTTAGGCTCCTTGATGGGTGTCGTGGCTCCCTTATGAGGGCTTTCAACGTGCTGGTCTGCAGTTTGGGATAAACCTAATCAAACCGCCTCGGCTCCAGAATACCGGTGTTGACCTGGGAACTCCAGATGGCTCCGACCAGACCTGGAGTGTCCCCCTTCTTTATCTGGGTCACCTCTCTCCTTAGAAGTGCCCTCCTGTCACGGCTGCAGGGTCCCCTGCGTCCGTCCTTTCTCCTCTTCTGTCACCGTCTGACTAACTGTCCGTAGCTGTCAATTCACATCTCCCACTCTCCTAATCTCCACCCCCCTGGGACCTACTGAATTACAGTCCCCTGTACTAAGTTGTCTTATGAGCGTGCTTGTGTGCAGACTCTGGGTTTCCTCCTCATCCACGACTACGGAGATACCAAACCTTCTGTTTGGGGTGCAGTACCTTCCTGTAGCGTTCTGCCAGAGGAGCGCCACATTATCCTGCTTTGACTGAGATGAGTGATATGCCATAATATTTCATAATGCCCCCCATTTCCTCCCCACCAATACTCTTACTGGTGGCATCGGAAGCCAATTGTGGTCATTGTTTGGTAGGTGGGAACTAGCAGTTGTCTGGGTAGTAGTAATAACATACACAGGCCAAAACTGGCCTACTTTGCCTCTGGCAAGTGTATTGTGGGAGAGGAAGAGGAAGGTACTATGGAATATGCAGTGGGGGAAATAAATATTGAACACATCACCAATTTTTAAAATAAATATATTTATAAAGGTGTTATTGACATGAATTTCTCACCAGACGACACTAAGGAACAATGCAATCTACACAGGCAAATACATCAAATCACAGATGTCTATAAAGTTAGTGATGTGTAAGAATAAGAAATGACACAGGGAAAAATGATTGAACATGCTTGCTGAAATAAATGTAATATCTTGTACTTTGTACCTTGTAATGCCTGTGTTGGTGATGAAGCTTTAAGATATTTTCTATATGGAGAAACTGCATTGCTCAGGTGGATTTTGGCCCATTCTTCCACACACTCTTCACATCCTGCAGGTTCTGTGGATTCTTCTATGAACTTTGAGCTTTCGTTTCTTGTATACATTGTTTATTGGATTCAGGTCAGGTGATTAGCTCGGCTATTCTAGCAACTTTATTTTCTTTCTCTGAAATCAATTGGGAGTTTGCTTGGCTGTGTGTTTGGGATCATTGTTTTGCTGAAATCTCCAAATCTCGTTTCATCTTTATCATCCTGGTAGATGGCAGCAGATTTTTTATCACAAATGTCTTGATACATTTATCCATTCATCATTATTTCAATAAAATGACATTTTACAGTGTCTTATCCTGAAAAACAACCTTACACCATGATGTTCCTACCTCTAAACTTCACTCTTAAAGGGAGGCCTTTTGGCCTCCAAACCTGGCATGTATTATCGCATCCAAAGAGCTCAATTTAAGATAAGATAAGATAAGATAAGATAAACTTTATTGATCCCGGAGGAAATTACAGTATTACAGCAGCAGAACAAAGATCAAGAACATTTCACACTTTACAAAATAAGTCTATATGGACAGCAGATGTGGGTACACTGGTACATGTACCTCACCTATTCCCCCCATACACATAGAACTTCACATAGTCTTGGGATGCTTTACACTTATACATTTGTTAAACATCCCCACAGCTGTCGGAACAAACGATTTTCTGTATCTTTCCTTTTTACACCTTAGTTGGATTAGACGCTTGCTGAATGTGCTCTTCTGCTTCTCAAACAGTTCAGAGAGCGGGTGCGTATTGTTGCTCATTATAGCCTTGCATTTCTTATTAATTCTATCCTCTAATACCTCCTCGAAAGTCCTAAATTGTAGACCCACCGCCGCACTAGCCTTCTTGTTAAGTTTATTCAGCTTATGAGCGTCAGCTGTGCGCACACTACTACCCCAGCATATTATTGCAGCAAAGATTGCACTCGCCACAATAGATTGGTAGAACATTTCAAGCATTTTGCTACACACATTAAACGACCTTAATTTCCTTAGGAAGTAAAGTCTACTCATCCCTTTCTTGCAAACCTTCTCCATATGGCACCTCCAATCAAGCTTGCTGTCCAGGTGAACCCCCAAATATTTGAAATTCTACACCATCTCCACATCCTGACCATCAATAGTGATAGGTAAGCAATCCTTCCTGCACCTTCCATAACTCAACACCAACTCCCTGGTTTTCTTTACGTTGAGTTCTAAATGGTTAGCCTGGCACCAGTCAACAAAGTCCGAGACCACCCTTCTGTATTCCTCCTCCCCCCGGCCTCTCTCAATACCTCCGACTATCACTGAGTCATCAGAGTACTTCTGAAGGTGACAAAGGTCTGATTTATACTGAAAATCAGCTGTGTATAACGTAAAAAGGAATGGCGACAGCACCGTTCCCTGAGGGGCTCCAACACTGCTCCGAACACTATCCGATACAGCCGCCCCCAACCTTACGAACTGTGGCCTGTCCGACAGGTAATCAATGATCCAATTCACTAGTCCCTCATCAACCGCCATTTCAACCAGCTTTTTACGTAATAATAGTGGCTGAAAGGTGTTGAATGCACTGGAGAAATCGAAGAACATGGCATGTACAGTGGTTCCATCATTGTCCAAAAAGGAATGTACTGTTTGTAGCAGATATGCTACAGCATCGTCCACCCCTAGACTCTGCCGATACGCAAACTGAAGGGGGTCCATAAAAGCAGACACCCTCGGTCACAAGTAGGCAAGTACAATTCTCTCCAAGGACTTCATCGCATGCGATGTTAAGGCCACCGGTCTATAGTCGTTATGGGAGCTCGGGAAGGTAGTCTTGGGAACCGGCACCAGGCAAGAAGTCTTCCATAGAACTGGTACTATCTGTGATTGTAAGCTCCAGTTAAACAGGTGCTTGAAGACAGTGCACAACTGATTTGCACACACTCTGAGGACACGTGGACAGATACCATCAGGCCCTGCTGCTTTACCAATGACCAGCTTACTAAACTGTTCCCTCACATCATTTTCTGAGATCAAGAAAGTCTCCAACTTCCTCCTCCCAGTTGATATTGCTTGTCGCTCCCCGGCCTTCTCCCTGTTGACATTGCACATTTATCGTTGAATCTGTTGAAAAACTCATTCATCTCATTAGCCATGATCAGCCCCCCACCCCCCTGATCTGACCTTGCCTTAAACCCAGTCAATAGCTTCATTCCAGCCCACACTTCTCTGGAGTTGTTGTGTGACAATTTATTTTCCAATTTAATTCTGAATGCTTCACGGGCAATCTTAATTTTCCCCTTTAAGTCTCTCTGTACAATTTTCATCTCCTCCTTGTCTTTCCTTTTAAAAGCTTTTTTGTTCCTGTTTAGTAGATGTTTCAATTATTTTGTAATCCAAGGCTTGTTGTTTGCATAACACTGAATCTCATGAATAGGTACAATATTGTCAGTACAAATGTTGATGTAATCAGTAACTCTCCCGGTAACCTCATTAACATCATCATTATGTTCCCTGGCACATAACACCTCCCAGTCTGTGCAATCAAAGCAGTCTTGTAACCTCTTCTCTGCTGCCGGACACCACTTCCTTATCTGTTTAATTGTCACTGGTTGTTTGCAGACAACTGGTTGATAGGCTGGAGACAATAGTATGAGGTTGTGGTCAGATTTCCCCAGGGGGGGCAATGCAGATGATGAGTAAGCATCCTTAACACTGGCATAGAGGAGATCCAATATATAATTGTCCCGTGTAGAACATTTGACATATTGATAGAACTTTGGTAATGAGATCTTGGCTCGATTAAAATCCCCAGAAATGACAGTTAGAGAGTTAGGGTGTTTCGTCTGAAGCCGGGCAATCACCCCAGACAGTACTTCCCCAGCTGCCTCTGGATTTGCAGATGGTGGTATATACGACACCACTGCAATAACAAGAGAGAATTCTCTAGGCAGATAGTAAGGCCTGAGGCCCACTGCTAATAGTTCAATGTTTGGGCAACAATGTCTATCCTTTACTGTTACATGCCCCTGATTACACCATCTGTTGTTAATGTACAGTATCACTCCTCCACCCTTCTTCTTACCGCACTTCACTCTGTCCCTGTCAGCCCGAACCATATGAAACCCTGGTACCGATACACATGAATCTGGGACGTCCTCATGCAACCAGGTTTCTGTAAAGCACATGAGACTGCATTCCCTGAACTCCTTCTGGGCCTTACTCAGAGCCAGCAGTTCATCCGACTTGTTACCAAGCGATCGTACATTACCCATGATGATGGATGGGACCGCAGGTTTAAACCTTCTCCTCCAGGACTTGATCTTCTTGCCTGCTCTGCAACCTCTGAAAGGTCTCCTCATTTCCCGTGGAACATGTGGTATTGCAAGTGCTGGAGAAGACTTTGTCCTGCGCAGTTCCAGAAGACGACTCCTTGAATACACTACTCGTTTAGCGACAGACCTAGGGACAACCCTCCGATCAGTGATTCCATCCATCCCACGAGGCCTCTCCATGGCATATTGTATACGGTTCTCTCCGCCGAGCACATATGGCTGTATCACTGACACAGGCTGTGGGCAACAGCATACATCCATCGGTAGTATTAGCTGAGATGGACCATATAGCGTACCCCAAAGTGGCCATGCCAGCAGGGGACTTGTGAGTGGTAGTGGAGAATCCAGGTGAAAACCATATGCTGTGTGCCCAGCGGCAGTAGAAAGTGTGGGGTGTGCTGCATTTTCCATCCCACAGCAGACCAGCATGCAGGAACGTCGCAATCCACGAGATGAAAAACATTGCATAGATCCAAGGTTAAAATTAGAGGTCCAAAAAGACATCAGGAAAGGTACAAATACTGTAGCAAAACTGTGACAAACAAAATAATAGCTGCTGCAATGGGCTGCCACTAGCAAGGCGCCCTATTGTCTCTAATCTGACCAGACTGTAGTGTTCCAATATTTCACAGGTTTGTCTAAATGTTGTGTTGTTTAGCACACTTTTAAAGAGCTTTAACATGCTTTTTGTTAAGCATTAGAGCCTTGCGTGGCAACAGGCCATGGAGAGTGAGTGCATTACTTACTGTTTTCTTTGAAACAATTGTACCTGCTGATTCCAGTCTTTCTGTAGATCTCCACAGGTGTCCTTGGCTCTTGGACAATTCTTCTGATATTTCTTTTCACTTAGGCTGCTTTCACATTGCGATTTTCTTGGATCCGTGGCTGTCCGTTGTATAATGGACAGCCACGGATCCGATTTGGCCACCATGTATCTCTATGGGCGACGGATCAAATCGGATTTGGCCTTATTGCCATCCAATTTGTGTCAGATCCGTTTTGGTCCGATTTTTTGCTGTGCCCAAAATCATAGACTGCTCTGATTTTGGGCACAGCAGACCAAATAGGACCGAATCAGATCCTACCCGATTCACGACAATTAACATGGGAGCCTATTGAGCACGGTCCGCGGAAACAGCTGATCACTCCTCAGACTGGATTTTAGTGTACTGAGCATACTCAGTACACTAAAACTGCTGTGTGCCATCTAATTTCACTTCCGCAATGTATATACATACATTGCGGAAGTGAAATTAAGTAAAAGCAAGGGGTTAAAAATAAAAAAACTCTATTCTCACCTTCCCTCGACGCCTCCAGCAAGCTCTAGATAACTATAGGCCCTGGCATTAAGTCACAACCCGTTCAGCTGATCAGGTCACCTGACCGGTTACCTTGGTAACTGCGGTCATGTGACCCGATGACGCTGCTGGGTTGTGACATAATGGCACGTCCTGTAGTCATCCGGAGCTTGCTGGAGGCGTCGGGGGATCACTGGAAGGTGAGAATAGAGTTTCTTTATTTTTAACCCCTTGCTTTTACTTAATTTCACTTCCGCAATGTATGGATGGATATACATTGCGGAAGTGAAAGTGCCCCGCTGTCTCCTGTCATCTCTTTCTGTTTCTGGACCCGTGAAAATAACGGCCCCAGACACTGAAGTAGGCCACCTCCAATGCCGTCCGTTCCCCTCCGTGGGGTCCTGCAAAAAGTAGGATCCCACGGACAGGAAAAATAACGCGATGTGAAACCAGCCTTAGAAGGAATCGTGTTGTGACTCTTTAAAACAGCAACGTCAAGTGGGAAGTAGGAAAAAGAAAATTGCATGTAATGACAAAGAATAAGATGAATATAAAACTACATATTTTAAAAAATATGTGGCACCCCTGCTAGGGATTGCCACAGGACCCACCGGTGCAACTTGGTACACACAGCACACAACACCGTCCACCCCAGACCTGGAGGGGGAGCTCTACTTGCTGCCTCAAGCAAGTTCCCCTATAAGGATCCAGGGCTGAGAGGAGGAGTCAGTTAGTCTGCAGTGAGCAGAGGAGAGAGCAGCAGTGAAGGAGCTGGTTGCTGGGATCAAGCCAGGCCTATGACCAGGGAACACTGACCCAGCTGTGCTGCACAGTAGGGAGGGGGTTGGAGGCCAGTGGAGGAAGTAGGAGAAAGGAAGAAGGGAACATACCAGATTTCCCTTTAGCCACCCGGACACCGGAGTCCGATTCCGCTAACAATCTAAAGTGCAGCAGAGAAAGCCCGGACAGACCAGGAGGATCTAATCCACCTGAGGTAAAGAGAATCGGACACTCAAACCTGACCAAGTATAGGACCAGGGACCTAAGCAGAGAATAGGGATCCCACAGAAAGGTCCTCAATGTCGGTTATGGAGTAGTACCCTGAGAGGGAGAAGGAGCAGCGAGTTCAGTTTCAGGCAGAACTTATCCCAATCACAGCACACAATAACTCACAACTTTCCAAGGTGAACGTCGCAAATTGCACTGAGAACCTGGTTATTCTCCTGGGCTGTACCTGTTACCGGACATCAGTGAAAAGGTACCGAAACAAAGACTATTTGTGTGTGTGCCTGGTTCCCCCGCCGCCACCTGCAGTGTTCACAGAAGAACCGTTACTACTAATCCCCTCATCCACCCTGCTGCCCTGAGGTAAAGCTCCACCTGTGGGGAGCTGTACTACTCTGAGCTGCACCTCCATCACCTCAGCGGCCGGCCGCAGCGCTGGTATACTCTTTACCAGGTACCACAGGTGGCGTCACGTTACCATTTCCCCATCCAACATAATCATCTCCCACCATCCCCGCCACTGAGGGTCCAGGGCACGAAACTGGGAACAATAAGAGAGGAGGGAGGGAAGGATGTGGGATATATACAATAGGGGAGGATATAGGATATAGTTCTCCTAGTATTGGTGATGCAGTTTAACCAAAAGCATTAAATAGGTAGCGGATGACTAGAATGTCTAGAAGGAAAGGAAAGGTTCAGCCATTTTCTTTTGTATTTCTCATAAAGTTTGTTTCTAATAGCGAAAGAAAGTTCATAGGAATGATGGGTGGCAATTTTTTCTAAAAGTACACTATACAATGGTGGTTGAGGATCTCTCCACATTGCTGCTATAAGGTTTTTGGCTGCTAATAGGATATGGGTTATAAAGGGGCTGAAATCCTTGGGGATTGAGTTTATGCCAATTAAGAGAAGTACCAGTTCTGAAGTAAAAATAATATCGCAGTTTGTAATCTTGTTGATTAACATTTGGATTTTACCCCAATATGTATTGAGGTGTTCGCAATCCCAGAAAATGTGAGAGGTATTCCCTATTTTAAGACAGTTTCGCCAACAAGGTGGAGAGTTATCCTCCTTAATTTGATGGAATCTTACCGGGGTGTAGTACCATCGTAAAACCATAATTTTGTAGTGCGA
>JARQOC010000001.1:30023600-30122671 GCA_033576535.1 Allobates femoralis | reverse complement strand
AACGTGTAAACATCCAATGCGATGCGGGAGAAACGTGCACTAATTGCGCGCTCCCGCGCCATTGAGTTGCGATATCGCAACGATATTGAAGCGTGTAAACCCACCATTAGACTACTAATCTACTAGATCAGCTACTGATATAATTCCTAAATATACTCCCAGGAGTCCGGCCAAAATCAAATTATTCAATTGATCTTTATTAAAACACCAAAACACAATATTCAATGACAATGTTATATCGGAACAGGTGACCACATGACATTTGGACATTATAGTCCTCAACCATAAATATCAATCTTATGTGCAGCCAAAATAATCAAGGCTACAAACACCTATAAAATGAGTCCCAATTTTGGATACACAAAGAGGCCCACATATACATAGACCAAACGACTAGTGTCAAATCATGGGTCAGAAAAGTAATTTTACCTGTCTGTGACCGCCCCCTAACGCGTTTCGCTCAGGCTTCTTCTGAGGAGGGTCAGCTACTGAGCTGAGATTGGCAATGTCTGGGAGGGAGGGGTGAAGGCGCACTGCTCCAGAGAAGACTCTGAAAATGCCAGTTTGACTGCAAAGCAGAGATTTCCCGTTTTGGACTCCTAAAACAAAAAAAGTAATTATCACTGCAAAGGAACAATGTAGCACTAAAAGAAAAAGAGCAGCAGATTCAGGAGAGTTGAGGGATTTTTACAAGGAATTTAACTAAACATTTTGAGCAGGTGACAGATCGTCTTTAAATGATGCCATGAAAATAAATTTTTCAAGAAACAAACTCAGTACAATATCCAGGTAGGCTGCATCTCACATCCAACCACTTAGTGGTCACATGTAGCATAAACATCTCCTGACAGAATATCCCAAAGTTATGCTAATTTTCAAAGCTAGTCGTCTTGCACCAAACATCTCAGATATCTTGAGTTAAGAGCAAAGATAAAGAACTCATTTGTATATGTGAATAGTAAGCAAAGAGAGGAACAGCATTCCAGACTTTTATGTTTTATAGTTCAAGGGGAAAAATGTGCCCAATTATTAACAGGCACGTAGTTTCTACCTACCTGTCTGTTTTGCCATGCAATGTTCACTGCCATACAATGGCTTCGTCAACAGAGCGGAGGCTTCTTTTCCACTCTACTCGATAGAATGAGCGGGACAGACGAAGTCATGCTGATTGTTATTCGGCTCAATGCTACTTGACTGGGGGAGCCGGCTGTCAATCAGCTGTGATACCCATCAATAGAGCATAGAGGCCACCTCTCTATTGATGGGACATCAGCAGAAGCTGCAGAATCACTGGCAGGAGCAGTCTTAGACTGCTCTATGTCGGACAAAGCAGGCAGGTAGGTGGCAACTAGCTGCTTGTTTGTGCTTAGGCATATTTTTTTTAACAAAAACTACTCATAAGGCAGCATCAGAAAATTCTTACCATCAGCAGCCAGATACAAAACCAACACAGCACTTGACAGGATGCAGTCAGACCCCATTATGTAGCGCAAGCCCAGGTGCAGGCTGATAATATCACCTCAACCTACAAAGACATGTGGGAGGTGACTTGCCATGCACATATTGGGCCTGCATAGGACGCCATTCACAATGATACATATGATGCAGAGTGTCTGATAGCTACCCATTGGCCCTGCCACCTGACCAACGGGCCACCCAGTACGATCTCTCTGCAACACTGGATGAATGGTGCCCTATGGGGCCTAACCGCACCCCGCAAAAATGATAAAAATGGCAAAAAGTTTTTTTGATGAACAAAAAACTTTTTATATGGGGTATTGGTTCATGTATTGGCCAAGACACTGAAGCTCATGATCCACGTCACGGATCCCCATGCTCATGAGTCCTAACAAAATCCCAGCTATTACCTTTAATTTTATTAACATCAACAGAGTTTTTAAAAGTTTAATATAGCAACATTTTAGTCACAAGGTGTAAAAGGGTGGTATAGTGGATAGGGAGTCAGGAGGCAGGATGGATAGATGGGCTTAGTTGAAATGGGGTACTAGTCTGACCCTTAAGGTACCTTTACACGCCGAAACTATCACTGGCGATCGGTAGTAACCGAACGTGCGCGTGCACGTTTTTGACAGTTGATACCGATCGCCGATGGCGCATTTACATGCCGCAATTGCGCCCTCAACCTAAGGGAACGCGGTTCCCCGGAAGTTGAAACTGATCCTGCGGGAAATATCCGGTTGAATACCGTCGCCGCTTCACACGCCGCAATCCCCAAAGGAATACGGGCGTACCTGTGCAGCAGCTCGAACACATAGGCGTGCCAAACTCCGTGACACCGCGCCCAAACTACAATCATTGGCCAACACAATAGCGCCCTGATTGGCCAGGTTGCGCAGGGAAGCTGGCGAATACGTGACGCCATTGCAATTGTGTAGTGTGAATGGATAGCTCTTCAAATATGGCGCCCTGTGAAGCGACAGCCAATGGAAACACAGTAGCCCCCACCAATCATCGCTGATGGAGCGTGGTATCCAGCACGCTGTGGCACGCCTCTGGGAAATCATTAGGCGACGCAGATTCCATCCCTATCGCCAGTTCACTCGCCAAAACCAGGGCATTTCACCTTCTGGGTTGCCTCTGCTTTTAGAACAATGCTCTGAAACCGCAACCGGGAGCAACTGCGAAAATCGCAATCACTTTCCCAAATTACACGCCGCAACTTCGTAGCAATTTCAAGGCAACCGTGACAAAAATCCCGATTGCCTTTCAGTTGCTATACCGCAGTTGCGGCGTGTAAAGGTACCTTTAGACTGGGGGTTCCTGTCTCACCCTGATCCTGGAATTACCTCTAAAAGTAAGGACGTCCAGCTTTGCCCCTTGCTCCTGATCAGCCCTCCGCTAAGAGTCCCTACCTCCACCCACGGACCGGGTAAACCTAACAGCTCCTATACAAGGGAACAGCAGCAGCACAGCACATCCTCACTGCATGGGGTCCGAGCAGAGAATGAACACTATCCGCGACACCCGATGGAGGGAAGTGGAGCTACTTCAAGTCTTAGGGAGTGGAGATCAGAATGCTAAGACACACCCCTCCACTTCCACCTCTAGCTGCAGAGCTGCACACAGCAGCTTTCTGGTATTAACTGGATGTGCCAAAAGTAGTAGACTCAGATTTACATCACAGCAGCAACACACATGGACTGCAAAGCAGTCAACAAGTGATGCAAGGTCCTTGCTTGTGCATGAGAAAATCTCCTATGTGAAACCCAAGAAGGAGTTACTCATCCATTTGCCTGATGAAGGACCTTAGGTCTAGAATGGAGTACAATATGGAAACTTACCATGAAAAAAATATTCTAAAATATCTGAAGCGCACTTACTTATTTTTGGTTTATTACGCAATTGTGAATCCCCAAAGTGGGAATAAAAACTCACACACCGCACTACATTATTGAATAGAATGATATTATATAATCTGTTTTTGGATGCTTTAGCTCTATATTTTCCAGTAACCTAACGTGCTCTTGCATTGCACATAATTTAATGATTATGTAATGAAAGTCTATGAAGGCTCCCACACCTCGACAACAATGGCTTTTGTTATGACATTGCAACAATGGGAAATTGTACTTTATTCTGCTAAGGAATCATTACAACTTAATAAATGCATTATTTCATGTAAATAAGGCATTCAGCTCTCAATCATTGACTGCATTGTGTAATCACAGGGAATATAAGGATTGAGAAGTGTGAGGCCAAGCTCACGACTGAAGTGAGGCTGGTGGAGGACTTTAGAAAGGAAAAGAGTGGAGATGGTGCCATAGATCTCGCTGCCAACTGCATGCATCCCTAGAAATTCTGCAGAAAAATGTAGCTATAACACATTTATGATTGCAGAATTACCATGGATTTCACTTTTCACACATCAATGTGGATATGACCTCAATAAATCAAGATTATAACGTGTGTATATATATATATATATATATATATATATATATATATATTACTTTGTACAAGAGTCGCATGCACAATCAACTTGTACAGATTTGAATGACAGCCACATTATCAATCTAACTACAAGGACGAAAGAATCCCTTTGGTTACAGTAAATGCCACAATAAATATACAACATGATCAGTTGTCGCAATATAATATTTTTCTAGATGATTAGGGCTACATTCACACACAGCGATTTGGCTGCGTTTTGTGAGGATCCATTTTTGGTGCAGAAACTCACAAAATGCAGCCTTGTATGTGAATGTGTGGCGATATCTGCTGCTCCTTTACTCACCTCCCCACGCTCCCCCTGTGTTCTCCAGTGATATCCTCTCATCCCAGGAGGTCGCAGTGTTCGGTGCTTCTAGAACCCTGTGGCCTGTGCATGTAACCGGGTGATATCATTCAGTCACATGGTGCCGCGTATGGGCTGCCTTGTGCACATATGTGCTGCTGTTGCTGTGGTTAAACTGAGCCTTTTTTCCACATTCAGTGTGCGGCTCTGCAGGTGGAGGTTGCTGAATGTTTGTTTGGTAGATGTGACTCATGGATCAGGTGAGCTGAGGGGCGTGTCTGAGCGGTCTGCTCTCCACCCCTCAGCCATAAATAGGTCAGCTTCCATCTACCTGATGTCGCTGATTCAGCTCACTCCTCTTTTGTTACCTGTAGAGTGCAGACGTTGATTCGAAGCTGCTGCTTTCCTCTCCATGGGAGGTTGCTGGGTTCCATGGTATGGAAGTAGAGGTAGGGAGTTTGTGCCTAGGGTTTCTCAGGAGCTTCAGGGATTTAGGATGGTGGTTCGGACCTCCTCATTTTTAGAGGTACCTCCGAGAACAGGGCGAGCGAGGGACCCAGTATTAGGGTCAGAGTAGGCTGCCCTGACTCCCTACGTCCATCTCCATCCTGCTTCTTGTTACCCTGGCCTCCCAAGCATGACACATGGTCACATGGTGCAGTGCCAGGTCCTCTCACAGGTCCTACGGCCTCACGGTATGGGAACATTGCTGGAGATCACTGTGGGAGCGCAGAGAGGCGAGTAAAAGAGCAGCAAAATTAACGCTTAATAATTGACGCTTAATAATTGACGTGCTCATTCTTTTTACGGATCCATTTTTGAGCCCAAGAACAAATCCGTAAAAAGCGCAGTGTCTGAATGCAAAATTGTGAAATGCATTGACTTGGCTGGGACAGAACGTCACTGCATTTTCACTGCAATAGCAGATCCATAAGGAATGCATCAAAAACAGTGCAATAGCACAACGTGTGAATGTACCTTGAATCTGTTACACAAGGTATATCTAGCTCGAGAAGACTTTTCCCTCCCTTGATTGATAGCCCCCATCAATCAAGCTCACTCCAGCCACAAGGACTGCCTCCATGGCTTCTAACAGTGAGTTTTCCTAAGGCTATATATCAGGGTACAGAGCACACAGACACATGGGGGACCCCTTCCCTGAATGCAGCAGGCATGCTGCATTCAGTGCTGCATTTAGATTGCCATGCAGCAGGGGGGTGACAGGTCCTCTTTAAAGAAAACGTTAGATTGGTAAAAAAAAGTTATTTTTCCTATTTACAGAAGATTTTTTCTTTTCTTAAGTAAATTCTTACTGTGTTTCAAAAGAGCCGAATAATGAATTTAAAAGCAGCTTAAAATCCTAACATTGTATATGTTGCTACCGCAGCAGAAAACTTTAAAAATATTATCCCAACCCTCCACAAGTGTGTAATCCTATTACTTCCATTTCTTATGGTAACTTGTTGTTTTCGTCGATTATTTGCCGAGAAAAAAAAAGAAAAAGGAATATAGAAATGTATTTTTTTTTCTTGTCGGAGGGAAATTACCATGTTGTTCTAGACGCTGAGATTAAATGATGATGGCTGTTTTGTAACCTGCCGAGTTGCACAAAACATTGTACGTAGTATTGATATTACCTTACCATTTCTATGAGATTTCTTGCTTGGAGCAAATTTTAATGTTGAGTAGAGTTAGAACAATTCTGTCCTAGGAAAATAACAAGAAAACACGTTATCAATTATTCACCATCGTATAAATTATGCATTTTTAATGTGTTTTCCCTTCAGATTAATTTGGTCTGTCATATTTTAGCATTGCCTTGGTTATTCGGGATGGAAAATGAGCGACAATTCCATTTGACTTTTGCTTCTAAAAATCATTTTCCAATACAAATTTTTGATTTATCCCATAAAAGGTTCAAACAGAATCTAATATTACTCTATGTATCCTGGACTTCACCATTGAAATGTATTAAAGGGAACCAACCAGCAGGATTTAGGGCTAAAAAAGTGAAGCCAGTGCCTTACAGGCACTGGGATATTGAGTGCAATCAGACCTTTACTTGAATGATTCCATGTTTGATTGCAGAGAAAAGTGTCATAAAACTCTTGGAAAACAGGGCAGCAGATGATTGATGTGTGCAGCAATGCATCAATCTTTGGAGTTATTGTTTTCCTTCTCTGTGGGCATGGCTTTCACCTGTAAGCCAAACTCTCCCCCCTTCCCTCTCTCATCTCTACTTTCAGTTTTGTTAGGCACCCTGTGGTTGGAGTATAGTGACATTGCACAGGAACAGGAAACTGAAATAGATAAAAGGGACCAGGGAGGCTTTTTTGCAGTTTCAATGCATAGAACATCTTGCTGTGCCCTCCGGACACCCTAACATTCAACCTGCTTTTACTGGGGTGCCGGCTCCCTTTGCGTACTGAAGGGAGGCAGCAACATGGGTCAGATCGTTCATCATTCACGAGCACCAGCGATACTCGCCAAGTAATGAATATCGTGAATACTTTACTATCGAGTAACAAATAGTAACGACTACACTCGCTCATCACTAGTATTATGTTATTTGACTGCTTTATTCTGGTATTATTTGAACACTGCAAGGCGGCATTTACATTATGCAGAGCTTATATTTAAAGGGGTTGTGACGAGCCCCACCTTGCAGCCCTGCCCTGACATCTCCAATACCCATGGGGCTGGTTGAAGTGCCAGACGGCGTGACTGTCGCTCCCTTCACCCAGTCCCTCACTGACGTTGTTTTAACCAGCAATAAAGCTTTGGATGTTTAATGGACTCGGAGTGCCGCCTTTTCATCTCATCTGATGCTCAGTAAGTCTTTCTCTGCAAATTGCTGGCCAGCACCCAGTGGTCCTGTGGAGCGGCTCCATAGCCAGGATTGCTAAAGTGACGGTCTGAGGTCCCTGTGGATGTCCTCTGCTTCACATCTATCCGAGTAAGTGCCGGAGATTTTCCCTCTAGCTTCACCATAGTATGAACTATAGCCGTCATAGGAGAGAGTAAGGAGTGAGTTTGTAAAGTGGAAGGGAGTGGAAGCAGCTGAGATTACAACTACATGTTAGTCACAGCATGATAGAAAGGGAACCTTAACAGAATGGAATTAAGTGAGCTCCTTCTGGGGATAAACAATAAGCGGGCTGTAAAGAGGTTCTGCGATCAAATAAACATCGTGACCCCCCCCTCCCGTGAAGGCTTATCAGTCTGTGAAGCTCATAACAGTATCATGGTTGATCCCTGTGATAGAGTTGTCAGTAATAAAAGCTATCAAAGCATGCCTTGCAAAGAAGACGCAGTTCTCACCTCGCTTTGCATTTGGAAGAAGATGGCACTCATTTTAAGCAGATGCTCCCATTAAACATTGCAGGCTAAAAACTGACAAATTGTTTCCCCCTTTCTATAATTAAGATTCTGGACACCGAGAATGGCTTTGAATTAAACTCTACCAAGGGTCCCGAAGTTATCATTGCTCTCCAGTTAATGACTTTATGGTATCTGATTATCACCGGATTATTCCATAGCTATTCTCCTCGGCATTACTGAGCAAGTGACAGAGTTTCAAGTTGGCATCAACTGTATCTCGCGTAGATTGGAAATTCCTGGCTCCGGCAGCCTGGTCTCCCATTTAGCATGCAACGATCATACCAGCCCGGATTAAATCCTAGGCATCCTGTATCCAGAGCCGGTGCCATTCATTCTAATTGCAGCAGTTAATAAAATAGCATCCCTATGTAGTTTAATTTGTAAGCAGTGATTTGGGCTAACTGCCAAATTTGATTTAATGCTGACAAAATAATATTTAATTTATGGATCTAATTATTAACATTAATTAAGCTGTTCCAAGCATCTATTAAGAATTATTTTCTCACATTCCCCCTGAGTATACTCCCTTCTGTCTTTAAACTACTACAATTTGTTCTGTTAGCTTCACAAAACGTTTCCAATCTGCTCTTTGCCACCACTACCCTTCAAGTGTTTACGGATCAGTATTATCCTTCTGCCCTTTTGGCTCCAGATATTCATATTGGAAAATTGCAGTCACTGTGGAGAAAAGTGCAGAAGACAGGGGTGAACGCACAGCAGATGCCGAGGAAAGGGATATTAGTGATTACCACCGACTGAATGGATATGATGGTGGAATGTGGAAAACCGGTGGGTGGAATCGAGAAATTCAATTATTTGAAGAGGGAATTAAAAATGTATAGAAATATAAGAATAAATGACATTGATTAATGTTGGAAATCCTATAGAAAACTACTCTGAGTTCTAGTCTTCCATATATCCATAGAACCCTATGTACATGCCTAACTTTAAAGGGGTTGTCCAGCGAAAAAAGAATATCTTAATCAATAGATCTTGGAATAATAATAATTTAAAAAATTTAAATGTGTTTAATAAAAATGTTCCTGTGCTGAGATAATCTTATATATGTGTCCCTGCTATGTACTGTTTAATGGATGTGTCTGACCGTACAGGGACATGGTCTGATCATACCACATATCCTGTTCTGAGATAATCATATATGTGTCCCTGCTATGTACTGTGTAATGGATGTGTCTGACCGTACAGGGACATGGTCTGATCATACCACATCTCCTGTGCTGAGATAATCTTATATATGTGTCCATGTTATGTACTGTGTAATGGATTTGTCTGACCGTACAGGGACATGGTCTGATCATACCACATATCCTGTTCTGAGATAATCATATATGTGTCCCTGCTATGTACTGTGTAATGAATGTGTCTGACCATACAGGGGACATGGTCTGATCATACCACATCTCCTGTGCTGAGATAATCTTATATATGTGTCCCTGCTATGTACTGTGTAATGAATGTGTCTGACCATATAGGGACATGGTCTGATCATACCACATCTCCTGTGCTGAGATAATCTTATATATGTTTCCCTGTTATTTACTGTGTAATGGATGTGTCTGACTATGCAGGGACATGGTCTGATCATACCACATCTCCTGTGCTGAGATAATCTTATGTATGTGTCCCTACTATATACAAAGCGTTGACTGGGTCATGTCGACCATGTAATTTTTTCTTTTGCGTGCACTATATGGTATTTTCTTTTGAAAAAGAAAAAGAAAAGGAAAATCCAGTCCTGTTGAGCCGGACTCCAATTTTTTCTATTATCCTTCTGATTTCATCTTCTATCTTTTTTTATCTATTGCTCATGTTCTAACTTCTTTCCGTCCAGATCTTCCATTCATTAAGCCATCCCAACCAGAGTTATGGCAGTGATGGCACAGGGCTGAACAGAAGTGCGGGTGTGATTTTTTAAACTGGTCCACATATAGTAGCAAACTGGTTGCCAGCTGGATTTGCCAATTTTTTTGTAAAATTTGAGGTGACTTACATTTATCTTGAATCAATAACGCTCATGTCAGGAATCCTTCAATGACATCCTATAATCCTGCTCCATAAGTTGTCACTCTATATTCCTTATCAAGGTCATTTATTACAAACTATACAATGGCTGAAGCCGTACATACAGATGTGTCAACTCTAGAGATGAATGATTCTTTGCCAAATTACTCAGATTTTGCCAATTTGCAGCCAATTTATTATCTGTACATTGAATGGCCCTTATTTCTCTCTGGGGTCTCCCCATATCCCAGGGCATAACAAATACAAGATACAGAAAAATAAAAAATAGCTAATCCTCACCTAATTGCTCCCCTTACTGGAGACCCCCACTTCTTGCTGTCTGCAGTCTGGTGCTCAGCTCCTCTTCTAAAGACCTTCAGGCACTGAAACTGTGCATGTGCATCATATGGTCATAACCACACGAGATCAACCACCAGAACATGGTCAGGTTTGTGCACTGGCTACATTCCAGGCTGAAGAGTTAACTATTGCAATCCTGGTCAGCTTTTCCAACCCATCACTTTGCTTCTCCTAACTTTCAGCTCCTGCGCTGCTGTTATCAGTCCTGCAAAATTGCCAGTTTCCAGAATTAATATTTTCCAGAGCAGTTTTCCTAATCATTGCCTTCTTGCTCAAGGGCACTATTATGTCTGTATACAAATATAAACTAATTAGACAAACCTAACATCATGTCTTGCAAAAAGCAAAATGTGAACAGGTGCAACGCTGCAATACTGGGCAATATATAAATGAAATTCACTCTGCAAATACTTACACATATGCCTGTACCAGACAAATGGAAATAATATCATAATGATTTTACATTTTTAAAAAACTAATTCTGTTGAAAAAAGATTTCAACTTATCGTTTCATGAAATAAAGGTTCTTAGTGCATATATTGACCAATAGATGTATGCCCATCAACCGTGACAAGGTGACGTTTTATCTGATGGGGACTCAACCTACACACTGCTTTGCTTCCCACAGGATTTTTTGAAAAAATATAAAATCTTTGTAATAGAATTTTAATCCAGTCTTTTTTCATCTGTCTAGTACAGGCATATGTGTTGGCATTTGCTGAGTGCCGCTGTTAATTTCATTCATATATATGCAAATATAGTGATAACTGCGTAGACTTCAGGACAAGCGCACTGACACATGGTAATGTGTCAAAATAGCATTAACTCAGCAGAAGGAAAACTGACAAGAATTGTCACTCAAGCAGGACTGCCTGGTAGCCCCACCCCCAAGGAACCAGGAAGTAAAGAGACTGCAGAGCTATGTGCTGCTCAAGATATTACTTGAGAATAGCTCTTTAATAGTCTGTCAGTGCTTGTTCTGAAGTCTGTACTATTATCACTATATCTACACACAGTATACAGATAAGAGGGCATTTAAACAAGCAAAGCTCAAGTGTGCAGAGTTAGGAGAACTACTTTGGAAAATACTGATGGTATGGAGCGGTGGCTTGTGATTTTGCAGAACTAACAAAATCAGGTCAGATTCTGAAAGTGAGGGAGAGATGAACAGCCAACTTACATGTAGAAGACAATGGGCTAGAGAAAGGTGACTGGGATCTCACGACTAAACTCTTTAGTCTGGAATCTAGCTTACTATGTCTACTCAGCTAACCTCTGGTGGTCAATCTCATTTGCAACATGCTGTAAACAATGAAGGATAAAAGCTCTCAAATCAAAAGAATGACAGAAGATAGACAAAGCAAGTAGATTGCAAATTTGCTTATTTTAATACTTTCTAATGATCTATATCAATTTCTTATTATACATATTTAATAATTTATTATTACATAATTCCACAACCAATGACAGGCTGTGGTCCACATCACAACCATTGGGTGGCTAATTGACTCCTAGTGGCTGCTGCTATTCACTTTGCTAAATTGTGCTGCCATTCCACTCCTATCACTAGAGGCTGTTATTGTTTCCTGCAATCGCCCCTTTAGTAAAATGGCTGCTACTGAACCTATGAAAACCATCTTGTTTCCTGTTTGGCCCTACTTAAAATGCATGGAGCCTTCACTCATTGCTCGAGTATTGTGCCTAGCAGTTAGCCTAGTTCCAGTCTCCAGCTCCAGAACTGTCTTAGGCTGTTTTTGCACTACTGTTTTTTGGCATCAGTGTGAATCAGGATGAAAGTGTATGCAGCCACATGCATTTTCAGCCCCATTGGCAGCAGGCACTTGCGGGTGCATCAAGTTCATCCTGTATCCCCCGTGAGACCAAAAACACATTTTGTTGCAAATTTGGTCTACATGACAAAACCGTGAACACCCAGAGCAATCCAGGTTGAATTAAAATGTGGCCATATGTAACCTGGATCCGGCGGACTCAGGATCCCAGTGGATCTGGCACCGGATCCAGGTTTTTGAACTGCACATGCCCAGAACGCAGTTCTAAATGACATGTCCTCTAGTGGGCATGTCATTTACAACTGGATCCAGCAGAAATAGGTACGCAACTGGATTCAACATGATGCTCCTGCACCGGTATTATCATTGATCCGTGAGATGGGACAGTGATAATACCGATGCGGGTGTATCCAGTTTGTCAATTGTGGGTTTCCTGGGGAGCGGCATTATAAAACCAGCCTTACCCAGTCTGTTCCCACTTTTGTCTGGATTGTTTCCTCAACTTCTATTCCTGGTTCCAAGGACTTCTACCACTGCCTGCTGTTCCCTACTTGTGTCCCTCTGGTCATCAGATTCCAGCCATGTTCCACCAGTATAGTAACACACATGTAGCATAAACGTCTCCCGAGCTGCTTGTTTTGTGCTTCTCATCTTAGCATAAGTCAAGCCAAGACCAAAGGAGAGGTAACCATGGACGTATCTATAACAAAATTGGAATCTTAAATGATAAAAAAAAACAAAATTGACTGCAACAATCCCTTTGATATAAATGAACATACACTCCTAACCTTTAAGGGCCCGTCACACGGGACGACATTGCCGCCAATTACATAGGCGACGTAGGGGCGTGGCATATCGGCGGCGATATCGTCCCTACGTCGCCTCATGTAAAGGGGCGATGTCGGCGCCGCCAGGAGGTCGCCTGGTTTCAGAGCAGAGCTCTGAAACCAGGCGACCGATCTGGGACGATGTGCACACATCGCCCCATGTAACCGGCCGCCGGCGAGCTGACAGACGATGGAAGCCCATGGGGAGCCCAACCCCATGCTGGGGTTTTCAGACACCCTGGCGGCAATGCCGCCTGTCAGCTCGCCGGCGCAGGGCTGGAGATGTCGCCCCATGTAAATGGGGGACAGCGACGCTGGCGGGGCGCCAAAATCGTGCGCGCTCCCGCCCATCGCCGCCAACATCTCCAGCCCCGTCGCAAGGTGTGACGGGGCCTTTAGAGAACCTTTAGAGGTCTAGTTTGCGGCTCAACGAAGCTGAAGTTTAAAATTATTTTCAAACTTTTATCATTTTTCCAAAATACACTTTATTCAAATGTTCTTTTAATCCAAGAAAACCATTGCTTAATTCCATTTCTTAGCGGACTACGACTGAATGTTGTCAAATGCCGAGCTTCATTTACTCAATCAGACTGAAATCCTATATGGAAGGCTCAATGACCCAAACTTTCCTTGCATTTTAAAAAGCTATTTCCTTAGCTTCCCGGGATTGCCTTTTACAATTCGATCCTTGGCATAGATTGCCTTCATCTTTTATTTTTGTAATGGCAATTGCAATCTTTCCTTTCAATCCAATTAAATACAAACAGATGCATGCAGGGTCATTGAGCTGCGTGCCTCTCTAGTGAAATGTGTGGCTTTTATCAAGCCGAGGCTATTTAGAGAGGTGGAATGACTATCTGCGGCTATTAAGCAGCTTTATTATGTGTATAATATATATTTATGGCTGACGGTTAACATTACGCCACACAAAGTGTCTTTTTTAATGTGTAACACGCCTGACTTTTAAGTGAAACATTTTACGTATTGCTCATATATTTACATAGACCATCTGGTTAAATATGTTCCATAGAATCCATGCCACAGATATTTTATTACTATATCTATTATAACCAAAATGTACATTTTTAATGTTTTCATGCTATAAAACAGATATACGGAAACCAATATTTGGGGATTTTTTTTTACATTTACAATATAGCCAGCTGCTTCATAAAAATTAAAGAGATCCAGGAATTGCCGTAAAGGAAATGTATATTCCGGTATACGCTTAAAGAAAGTGCCCTATGTGTTTAGTTTAAGTTAATTAATTAAATGAAAGTCTGTAAATGAAAAGTAATGTTTTTATTATTATTATTCTTTAATGTTATAGTTTTTTGTTTATTTTGAATAGTATTACGTGTACTGACCTAGTGGCCACCTCACCACCACCGGAGCTGCCCCCTTCACCACCACCACTACTGTAGAGGCCATCTCACCACCACTGGAGCTGCCCCCTCACCACCACCACTGTAGAGGCCGCCTCACGACTACCAGAGCAGCCACCTCCCCACCACCGGAGCTGCCCCCTTCACCACCACCACCACTGTAGAGGCCACCTCACCACCACTTGAGCTACCCCCTCACCACCACCACTGCAGAGGCCGCCTCACCACAACTAGAGCAGCCACCTCAACACAACCGGAGCTGCCCCCTTCACCACCACCACTACTATAGAGGTCAGCTCACAACCTCTAGAGCTGCTCCCTTCACCACCACCACCTCTGTAGAGGCCTCCTCACCACCACCACTGGAGCTGCCCCCTCACCACCCCCACCACTGTAGAGGCCGCCTCACCACCACAAGACTAGCCACCTCACCACCACCGGAGCTGCTCCCTTCACCACCACCACTACTGTAGAGGCCCCCTCATCACCACTGTAGAGGCCACCTCACTACCACCAGAGCGGCCACCTCAGCAACACCAGAGAGGCCCACTCACCACCACCACTGTAGAGGCCACCTAACCAAGAAAGCAGCCACCTTACCACCACCCGAGCTGCCCCCTCACTACCACCACCACTGTAGAGGCCACCTCACCACCACTGGAACTGAAACATCCCCCAACCTACTGTCTCCTCCCCATCATCCTATAGAATATAACCCCGTTAGAACAGTGTACTATCCTCTCTGTACCAGTCTGTCATTGTTAATTTGTTCACTGTATCCTACATCTGTATTTCGAATGAAACCCATTAATGTGCAGCACCATGGTATTAATGATACTAAATAAATAATAATAATAATAATAATAATAATAATAATAATAATAAAAGACATATTGGAGACACAGATTTTTATTTTTTTTCTGTGTAGACAATTTAGCAATCCAGTGTTTTTTTCAATATGTTTACCCCATTAAAGTTCTTAATACATTTTTAATAACGAAAAATAAATAGGTTCTGTATTTATAAAAACAGCATACACATTTTATTTTCATTTATCTTCTACAGATTGAACTAAACCTAAAAAAAACCCTTTCATGTAATTTAAAATCATTTTTCTTGTATTATTATGATGGGATGGCTCTGCGGACTCCACTCTACAATGTAATGAAATCACTCTGCAGGTTCTGTCTCAGTTTACAGACCAAAGCTGATACGAAAACTGCAGAAAACAGGACATATTAGACTTTTAAATGCTAAGCTATCCAGTTAATTTCATAACAATTTTTTGCATGATACATTCTCTACATTGAATTGAGCAAAAAAATTGATTATTGGTCATTAGTAGAGACCAGCAAATTGATTCAATATAAATTGAATGTGTAGAACTATCAAATCTAATTTAAAAGTTGAAGCAAGGAATGCAGCATCAGTGGTTTAGGATTAGGACAGGACATTAGAACTTATATCTTAGTAATAAAGGTAGGAAAATAAATCCCTAAAACATTGGCCAGACAGCAGAGGACAACAAAGTTTTTGAATATCAAATTCGACCGGTTCGAAAAATACTTCTATAAACGTATCTATCTCTCATTTGTGATTAAGCAGGACACTGACTCAAACTGATGGTGTCTCTGTCAGACGTAATATTATTGAGAAGGGGTTACTCGGATACCGGGACGGTGGCTTCGGTGGGGGATCACGGCTAGTCGGGTACCGGTTGCGTGCCCTGGGCACTCAATTGGTTGAGGGGATGAGGGGGAGCTTGGGGATAGGGAAACGTGACGCCACCTGTGGTACCTGGTAATGTGGTTACCAGCTCTGAAGCCGGCCGCTGAGGTGATGGTGAAGCAGCTTTGAAAGTACAGCTCTTTACAGGCAGAGCTTTTACCTCAGGGCAAGGGGAGGATTAGAGGAGTTCTTGGCTCTTTGGTGCTGTAGAGGCCTTTTGGGCGAGGAATAATTGATGCCAGAGACCATATTAGCTCAAACAGTTCTTTACTGGTAGCAGGTGGATAAGGTACATGGTACAGTCTGATTCACCGGGGGTTGTAGCCGCGGATTTAGGAAGCTTTTGCAGAGTCTGTCAGAGATGTCCCTGCAGTTACTTTCCCAGTCACTCCTCTCCCACACTCTGGTTACTGGTCCCCAGGTCTGTTGTCTTAAGTCTTGGTTATCTCTTGGTGTCTTGGACCTAGCTTTGGGACAGAGGTTAGGCTCCTTGATGGGTGTCGTGGCTCCCTTATGAGGGCCTACAACGTGCTGGTCTGCAGTTTGGGATAAACCTAATCAAACTGCCTCGGCTCCAGAATACCGGTGTTGACCTGGGAACTCCAGATGGCTCCGACCAGACCTGGAGTGTAGCCTTTCTTTGTCTGGGTTACCTCTCTCCTTAGAAGTGCCCTCCTGTCACGGCTGCAGGGTCCACTGTGTCCATCCTTTCTCCTCTTCTGTCACCGTCTGACTGACTGTCTGTAACTGTCACTTCACGTCTCCCGCTCTCCTAATCTCCACCCCCCTGGGACCTACTGAATTACAGTCCCCTGTACTAAGGTGTCTTATGAGTGTGCTTGTGTGCAGACTCTGGGTTTCCTCCTCATCCACGACTACGAAGATACCAAACCTTCTGTTTTGGGTGAAGTACCTCCCTGTGGCATCCCGCCAGACGGGCGCCACATTATCCTGCTTTGACTGAGATGAGTGATATGCCATAATATTTCATAATGCCCCCCATTTCCTTCCCACCAATACTCTCACTGGTGGCATCGGAAGCCAGTTGTGGTCATTGTTTGGTAGGAGGGAACCGCTAGCAGCAGCAAAAACACTACCACCACTAGCAGTTGTCTGGGTAGTAGTACTAACATACACAGGCCAAAACTGGCGTACTTTGCCTCTGGCAAGTGTATTGTGGGAGAGGAAGAGGAAGGTACTATGGAATATGCAGTGGGGGAAATAAATATTGAACACATCACCAATTTTTAAAATAAATATATTTATAAAGGTGTTATTGACATGAATTTCTCACCAGACGACACTAAGAAACAATGCAATCTACACAGGCAAATGAATCAAATCACAGATGTCTATAAAGTTAGTGGTGTGTAAGAATGAGAAATCACACAGGGAAAAATGATTGAACATGCTTGCTGAAATAAATGTAATACCTTGTACAAAAGCCTTTGTTGGTGATGAAGCTTTAAGATATTTTCTATATGGAGTCCCTGCATTGCTCAGGTGGATTTTGGTCCATTCTTCCACACACTCTTCACATCCTGCAGGTTCTGTGGATCCTTCTATGAACTTTGAGCTTTCGTTTCTTCTATACATTTCTTATTGGATTCAGCTCCGGTGATCGGCTCGGCCATTCTGGCAACTTTATTTTCTTTATTTGAAATCAATTGGGAGTTTCCTTGGAGTGTGTTTGGGATCATTGTTTTGCTGAAATTTCCAAATCTCGTTTCATCCTTATCATCCTGGTAGATGGCAGTAGATTTTTTATCACAAATATCTTGATACATTTATCCATTCATCATTATTTCAATAAAATGACGTTTTACAGTGCCTTATCCTGAAAAACAACCTTGCACCATGATGTTCCTACCTCTAAACTTCACTGTTAAAGGGATTTGCCTTTTGGCCTCCAAACCTGGTATGTATTATGGCATCCAAAGAGCTCAATTTTGGTCTAATCTGACCAGACTGTAGTCTTCCAATATTTCACAGGTTTGTCTAAATGTTGTGTTGTTTAGCACACTTTTAAAGAGCTTTAACATGCTTTTTGTTAAGCAATAGAGCGTTGTGTGGCAACAGGCCATGGAGAGTGAGTGCATTACTTACTGTTTTCTTTGAAACAATTGTATCTGCTGATTCCAGGTCTTTCTGTAGATCTCCACAGGTGTCCTTGGCTCTTGGACAACTCTTCTGATATTTCTTTTCACTTATGCTGCTTTCACATTGCGATTTTCTTGGATCCGTGGCTGTCCGTTGTAAAATGGACAGCCATGGATCCGAATGGCCACCATGTATCCCTATGGGTGACGGATTTAATCAGATTTGGCCTTATTGCCATCCGATTTGTGTCAGATCCGTTTTGGTCCGATTTTTTGCTGTGCCCAAAATCAGAGACTGCTCCGATTTTGGGCACAACAGACCAAATCGGACCGAATCAGATCTGACCCGATCCACGGCAATTAACATGGGAGCCTATGGAGCACGGTCCGCGGAAACAGGTGATCACTCCTCACACCGGATTTTAGTGTACTGAGCATGCTCAGTACACTAAAACTGCTGTGTGCCATCTAATTTCACTTCTGCAATGTATATACATACATTGCGGAAGTGAAATTAAGTAAAAGCAAGGGGTCAAAAAAAAAAAAAACTCTATTCTCACCTTCCCTCGACGCCTCCAGCAAGTTCTGGATAACTATAGGACCTGGCATTAAGTCACAACCCGTTCATCTGATCGGGTCACATGACCGGTTACCTTGATAACTGCGGTCATGTGGCCCGATGACGCTGCTGGGTTGTGACATGACAGCAGGTCCTGTAGTCTAGGGGATCACTGGAAGGTGAGAATAGAGTTTCTTTGTTTTTAACCCCTTGCTTTTACTTAATTTCACTTCCGCAATGTATGGATATACATTGCGGAAGTGAAAGTACCCCACTGCCTCATGTCATCTCTTTCTGTGTCCGGACCCGTGAAAATAACGGCCCCAGACACTGAAATAGGCCACCTCCGAATCCGTTCGTTCCTCTCAGTGGGGTCCTGCAAAAAGTAGGATCCCACGGACAGGAAAAATAACGCGATGTGAAACCAGCCTTAGAAGGAATCGTGTTGTGACTCTCTTTAAAACAACAACGTCAAGAGGGAAGTAGGAAAAAGAAAACTGCATGTAATGAGAAAGAATAAGATGAATATAAAACAACATATTTAAATAAATATGTGGCACCCCTGCTAGGGATTGCCACAGGACCCACCGGTGCAACTTGGTACACACAGCACACAACACCGTCCACCCCAGGCCTGGAGGGGGAACTCTACTTGCTGCCTTAAGCAAGTTCCCCTATAAGGATCCAGGCCTGAGAGGAGGAGTCAGTTAGTCTGCAGTGAGCAGAGGAGAGAGCAGCAGTGAAGGAGCTGGTTGCTGGGATCAAGCCAGGCCCAGGACCAGGGAACACTGACCCAGCTGTGCTGCACAGTAGGGAGGGGGTCGGAGGCCAGTGGAGGAAGTAGGAGAAAGGAAGAAGGGAACATACCATATTTCCCTTTAGCCACCTGGACACCGGAGTCCGATACTGCTAACAATCTAAAGTGCAGCAGAGAAAGCCCGGACAGACTAGAAGGATCTAATCCACCTGAGGCAAAGAGAATCGGACACTCAAACCTGACCAAGTATAGGACCAGGGACCTAAGCACAGAATAGGGATCCCACAGAAAGGTCCTCAATGCCGGTTATGGAGTTGTACCCTGAAAGGGAGAAGGAGCGGCAAGTTCAGTTTCAGGCAGAACTTATCCCAATCACAGCACACAATAACTCACAACTTTCCAAGGTGAACGTCCCAAATTGCACTGAGAACCTGGTTATTCTCCTGGGCTGTACCTGTTACCGGACATCAGTAAAAAGGTACCGAAACAAAGACTATTTGTGTGTGTGCCTGCTTCCCCCGCCGCCACCTGCAGCGTTCACAGTAGGACCGCTACTACTACTCCCCTCATCCACCCTGCTGCCCTGAGGTAAAGCTCCACCTGTGGGGAGCTGTACTACTCTGAGCTGCACCTCCATCACCTCAGCGGCCGGCCGCAGCGCTGGTATACTCTTTACCAGGTACCACAGGTGGCGTCATGTTACCATTTCCCCATCCAACATAATCATCTCCCACCATCCCCGCCACTGAGGGTCCAGGGCACGAAACTGGGAACCGACCAGCCGTGATCACCCCATCAAAGTGACCATCTGTCCCGGTAACTGAGTACCCCCCTACCCTGTCGACCGACTCAAATACATAGTTGGAGAATAGTGAAGGGATTGTAAAACAAGTAAAATAAAAGTTGATATGATAGTGGGAGGGTTAAGTGGTGTAGGACTTGTACGTGTGCAGAAAGAGTTATTGTAGGCCATGGATGATATAGGTGTGACAATATTTGAACGTTGAACAATTCTTGTTCAAAGAATTTTATTGGGTTTTTAAATGTCAAAACAACATAACTGTAATCTTGTAAAAACGGTAAAGAATCATGTAAGTTACAGTTTACGATAAACATATATATTGGTCTTAGTTACAATTTCTGCTAAGCATAAGTTCAAATCAAGACCCAAATACGTGGTAAAGGGTCATAGTACAACTTCCTTATACTTAGACATGTTAATTGATGAAAACAAAATTTGAATGTTAACTGTATGAATTATAAACAGTGAAATCAATAAGAGAAGAGGGTGGGAAGGATGTGGGATATATACAATAGGGGAGGATATAGGATATAGTTCTCCTAGTATTGGTGATGCAGTTTAACCAAAAGCATTAAATAGGTAGCGGATGACTAGAATGTCTAGAAGGAAAGTAAAGGTTCCATAACAGCCATTTTCTTTTGTATTTCTCATAAAGTTTGTTTCTAATAGCGAAAGAAAGTTCATAGGAATGATGGGTGGCAATTTTTTCTAAAAGTACACTATACAATGGTGGTTGAGGATCTCTCCACATTGCTGCTATAAGGTTTTTGGCTGCTAGTAGGATATGGGTTATAAGGGGCCTGAAATCCTTTGGGATTGAGTTTATGCCAATTAAGAGAAGTACCAGTTCTGAAGTTAAAATAATATCGCAGTTTGTAATCTTGTTGATTAACATTTGGATTTCACCCCAATATGTATTGAGGTGTTCGCAATCCCAGAAAATGTGAGAGGTATTCCCTATTTTAAGACAGTTTCGCCAACAAAGTGGAGAGTTATCCTCCTTAATTTGATGGAGTCTTACCGGGGTGTAGTACCATCGTAAAACCATCATTTTGTAGTGCAACTCAATAAGCGGGGAGCAGGGAATGTAAGTGTGTAAATTTGTGAGTGCTTCACCTAAGTTTTCTGTGGGGATAGGGATTTTTCAATTTTTTTTCCCATGCTACTACATTAGTAGTTTTTAAGAAAGACGAGTTGGCGTTAATGTCCTTATAAATGTTTTTTGTTTTCCAAAAGGTTGGATTTTGTGGGTATTTGAACATCTGAGTTACATTTAGTGGTAGGCAAAAGTTAAGTTTTTGTTTATTGTTGAGACTGTTAATTTTTTCCCAGGTTTTAACTTCTTCTTTCACGTTAAATGTTGTACTCTGTGTATTAAAGGGGATCAGCTTACTTTCTTTGTTTATAACGTCCGATATGTTCTTCATTCCAGCTGCTTTCCAAGGATCTAATTTTAAGCCTGAGGATAGGAATTGCAGAGTCTCTATAGGAATCCAGTTTGGGATAGTAGTTGAGTGGACTTCAGATTCTTTAGAAGCTAGGTGTCTCCAGGATTGAATTATTGCTTTACCCGTATGCTCTTTAGGGAGTCGCTTAGATGTATCACATAAATATGAGAGCAACAGAAGCTTTAGGCCATTTCTTGATTATTTAGTTTCTTCCAAGGTAAGCCAGCTGGGTCTATTGTCTTCATTCCACCATGTCTGACTGAGCTTTATTATAGAGGCATTATAGTATGCAGATATATTAGGTATTGCCAGACCACCATTTGTTTTACTTTTCTCAAGCGTAGTTCTCGATACTCTAGGTTTCTTTTGTCCCCAGATGAAATTTGTTAATTGGGTTTGGAGTTTTTTTTATCCAAAATTGTTTAGAGGGTAAAGGAATGGAGCGAAACATGTAAAGGATTTTGGGGAGTATGAACATTTTGTAAGATTCAATTTTGCCAATCCAGGACAAGTCAGTTTTGGAAATGTGTAGTAAATACGCTTGGATAGTTTTGAAAATTTCGGAAAGATTAGCGTCTGCAATTTTAGAAATTTGTTTAGTAATTTTAATGCCTAAATAGTCTATGTCCTCTTTGTCTCAAGAAAAGTCGTTTTCAAGCTTGAGAATTTTTAAGAGTTCTGGGTCTAAGTTCATGTAGAGGACTTGGGTTTTGTTGAGATTATTCTTGTAGTAGGATACCATAGAAAACTCCTCAATCGTAGCCAGAAGATTTCGTAGTGAGTTAAGTGGATCTGTGAGGGTCAGAAATATGTCATCAGCTAAGAGACTGATTTTGTATTCTTTGAATTTGGTATGTATTCCTCTAAACAATTGGTTCATGCGGATTTTTTAAGCCAGTGGTTCGATGAAGAGGTCAAAGAGAGACGGACAATGGACAGCCTTGTCTTGTGCCGTTTGATATTTGGGAATACCTCGGAGTATGTTATTGGTTAGTGTCCTTGCTGTAGAGTAAGAGTAGAGTGATTGAAGGGCGTTAAGTATGTTGCCTTTAAAACCAAATTCTTCAAGGCTTCGAAAAGATATTCCAACGGACTCTGTCGATATGCTTCTCAGCCATAATTACTGGGGTTGTTTTTCTATGTGAGGTCATTAGGTTTAAGATTCTCGTGTGGCATCTGTTGATCCCCTGTTGCCGACGAATCCACCTGGTCACTATGTATTAATTTCGGGATGACCTTCTGAACTCTTGTATTGATGGTTTAGTAATAATTTTGAGGGTCTGTATTTAAGAGTGAAATGGGTCTATAGTTAGAGGACGCTCTCCATGTTCCCTTGTTTTTTGGAATAACTGTTATAATTGCTTGTAACATTTCTTTGGGGAGTGTGAAGTTGTTGTTTGTTATAAATTTAGTAATTTGGTAAGATATGGCGAAAAAATATCTTGAAAGGTAGAGTAATACTCGTTCTGAATCCGTCCGGACCGGGGGATTGCATTTTTTAAGGGATGGAATTGTGTCAGACATTTCTAATTCTGTGAATGGGGAGTTTAAGGATTCATATCTTGTTTGGATAAAGGCGGGAGCTCAACATGAATCAAGGAAAGCTGAAATTTTGGATAAAGTTGGAGTGGGTCTTCGTGGATACTCTTTGAGGTTGTAAAGGGCTTGTAGAATCAGCAACGTATTTGAAATTGCTTGTGGTAATATCTGTAGAATGTTGTGTTTATTTCTGACTTGAGTAATGTTGGTTTTGGTTCCTACGTATTTTTATCATTTTCGCAAAGAGCTTGAGGGTTTATTTGTACAACTGTAGTAGTTAGAATTTGTTTATCGTGAGAGCTTATCAAAATCTGACATTATAGAGATTTAAGTTCAATTCTTAGGTTAGAATTTCTCTTGAAATTGATTCATTGGGGAAATTTGCAATGATTTACTCTAGCTCTTTAACTTTTTTTACTAAAGTTTCTGTATCTTTTAGAAGAGATTTTTGGTCTTGAGTTTAGCTGGATTAAAAGGCCTCTAATTACTGCCTTCTGAGCTGTCCAAATAGCTGTAATGGGCGTTTCTTCTAAATCATTTTCCTTTAAAGTATAAACTTCAGCAATTTCTAATATCTGAATTATATTGAGGATGGTTGAAGAGAAAGGAGTTGCCTCAAATCTTCTGACCACTAATGGGAAGCCCGCCTATAGTCTCAAAATTACTGGAGAATGATTGACCAGGTTCTTGTAGGATGAGATATTTCGAAGTGAATTTATGTCGTGAGAATTAAGATCTATGAGGGCAAAGGTTTATAGACATTAGAGAAGTGAGTATACTCAACTGAAGAGGAATTGATACATCTAATAGCATCGTATAATTCTTCCCTGTTAAGAAGGGGGTCCAGCTGGGTGTTTAGATTTCTGTTTTTGTTAGAAGAGTCCAGAATAGTATTGGGAACTGCATTAAAGTCACCGAAGATATATAAGGTACCTTTCTGTGTTTCGCGTATGGTTTTTAAAAGTTTTTTAAGAAATGAAATCTGACCTTTATTGGGTGCGTAAAGGTTTACTAGTGTATGGGTTACGTTATTTAACTGGCATACTAGGATAATGTATCTACCTTTGTTGTCTTTTATGACTTCTAGCTCTTCAAATTTGATCGAGTCTTTTATAAGAATGGCTACACCAGATTTTTTTTTTTGTTTGATGAGAGATAAATGTGGGGGAACTTATTATTGGTGAATTTAGGAGGGGTTTCCATAGAAAACCTAGTTTCCTGCAGGCCAGCTACAGCTATATGATTTTTCTTTAATTCCTTCCAAACAAAGTATCGTTTTTGAGGAGAGTTGAGACCGTTCGTATTGATTGACATAAATTTGAGTGTCATGTTCTGCTTAAGTGGCTAAGTTTGTTAGGAGAAGTATGGAAGTTGAGGTTTGTTTTGGATTGTTGGGAAGAGGGAGGGATAAGGGATAATCTTAAACTTCTTATAAATTAAGAAATCGTAACTATTAAGTGTGTTAAATATAAAAGTATTTCAATTTAACTGGTAGTGAATAGGAAGGTCCCATAATGAGGAAGGGTTCGGAGGAACCGGTGGTTGTCTTCCTTTGGGCTAATGTTATGGCCAAAGGTGCCAAGGTTTGATCAATTTAATTAAGATCACTGTAGTCAATCATCCCGTTTCGTTAAGATGTAGATCTTTAAGAATCCTGAGACCAACATTGACATCATCTATGTTGAAGGATTTGTGTTTATAAGAAAAAAATCACACTTGGAGTCGGCGGCCCCATCTTTACGCAATCTGTCTGGCTCTCAGAACATCTGTGATTGGTCTAAAAGATTTCCGTCTTAGCATAGTTTCTTTTGAGACATCTGTAAAGACCTTTATCCTATCAAAGGGCGAAGGCAGGGTTCTATTCCTTCTTAAAAAGTCATTGACTTGGTCTTTTGTCTGAAAAAAAGTGTGTTTGACAATCACATCCCTAGAAATGTCATCTGACAGGTGTGATGGTTTGGGTAGCCTATGGGCTCTTTCAATTGAATACTCAATTTCAGTTTTCGATGGTATTGTCTTCTTGGTTAAGTTTTTGATGCAGTCAATTAAGTCGTTGTTTTTAACGGTCTCTGGTATTCCTCTAAATTTAAGGTTAAGTCTTCGGTCTCTATCCTCTCTATCAATAAGTTTGTCTTTCAAGACTTTAATTTCTTCTTTCATCTTGGTTTGTTCACTCTTGGTAGTTTTGTTGTCTATTTTGAGGTCGGTTAACAGTTTTTCATTTTCATCAACTCATGAAATTATTGATGTAATAAAAGATTTCATCTCTTCAAATTGCTCCGTAATGTCTTCCTTTATTGAGTGTTTGAAGGCTGTGAATAGTTTCAGGAAAAAGTCTCTATCTAGAGGTTGTCTGACATCAAAGTTGAGGAGTGGTTCCATGTCAGGATGGTCTTTCTTGAGATTCTGTCTTGCTGGTCTCCTAAAGTGTGATTCTTGATCTGGATCTGAACAGTCAGGAGGGGAAGAGTTTGATCTAGATTTGGAAGGTGTCTCCATCTCTTTCCTCTTTGACCTAGCATAGGATGTTTTGTGCATCGACATATCTTCCAAGGATGATCTCCAGTCTTCTTGGATATGGTCGGAGTTCATTTTGTCCTTTCCTGTTTTGTAATGAATGTTGCTAGGGATAAGAGTAGGGATTTTGATCTTTGGTGAATTTTTGTGAGTGTCAATAATATGTTCGAAACTGTTGGAGCCTGGGTTCAGCCTAATTTTGGGGGCATAATGTTACCTAGTAAATTATGGCTAGACTTATTTGTGTGAGGGGTTTGGAGACTTAAATGGTTGATTGAAGTTTAAGTAGACAACTGGAAATTAAATTCAACTATTGGTAGCTTGTGAGATTGTTGGTGGAAAGAGTTCGGGGATAGGGAGCTGGAGGCTAACAGTATGCAAGTAAAAACAGAGGTTTCCGTATGCGGCTTCTATTTGTTGTTATAGAGAGAGTCAGGTTAACACTCTCTATAAGAATCCACGATATCTTCTTCTGCTGGTTGGTCGTCCTCTCAGTCTGCGCTGCTCGTGTGCATTGCTGGCCGTCTGCCAGATCCGCCCGCTGTGAGTTGAGTTGAGCTTGTTAGTAACAGTGTTCACTCCAGCATATGGCGCCAGAGAGAACCAGAGCTACTTTCAGAGTGGTGTACTCCTCTGCCGCTAGTTCACCCCACGGCCGAGGGAGTGAAGAAAATAGTGTCCCCGTTACACCCGGCTGTACCGTCACCAAGAAGTCCATCCAGGCTGCCTGCTGCTTCACCAACTTCTTATCGCTGTGGAGGATGATCTGGATCGGGACCGCAAGAGGAGACGGGAACCTCCGCCACCGTCCTCCCGCACAGGCAGCCTCCAAGTAGAGGGGACACGGGGAAGGCGGCCACACTCAGCATCGACCGCACAGGAGGAGCGGGCAGAGCTCCGGCAGGTAACGCTCCAAGAGACGGGGTCTAAGTCACAGTTCTGCAAGTGGTCAGGTACAGCTAGATATGGCGTTAATGTAAGATGGCGACTAGATTCCAGTCAGAACCCGGGTCCGAGCTCTGCGCCGCTTGGCAGTCAAGCAGCTCACCGGAGTATCTTGGGAAACGACCGGGATGTTCCTTGGGTAATCCGCAATCGATCTAGTCGAGTAGAATTGGGGTGATGTGTCTTTATAAAGACAGATGCCATGTCGCTTGATGCAGGGCACCGGAGCTCTCTGGAAACTTGACTCCTACATTGAGCTGCAGGCCACGCCTCCACTTTGAACAATTCTATGAAATACAGAATATGTTTTTAACAAATAAATCACTTTTAAATAGGATACACTTAGCTAATCTATTTTTTGTTCACTGTTGTCTCTTTTTGCTATCTTAAAGCCTTTCAATATAACGTTATACCAAAAGTACATAGTACATAGTAGTTTATTTCCTATGCCTACCTCATCCGAACCTCCTGTACACTCCAACACTGTAGCATTTAGAGTTTTCCAATTCTCATGCTCTGCTGACCTAATTCTCACACCTATGTCATCCCACTTAGCATGTTATTACGCCCAGATCCAGCAGCAGCCTCCTGCATCCCTTGGCCACTAGGAATAGTAAAAAATTGGTACTACTCTAGGAAACCTTGATTTTAGGGGAACTTTGCATAATATCTGTGTTAGGTTGGCAAGTGCCTCCTAAAACTGGAGTACTGGTGGTTCCATAATCCAATTATAACAACTTTTTCTTAATTCCAATTCTCATTTCTTATATTTGTCATCAGATTTGAAAAACTCTCTTAAAGAGGACCTGTCACCCCCTGGTGCATGTCAATCTAAATGCACCACTGAATGCAGCATGTCTTGCTGCATTCAGGGAAGGGCTCCCCCGTGATTGGTTCTCTTATCAGCTCTTCTATCTTTTCTCTTCCAAGTTTCATCAATATTTTAGGCTTTCAGTAAAGGAAATAGAAGATGGAGTTCTTTAAATTAGAAGTGGGGGTCAGGGGCATTCTTGCGGCTTAGTTGGTGGGCGTGATCTCTGTCTTGGTGGGTATGATGTTCATTTTGGTGGACAAGCCGGGCCCACAAGGGACTGGGGTACTCAGATCTCGGGTGGTTGGGTTTGAGGATGTCACGGGTGGTTAGTGCCCGAGTCCATGCCCTTGGGGTGACAATAAAAAGTGAGATATTTACAGGGATAAAAGTTTATGGATGAATGTTGTGACACCACCTGTAGATCTGATGATGGCACCGGCACTCCTGGGGCCTCTGGGGTGATGGGCGGCAGCAAGATGTTATGGCTCCCTACAGGTGGAGGGGGATGCCCGGGGTTGTAAGGTTGTAATGATTGAAATAGGGCAGTGCAGTCTCTGCTGTGATACTGGAATGTCACAGTTCACCAGAAAGAAAACACAGACACTTTCTTGCTCTGCAAGGGTCTTTACTCCAGTAATCTGCAGTTTACAGGATATGTAGTTGCTACCAGGGTAGTAGACTGGGTGGTCCTGGCAAAAGGCAATGTCTATCTAAAGCTCCAGATATGTTCCATCTTTTCTCTTTCACTGTCCTACTTCTGCACACTCCTTCTTCCTCTCACTGCCCTGCACGAATACCGCTTACTACCAGGCCTGTTGGGTGATATGAGGTACCCTTCTCTCTAAGGGACTCAACCCGGTTTGGTGCCTCAGTGGGGACCGTACATACGTCAGACGGATCGTGCGCCTAAGAAGCTGTCGATCATACCGGTATTTGTGGCTCAGGGATGGACCTCTGCACTGCTTTGGAGCCGGTACCCCCCGTTTTGGACTGGGCCAGGGTGTTCAGTCACCCTCTGTCTGCCCCTCTCTGTCTGGGCCACCAGGCTGAGGTGCCCTCCCCGTTGCTTCTACTTCTTCTCCTCTCTCACTCTTCTGCTCTCCTTCTACAACTGCTTCCCGCTCTTTTTCCATTCACTATATACCCTAGCTCTCAACCCACAGGATCGGTTACCCTTTCTCTAGGTGTGTGTGGTTGTGGAGCTTCAGACTTCCATTACCCCCTACCAGGACAAGAATACTGCACCTTCTGTTCGGTGTGCAGTACCCTTTTATAATGCGCTGACCAGCGGGGCGCTACACTCCCCGTTGGTGAATTACACTTTTCCCCAAGTGTAAATACCCTACCCAGTACAGAGCAGTTTTTTATATGCATGCAACATATGCATGACGTGTTCAAACAATATTCTATTATGCAGCCTATAGCAAGCTTTAATTTTGTAAGTGGGGCTTTGTCCCTCACTGCAGTCTTCCGCCTGGGGGGTCTTAGCCCCAGGTCCCTGTTTGTATTCTAAAGAACGTCAAGACCACGTGGACTTAAAAATATATGTTTATTCCACTGGACCAACCCCCCAAAAACTGCTGACCCATTCTCACCATCTAAGCTGTTCATGCCCACTAACGTCCGGTCCTCAATTCTGCAAGTATGTCTTTTTTTTAGATTCCCTGAATCTGGAAGTGAATTTTCTTCCAGAAATAAGAACCACAAGTTGCAGCAATGTAGAAACTATATGTGATGTGAGACACTACAGTAATAACAAGTCTCAAGGTACCATCACACGCAGCAATATTGCTAGGCAATTTCACTGACAATTTGCTGGTTGCAGTGAAATCATGGACACATTGTTCCATTTGTACACAGCAACAAAATAGAACAATGTGTCCATGATTTCACTGCAACCAACAAATTGCCAGTGAAATTGCCTAACAATATTACCGCGTGTGACGACGGTACCTTTAGAGGTGAAGAAACAGACTGTAATAATGGAAAGTAAAAATAATAATACTACTTACTAGAAGTAAAGGGAGGTCAAACGATCTGAGATCAGGTTCAAGAAATGGTGCAGTAACAGCAAGGGGTAGTCAGAGACGAAGTTCAATTCAAGCCGGAGTCAGGAAAACCAGAGGGACAAGACAGAATACAAGGAAGAGGCAAAAAAGAAGTCAGGTCACAGGCAAATGGTCAAAATCTAGGCAAGGTAATATAGTCAGGCTAGATCTGGCACAGAATACAGAGGGATCAGACCTACACCGAAAAGCAACTGTATGATAGACACCGAATGGATGAGCTAGCATGATTAAGTTATCTAATTAAATGAAGTGAAGACAGGTGATTGCTGCACAGACTCAGCACAGATTAACAGCTTCCACAACAATAGTAACAGACAAGGGCAGAGTGGAGATCGTGACACTATACTGTAATATATAAAGGCATAATAAGGATTTTTTTCCATATAAAAACGCAACGCAATGGTCAATATTTCAGTTAAAGGGATCTTTTCTGCAATCTAGAAGCCAATTGTAACCCATTTTCTCATTTTAAAATGATGTCTGATGTCCGTAAGCTTCATTGCCTGAAAAATACCCAACTGCTTCCCAAACTGTGTCCAATGACTAAAATAAATGAAGAGCTCCATTAACTGTGAATTCTTCGTACTCCGTGCCTCCACAAAGTAATGTTTAGCTCGAATAATCATTTCCCATCTCAGGCCTCGAAACTATATCAGCCGACAGAAGTGGGACACACAATGAGCATTAGTCTCAATTTATAGGCAAATTTATCCAGCTCCCTGGCATCTATATTGGAAAGGGTCTACTTAAAATGCACAAATCTCTGTTACATGTATTAGAGTCATTAATGTTGATCCTGTTGTCACCCCGACTTACTTACATTGCAGTAATATAATTTATAAAATATTCATTCTATTCCGCCTTCAGTTGGATTTAGTCTCAAACTAGACTGATTCCCTTATTCGCCTCTTTGGAATAACCTTTCAGATGAGTGGCTTCTGTTTGTGCTTCATTTTAGCAGTCTTTTTCCATGATTACATTACAGTTAAGCATTGAGTGGTTATTACTGTTGTATTTAGTTTAAATTTAATATTATGGAAATAGTTTTATGTCTGGCTCGTTCAGATTTTGATTCCATTATCCATCATATTTGCCGTTGCATTAGCTCAGGATTGCAGTGTTTTTGCATTAGTGTTTGCTCAGACGCGCTCGATAAAGAGGTTGTGTAAAATGTTGGAAAAAAACGTGGCTGATATCTTTCTGAAACTGTCACCCTTGTTCATTGGTAGCTTAGCGCTAGAGATGAGTGGATCAGGCGGTGTTCACATTGGCACGTTTGCACGTTTTTCTCAAAGAACTCGAGTCATGGAAAGTATTTATTTATTGAATTTATTGTCCCTCATTTTGTTCTGAGGTCTATCAAACAATCAGAGCATATTTGTGATATCTGTCATATACCTGCCCAGCCTGACTCTTAGGCCACCAGGTGGAGTCGCACTCTGGTTGCAGGGGACGCAAGATCACAACTCTAGGCCAGGGTCCTTTCAGACTTTTAGTTCTGCAAGATCAAGAGTTAACTTTCATCAGTGTTTGCGTTCTCCTGTTTGGCCTGGGAGGACTGCAAGCTGTTTAAAGAGGAACTGTCACCCCCCATACATGCTAATCTAATTGCAGCACTGAATGCAGCATGTCTGCTGCGTTCAGGCAAGGGCTCCCCCATGTCTCTAGCCCCCCTTTACCCCGAGGTAATTGAATTAATAAACTTATAATGTGGAGAGCCAAAGAGGTGGGGTTTAGTGGCTGGAGCCACTTCTCTATACACGGCAATTTCACACCCCCTGTATTATCCTCCTTCCGCCGTCTCCCTCCTGTCACTCATGGTCTCCCTCTCCTGCGTCTGCAGCATGAGAAACTGGACGCAGGCGCAGAGCGAGGAATCGTTTTTGGAGATGCTGGCCGCCTGCCCCACCTCCTGCGGTGACGTCAGCTCCTTTACCCGCCCTGCTCCATGTTATCCACAGAGCAGTGCGGGGGGAAACATGGTGACGTCACCACAGGAGGCCGACCGCCCCGCCTCCTGCCGTAATTTCACCGCTTAACCCCGCCCTGCTCCATGTTATCCACGTAGCAGGGCGGGGAAAGGCAGTGATAATACAAGGGAGGATAATACATACAGGGGGCGTGAAATTGCCCTGTGAAGAGAATTATCTCGGGATACAGGGGGGCTCAAGGGATGGGGGACCCCTTGCATGAATGCAGCAGACATGCTGCATTCAATGCTGCAATTAGATCAGCATGCATAGGGGGGCGGTGACAGGTCCTCTTTAAGCTCCTAATAACCTGCTGCCCACGGCCAACTATAGTATTACAGTATATAGTAAAATGAAGCACTGTCACAGTGTTAGAAGATCTTGTGCCACAATGGCTACCCAAAAAGTACCCTGCAATCAGCATTGCACAGGGGGTTTTGGGGTCTTGGACTGATGATCCCACTTCAAAAAATGTTAATTTTAAAGTTCATTTTAATCAATAGATCTTGGAATAACAATAGTATCCACAATTGGATGTGCTTAATAAAAATGTTCCTATTCTGAGATAATCTTATATATGTGTCCCTGCTATGTACTGTGTAATGGATGTGTCTGACCGTACAGGGACATGGTCTGATCATACCACATCTCCTGTGCTGATATAATCTTATATATGTGTCCCTGCTGTACTGTGTAATGGATGTGTCTGACCGTACAGGGACATGTTCTGATCATACCACATCTCCAGTGCTGAGATAATCCTATATATGTGTCGCTGCAATATGTGTCGCCTCTATGTACTGTGTAATGGATGTGTCTAACCATATAGGGACATAGGCTAGGGTCACACCTACGTTTTTATTTTTAAAACCTGATCCAGTTTTGACCTTTCAAAAAGCTTAAAACCGGATCAAGAAACGCTCCCCATAGGAGCCTATGCTAAAAAACGGATTGCTTCACAAGCAATCCAGTTTCCATCTCCGGCTCTGCAGCCTGCGGTAAAAATCATGCAGGCTGCAGTTTTCAGAGCGGTTTAAGCATCCGCAATCCAGTAACCAGATTGCTCAGGATGTGTAATCCTGAGCAATCCGTTTACCCGACAGTTTGCTCATCCCTGCTGCCGCAGGGATGTGCAAACTGTTCTATGTCTAGTAAATCAATAAATTTAATAAATAAATGTTTGAATAATGTCTCTAGGAGGTGCGCAGTCCCCGTAGAGACCTTATACCCACTCAGGTGGGCTTATCCTGCTTTAATCTTTAATGTACAAATGCGCCGTGCTCGTCAGAGCTGCGCGCATGACCCCCAAAACTGACCCCCCCAGTATCTATATACCTGTCCCTGCACCCTCTCTTATCTTTTCTAGCTATCCATTTTGCTGTATAAAACTATTTATTAAAGTATTATTAAAGTAGAGAATCCAGCTTATAATTATGTGTTGTGCCAGTTTCTGTTTGTATAAGTAGCCGCAGGCGGGGCTGTTTGCTGCTCCCTCCCCGCTTATTAATTACTAGCTGTGAGCCCGATGCAAATGCATCGGGTGTCTAGAATATTTATTTTTTTTTTTTTTAGATTTTCAAATAATAATCCAATATAGTAGATAGGAATTTTTTATTTTATTATTTATTTTGTTTTGTTTTTTTACTATTTTTATTATTATTAAATGTATTTATTATTTGTTATTTTAAGTAAATTTATTTGTATTAAAATTATTTTATTTTATTTAAAGACCGCATCTGCGGCGCGGTTGTGGTAATCCCCATAGAAAGTATAGGGGGACTTGCGGCAGGTGCGGCAAAACCGCACTTGCCGCAAGTCCCCCTATACTTTCTATGGGGATTACCGCAACCGCGCCGCAAGTGCTCGCACTCAGCCAGCGACTCGCAATGCGGCGCGGTTGCGGTAATCCTTATGGGGATTACTGCAACCGCGCCGCAAGTGCTCGCACTCAGCCAGCGACTCGCAATGCGGCGCGGTTGCGGTAATCCTTATGGGGATTACCGCAACCGCGCCGCAAGTGCTCGCACTCAGCCAGCGACTCGCTGCCGCACCTGCCGCAAGTCCCCCTATACTTTCTATGGGGATTACCGCAACCGCGCCGCAAGTGTAGCGACTCGCAATGGCCTCGCGGCCATTGCTCGCGCTACACAGCGACTCGCAATAGATCCCCATTGAAAGTATAGGGGGAGATGCGGCAGGTGCGGCGGCTGAGGTAGCGACTCGCAATGGCCTCGCGGCCATTGCTCGCGCTACCTCAGCGGTAAATCGCTAACTTTGTGGCCGAGCCTCTGGTTCTATTTTCGGCCAGCGACTCGCAATGGCCGCTTCGCGGCCATTGCTCGCGCGTGGTGACGTCACAGCGTGATATAGCCACGGCGTTTTCGGGGTCCGACACGAAAATGCCTACGGCAATTATATAGTAGATGCATGCCCCCTCTGGCCTTGCTTCAGTGCTGAGAGCCTGGCCATGTCATGAAAGGGCGGGGCTGCACCCCTGCAATTCTGTCAGATAATACTCAGTTTCTTCCTGAAAATGATTGCAATCACAAATTCTTTGGTATTATTATCTTCCTTTAATTTGTCTTCAATGAAAAAACACAAAAAGAATTGTCCTAAAGCCAAATTGGATATAATTCCACACCAAACATAAAAAGGGGTGGACAAAAGTATTGGCACTGTTAGAAAAATCATGTGATGCTTCTCTAATTTGTGTAATTAACAGCACCTGTAACTTACCTGTGGCACCTAACAGGTGTTGGCAATAACTAAATCACACTTGCAGCCAGTTGACATGGATTAAAGTTGACTCAACCTCTGTCCTGTGTCCTTGTGTGTACCACATTGAGCATGGAGAAAAGAAAGAAGACCAAAGTACTGTCTGAGGAATTGAGAAACCAAATTGTGAGGAAGCATGAGCAATCTCAAGGCTACAAGTCCATCTCCAAAGACCTGAATGTTCCTGTGTCTACCGTGCTCAGTGTCATCAAGAAGTTTAAAGCCCATGGCACTGTGGCTAACCTCCCTAGATGTGGACGGAAAAGAAAAATTGATGAGAGATTTCAACACAAGATTGTGCGGATGGTGGATAAAGAACCTCGACTAACATCCAAACAAGTACAAGCTGCCCTGCAGTCCGAGGGTACAACAGTGTCAACCCGTACTATCCGTCGGCGTCTGAATGAAAAGGGACTGCATGGTAGGAGACCCAGGATGACCCCACTTCTTACCCCGAGACATAAAAAAGCCAGGCTGGAGTTTGCCAAAACTTATCTGAGAAAGCCTAAAACGTTTTGGAAGAATGTTCTCTCTTTTTGGGCAAAGGCATCAACATAGAGTTTACAGGAGAAAAAAAGAGGCATTCAAAGAAAAGAACACGGTCCCTACAGTCAAACATGGCGGAGGTTCCCTGATGTTTTGGGGTTGCTTTGCTGCCTCTGGCACTGGACTGCTTGACCGTGTGCATGGCATTTTGAAGTCTGAAGACTACAAACAAATTTTGCAGCATAATGTAGGGCCCAGTGTGACAAAGCTGGATCTCCCTCAGAGGTCATGGGTCTTCCAGCAGGACAATGACCCAAAACACACTTCAAAAAGCACTAGAAAATGGTATGAGAGAAAGCACTGGACACTTCTAAGGTGGCCAGCAATGAGTCCAGACCTGAATCCCATAGAACACCTGTGGAGAGATCTAAAAATGGCAGTTTGAAGAAGGCACCCTTCAAATATCAGGGACCTGGAGCAGTTTGCCAAAGAAGAATGGTCTAAAATTCCAGCAGAGCATTGTAAGAAACTCATTGATGGTTACCGGAAGCGGTTGATCGCAGTTATTTTGGCTAAAGGTTGAGCAACCAAGTATTAGGCTGAGGGTGCCAATACTTTTGTCTGGCCCATTTTTGGAGTTTTGTGTGAAATGATCAATGTTTTCCTTTTTGCTTAATTTTCTTTTGTGTTTTTTCATTGAAGACAAATTAAATGAAGATAATAATACCAAAGAATTTGTGATTGCAATCATTTTCAGGAAGAAACTGAGTATTATCTGACAGAATTGCAAAGGGTGTCAATACTTTTGGCCACAACTATAAATGATTCATATAAACTAGTTTTTACCCCTTCCCAGATCTAGATTTAAACTGCTTGCATCAATTTAAGTATTTCCTTCCCAAAAAATGTGCCAGGCTCAACATTAATGAGTGCTGGTTTTCATATATACCGTATATACTCGTGTATAAGCCGGACCCGTGTATAAGCCGACCCCCCTACATTTGCCCCCAAAACCTGGGAAACCTATTGACTCGTGTATAAGCCGAGGTGGACACAAGCACAGGTATACAGCCCCCAGCATGTGGTATAAGGCCCCCAGGGTGGTACACAGCAGCACCCCAGTGGTATACAGGCCCCCAGCAGTGTGGATATACAGGCAGCCCCCAGTGGTATATACAGCAGCCTCCCCAGTGGCTATATACAGCCCCAGCAGTATATACAGCAGCCCCAGTGTATACAGCAGCCCTCCCATTGCTGCCCAGGTATATACAGACCCCACCAGTATATACAGCAGCCCCAGTGGTATACTACAGACCCCACCAGTATATACAGCAGCCCCAGTGGTATACACAGCAGCCCCCCGGGTATATACAGCAGCCCCAGTGGTATACAAGCCCCACCAGTATATACAGCAGCCCAGTGGTATACAGGCCCCAGCATATATACAGCAGCCCCGGGTATACAGCAGCCCCAGCGGTATACAGCAGCCCCCAGGGGTACACAGCAGCCCCCAGGGTACACAGCACCCCAGGGGTACACAGCAGCCCCCAGGGTTACAGCAGCCCGGGTACACAGCAGCCCCCAGGGGTACACAGCAGCCCCCAGGGGATAACAGCAGCCCCCAGGGTACACAGCAGCCCCCAGGGGTACACAACAGCCCCCAGGGGTACACAGCAGCCCCCAAATGCTGGCACTCACCCCCCCTGCTGCTTAACTTACCATCCCTGGTGTTCTGCACACACAGCGCCGGTCTTCTCTGCTCCGTCCTCCATGCTCCCGTCCTTGCTGCATCCGGGATCCCCGGCTGTCGCACGATGACTTCATATGCCTGCGACGGCCGGGGATCCGGATGCAGCCGGACGGGAGCATGGAGGAGAGAGCACTGAGGACTGGCGCTGTGTGTGCAGAAGACCGGGGATGGTAAGATAAGCAGCGGGGGGGCCCTTAAACAGCGGGGGGGCGAGTGCCTGCATTTGGGGGCCAGATATGCACTGCTTCCCCCTGCCGCTGATTGACAGGGGGAAACAGTGCATATATAATGAGCGGTCCCCCGCCTCCTCCAGCCTCCCCAGCCCCGGACACAGCCCCCACCACAGCAGCCTACCGTATTGACCCGTGTATAAGCCGAGGGGAGACTTTTCAGCCCAATTTTTGGGCTGAAAAACTTGGCTTATACATGAGTATAATATACTGGTAACTGATACAACTGTGGTTGAAGAATTCAGACTCATTTAAACCAATCCCAAGACATGCATAGAAGGGCGGCGGAACTCTAAGATGGATTTAGATACAAGGATGCATGGTTTGCCGCATTATAATCTGGACGTCTAAGCAACAGACAAACCAGGCTTGTAACCAAATCAGATGTATGCCAAAGACTAGCCTAATGAATTGATAGTACCCACACTGGTAGGCACATATACTAAGTAATGTACACCATTAATGTACGCCCTGTGTGACTCCTCAAGCACTGAGAAGCCGCAGAAAGTCAAGGTTAAATTGAGAGCACGCCCACTTTAGCATAACTTATACAAATACCCTCCGTATTTGCTCTATGCAAAAGAGGTGGATGAGCCTACCAATACATTCCAGGGAAAGTGTGCGAGGGACAGGTATAAATGGTCTGGGGCTGATTTTTAGGGGTCAGGTTCCCTTTAAAGAGTTGCTATAAGAGTAATACCAATTTTTACATTTTTTGATTAAAAACAACTTTATTGTATAAATTATAATTAAAAGGATTCATACAGACTAAACATGAAAGGAACCATCAGTTCATATATTACAGCATCAAGGGAAGGGAATTTACCCTATAATCAACCCTACCTGTCAATGGAGGATTTACACCTTAGGCAGAGGGTTCCCATTCCACAGCGGCTCTCCCTAGGATTGCCCCTGGTCTAAACAGACAGCAATGAAGAAATGCAAAAGAGTCAACACTTAACTCAAGATTTGACCTCAAACATTAGGTTGGATGCTGTGTTTTCATGTATAGTGGTTCCTGCTTGGTTAAACTTGACGCGTTTCTCCCCTATGGTGTAAGGGGAAGCAGATACCGGGGAATACAAGGTAGAACCAATGGCTAGATGTAATCTCATACACTGTATGCATAGGGTTAATGGCCATATATCTTCCATAGATCCCTCCTGTATTTTTTTCCAGTTACCATCTGCTTGTTCTCTCTCTTGCAACATTATATACAGAAATATTAATGGCTCTAAGATCTTATCATTTGCATTCTCATCTACAACAGAGAAAAATGTATTCTATATCCAGATTCATTGTCCCTTAGTGACTAGAATATTGCTACTTTTCACTTCAGATCCTGCGCGGTGATTTAAGCGTGCATTGTGTAGTAGGATATATTTACAGGGTGTATTTTAGAAAAACAATACATTTTACTTCTTACAGTTAGACTCTTAAATCTTTCCCACCTCGTTACATGATCTACGTTTTAGAGTCTCAGCCTTTTTCTATGATTTAAATCCGGCAACATTAGAAGATAAAACCAAGTCTAATATCCACAATTTATGCTTATTAGAATTTTACTAGGAACAACAATGTGCAATCTGTATATAGAACTGGGTGTAAATAGAACCTAGAATGGCTTGGTTAAAAAAACAATAAAGAACCTTAAGGTACCGTCCCACGAATCAATCTAGGCTGGCGATGTTGGCGATCTAACGTGCGCGCTCACGGTTTTCGTGGTCGCCTCAGATGCCGATGGCGGCTTCACACGCCGCAATTTTGCCCTGAAGCTAAGGTGATGTGTCGCTCCGGAAATCGCCTCCCTAAGCGGAACCAATCTTGCCTAATTCCATCGCTGCTCACACGCCGCAAGCTGAAAGGCAATGTGGGAGTACATGTTCAGCACGGCGAGGAGATAGGCGTGCCACAGGGGTTTACACCGGGGCCCCATGTACGCTCATTGGACAACACAACAGCGTTTCCGATTGGTCAGCCTGCTCTGGAAGGCTGGCTAATACATTACGCCTATTCCCATTGTGTAGTGCTGGACGGACAGCTCTTCAAATATGGCGCAGTGTCAAGTGACAGCCAATGGAAACACAGTAGCCCACACCAATCAGTTCACACGGGGGCGGACTATAGAACGCTGTGGCACGCCTACGGGAAATCATAGGCGACGCTGATTCCATCACTATCGCCCTTCACATGCCACAACACGGAAAATATCGCCTTAATGATTGTGGCTGATTACTGAGCACTGTTCAGGAATCAGGCGAACCAGGCGATCATCGCCGCGAAATTCCCAATCACACGCTGCAACCGTGAGGCAATTTCACGGCGACATATCGCCTTTCAGATTTCCAGGCGACATTGCGGCGTGGGACAGTACCTTTAGACTCACAGATTGGTTTCTCATATTTCCTTCAGTGATTGCTTTCGATTTAAAGTAGGAAAAAATCTGGCTTAACAAACAGGTTCTTCTTTATTGCTTTAATAATTCATACATTAGACATTGATTAACACAGAATGATTAAGGGTGGATGCACACTGAAACGCGTTGTTTGCAAGTGCTGACATAGCATTTTTCATTTTTCCCATGATATGACTTATTCAAGAAATAAAGAAGAACCTGTTTGTTGAGCCAGTCTTTTTCCTACTTTAAATTGAAACAAATCAATGAAGGAAGGCATTAATTATTAATTATGGGACATGGAGTAACACGTGAAAAATGCTATGTCAGCACTTGCAACAACACGTTTCAGGTGTGCATCCACCCTCAATCATCATGATTTTCTTTAGTGATTCCTTTCAGTTTAAAGTAGGAAAAAGTCTGGCTCAACAAACAGGTTCTTCTTTATTTCTTAAACAATTCATACATGGGACATGAAGCAACACATGAAAAATGCTATGTCAGAACTTGCAACAACGCGTTTCAGGTGTGCATCCACCCTTAAAGGGATCCTGTCACCTCCAGAACGCCTCCTAAGCTACCAAAACATGTCCCTGCAGCATCCCATCACTAATCTCACACTCCTTTTGTCTCCTAAAAGCATCTTGTGAAAGTGCATAAAAACGATTATAGTGATTATAATTAGCAGGGGCTATATTCCTTAGTCACCAGGGCGGGCTGTTTTGCAGCCTGAATGATCCACCCTCTCTCTCTGTGCTGCTTGGCTTGTGCAGGCTTTGCCCTCCCCTTCTCTATCACTCACAGAATGCAAATCATTAGTCCTGCCTTCAGCTGCACATCACAGCAGCACAGACAGAGAGAGAGTGGATCCTGGAGCCTGCAAAACAACATGCCCTGGTGACTAAAGAATATATATAATATATGTGTTTCACTTTATGTATTGAATGACTGAAATAAATTAAGTTTGTGATGATATTCTAATTCATTGAGATGTACCTGTACCATAAATCAAGGAAACAGATAAATTGTAATATTATATGTAAATAACATAGGTACTTAGTTAAAACTTATTTGATCAAAAAAGCATTAATGTAAATACTTAAGTCCCCCCAAAAATTGAAAAAAGTATTATAGGAGTGATACCTTTATTGGCTAACCAGAAAAATTATATTTGTAAGCTTTCAGAGCTCAAGACTCCTTCATCAGACAATATTACAAATGACTTACTGAGACATTTAAATACAAAATACAGCAGGAATAAGGAAATGGAGGTGTGCTGAGGAAATGAAAATGAAGTCTTTGTTACTGATGTAGATGATGTGTAAGTGGTCATTAACACATCAGAAATTGAAATGAAGTCTTTGTTAATGATGTAGATGACGTGTAATGGTCTTTTACACATCAGAAGGTCTTCTTGTGGAAGTGTTAATTGTGTCGATGTAATGACTCATGAATTCAGGTGTCAAATTGAGCCCTTTTGTGAGAGATTAGAACATTCTTATGAGTTTGAATTCCCAGATTTTACGTTCCCTATCATTGTTGAAGTGACCTTTCAATATCAGGACTGTTAGGTCCGCCATGTTGTGTCCAGGCTCAGAGAAGTGTATTCCTACAGGCGTGTCCAGCTTATTTTTTATTGTATGTCTATGTAAATTCATCCTTGTTTGTAGCTTTTGCATTGTTTCCCCAATATACATTCCTGTAATGCACTTTGTACATTGTATCATATACACCATATTGGAGGATGGACATGAAAAAAGTCCATGATCTTATAGTCCTGATTTTTGTTGGGTATATCACCATCACATCACTATCACAGATGGGCACATTCACCTGTAACAGAAAAGAGTGCAAAACTAGTACCCACATATCACCAACAGATACAGTCCCTATACCCAACAAGGGATGAGTGAGGATGCAATAGGTGAGGATAGAGAACCCTGCCCGAGAGGTCTCACAGTCTACAAGGTATGGGTGAGGATACAGTAGGTGAGGATAGAGAACCCTGCCCGAGAGGTCTCACCGTCTACAAGGGATGAGTGAGGATGCAGTAGGTGAAGAGAGAGGACCCTGCCCATGAGGGCTCACAGTCTACAAGGGATGGGTGAGGATACAGTAGGTGAGGAGAGAGGACCCTGCCCATGAGGGTTCACAGTCTACAAGAGATGGGTGAGGATACAGTAGGTGAGGAGAGAGGAACCTGCCCATGAGGGCTCACAGTCTACAAAGGATGGGTGAGGATACAGTAGGTGAGAAGAGAGGACCCTGCCCACGAGGGCTGACAGTCTACGAGGGATGGGTGAGGATACAGTAGGTGAGGAGAGAGGACCCAGCCCACGAGGGCTGACAGTCTACAAGGGATGGGTGAGGATACAGTAGGTGAGGAGAGAGGACCCTGCCCATGAGGGCTCACAGTCTACAAGGGATGGGTGAGGATACAGTAGGTAAGGATAAGGGACCCTGCCCACGAGGGCTGACAGTCTACAAGGGATGGGTGAGGATACAGTAGGTGAGGAGAGAGGACCCTGCCCACGAGGGCTCACAGTCTACAAGGGATGGGTGAGGATACAGTAGGTGAGAAGAGAGCACACTGCCCATGAGGGCTCACATTCTACAAGGGATGGGTGAGGATACAGTAGATGAGGAGAGAGGACCCTGCCCATGAGGGCTGACAGTCTGCAAGGGATGGGTGAGGATACAGTAGGTGAGGAGAGAGGACCCTGCCCACGAGGGCTGACAGTGTACAAGGGATGGGTGAGGATACAGTAGGTGAGGAGAGAGGACCCTGCCCACGAGGGCTGACAGTCTACAAGGGATGGGTGAGGATACAGTGGGTGAGGAGAGAGGACCCTGCCCATGAGGGCTCACAGTCTACAAGGGATGGGTGAGGATACAGTAGGTAAGAAGAGAGGACCCTGCCCACGAGGGCTGACAGTCTACAAGTGATGGGTGAGGATACAGTGAGGAGAGAGGACCCTGCCTGCGAGGTCTCACAGTCTACAAGTGATGGGTGAGGATACAGTAGGTAAGGAGAGAGGACCCTGCCCACGAGGGCTCACAGTCTACAAGTGATGGGTGAGGATACAGTAGGTGAGGAGAGAGGACCCTGCCTGCGAGGGCTCACAGTGTACAAGGGATGGATGAGAATAGAGTAGTTGAGGGGAGAGGACCCTGCCTATGAGGGACACAGTCTACAAGAGATGGGTGAGGATACAGTAGGAGAGTGTAGAGCTACATGGTAAGTTTTTAATACAAGAGGCAGGTTAGGACCCTCTAGATGAGTACACCTAGTTGCGTTGGGATTGCTCTTTTGCTTTTTGATCAAATTACTAGATACCCTTTGATATTACATGTACTATTATTATAAGTCGATCAAAATTAGATAACAACACACAATTTCCTTAATGTCATTTCCTTAAGGTCATTTTGTTGTCCTATGTGAAAATAACCTAACATAAGTAAATTAGCAGAGTTTTAAGATTATTTCTTAAATTGAATATATTCTAAAGCCCAGAATAAAAATGTAAATGAGATAAATGAAAAAGACACTAATCAAAATGATAGAACACTTTCAGATACCTGCCAGTTATTGGTGGTAATCTGGCACCTGGTGCTAATTTCCTTCATTATCTGACAAACCCTTTTTACCTGGTAGCCTAACTTTCCAGTTTGCACTTGTGGCGCCCCGCAACGAGTGCGTCACAAGAGGGTATTGCAGCCATAAATGCAGCCGCAATATTCTCTGACACAGCAGTGATCTGGTTAATTTAGAAATCCAACCCTGCATGCATCACCTAGAACAGAGGGCCAATCCTAGGTCCTGGTGGGTGGAGTGTTAGGGAAGTGTAGGAGAAAAGACACATAGTCTAGTGAGAACAGAACAGAAGAAGAAGGGATCTAGAACTTGACCTGAGCAGTCTAGAACTTGGAGAGGAGCGGGGGCTCTGCACCCCGTGCAGCCCCCGGGCTGTCACCGGTCGGGTGTCAGCACCTGAGGCCTTACCAACCGGGAATGGGCATTATTCACACGGGTTCCCAAGAGACTCCCGTGCCCACAACTCACAGCCGGTTCACTGGTACCGAAGCTGGCAGCAGTTCACCTCTGCTACGCGAACCAGAAGCGTGGAGGAGCAGCTTTACAGGAGCACCCCACCACCAGCCAACTTCCAGTCGTCTAACCAGCGGTGTACCCACCGAGGGATCCAAGGCTCCCAAAAACATCCAGAACGTACATCATGGATAGGGCATTGAAGCAGCCTCCCCATACCCGATCTGGTATTCCTGGGCGACAATGGCAACCAATTAGTTAGAATGGAGGAACACTGTGGATTTCTAAGGGACACCATCACTGCTGAGTCCACCCGGTCCACTACCCGTAATCTGTATGCCATGTACTGCCCAGCGGTGTATCTAGGTTCCATGGCGCCCGGGGCAAAGATCCATTTCGGCGCCCCCCCCCCCGAGTAGGTGAGGAGCCGGGGGGGGGGGTGTGCTGTCAGCTGTGGCCACTGGTGGGAGGTGGAGGGGAGGAGGACAGAAGAGTGCAGCCTTTGGTGGAGGGGAGAGGGGGAGGACAGGAGAGTGAGGCTTTTGGCAAAAGGGAGGAGAGGTTAGTGGGATACAGACATAATGGAGGAATCTCCAGTACTCACTTCAGGTCTGACATCTTGTGATCCTGGAGCTTCCCCTCCCCCTCCTGCTGGTGCCGACTGCAGACCTTCACAGAAAGCAGAGCAGGGGAGAGGACACCATTTCTTTACTTTGTCCTCTTGGTCCTACTCTCCTGATCACAGACCTCTCCTTGCTGGATTTACACCCTGAGACTCTACAGCAGGTCTGTGCTGGAGGATGGGGCGCTGCTGTAGAGTCGAGGAGCAGTGAGAGCAGAGTGGGGGGGGGGGTGATTGTGCAGAGTCTCCCATCCCCCATGCTATGCACAGACTCCCGGGGCTGGAGAGAGGACACGACACCCATCATTCTGTGCATGGCTCACTGCAGCCTGACCTGACCCTGCTCACTCCCCGACCTCTGCATGATAAGATGCATCTGCTACCGCTTCTCTTCCTATGATGAACAAGGAGGATCACAGCTTGATGTGAGCACACAGCGTCATGTGCTCCAGTCTGAGCAGAGAGACTGGGGTCCACAGGGGAGCCTCCAGTACCTTGGAGGGTGCTGCGGCTGCGTTCTATGTGCACTGAGGACAGTGCACACTTGCTAAATAACAGCGGGGACAGGTGCAGGGGGCAAGCCCACAGGGGTTTAGCTGGTACCCCGGCAGGCCAGACCGACACTGACTATGGGGCTCCGTTGACTAGCAGCAAGCAGCACATAGCTAGTCAGCGGAGCCCCATAGTAACCCGATGTTTACCTTAGCAGCGGCCCGCCGGTTTGCTTGCCGGTTTCAGCCCCGCCGCACCTATTGCAAGCCATGGTTGAGGAGGGATGGGGGGTGCCGCCGGCGCCCTCCACTGACTTGCGCCCGGAGCAAAAGGTCCGGCTGCACCCCCTAGATACGCCCCTGGTACTGCCTGCTGGTTACAGTAAAGACCCGTTGCAGAGACTTTCTGTGTCCGTGCTTCCTTATGAACTGTCCGTCCGCACTACAAGGTAACCGCAGCTGCCGCACAACATCTTAAGCAGCTCCAGCCTCCGGGGATCACTGCTCAGCCTGTGGGGAGCGTAACATCTTGCTGCTGTCCATCCCCCGGAGGTTCCGCAGCGTCGGTAGTCCTTACCGAAACTACTCATAGGTGGCGTCACGAATAAATTAAAAACCCTTTTAATCTGTTCCTACAAGACGTCTTCAACCCTTTTGATCTGCACTACACCGGGCCCCACTACCGGCAGGCGCGGTCCACCCGTGACAAGGAGGAAGGAAGCATCGCCTGTCTAAACTGGAGTCCCGGCCACGGTGAGTCAGAAAATGGCGTCACGAACAGGATACGAGCAGGCCCGTTACCCAACGGGTATAATGTGCTTAAAATGGACTTTATTGTCTACAATTTGGACTTTGTTCGTCCCTAAAAGAACTTTCCCGCCTTTTCACCGAGGGCCAAGATGGCGCCCAAGATGGCGTTCCCACCACAAGAATACGCCACGTGCAAGCCCAGGAGTGAGTCAACCCCCCCCTCATCGTGGGAGGGCTAAAGACAAAAGGCGCCAAACTCTTTGTCCGCCCTGATTGCTCGAATCAACCATGGGGGCGGACCCCAAAGACTTTTTCCCATCATTGGATTACAAAAGCCCAGAAGAAATGGGAGTGACACAGACCTTCTTCACCAGCTCTACCAGAACGCTTACCGGTTGAACGGGTGTGGTTTCCCTCCGAAGAAGAGAATGGCCAGCATGAGACTCCAAGACCTGATGCGGGAGGTCGAGGCGGAGCAGTTCACCTCTGCTACGCGAACCAGAAGCGTGGAGGAGCAGCTTTACAGGAGCACCCCACCACCAGCCAACTTCCAGTCGTCTAACCAGCGGTGTACCCACCGAGGGATCACCAGCTCCAGCCTCCGGGGATCACCGCTCAGCCTGTGGGGAGCGTAACATCTTGCTGCTGTCCATCCCCCGGAGGTTCCGCAGCGTCAGTAGTCCTTACCGAAACTACTCATAGGTGGCGTCACGAATAAATTAAAAACCCCTTTAATCTGTTCCTACAAGACGTCTTCAACCCTTTTGATCTGCACTACACCGGGCCCCACTACCGGCAGGCGCGGTCCACCCGTGACAAGGAGGAAGGAAGCATCGCCTGTCTAAACCGGAGTCCCGGCCACGGTGAGTCACACTCACTTTGAAAACATGGTAACTGAAACCATCTGGCAGCAGGTTGTTCAGACGATGCCAAAGGGGTCACCCTATCAGCCACAGAAACAGAAGATGGTCGTTCCAAGTCTGTGATTTCTGGAATTTTGCATCTTTACAACATCACAAACTCTTTGAAGTCCCCCAGGAAGGCTGATCGCCCTCAAAAGACAATGCAAGAGAGGACAGGATAATGTGGAGAATCTCCATGAAAATGGGGGGTTTTGGTTGGCACAGCTGCGTGATCCACCGGTCACACATTTAGGGAAATAGGTCGCATTAAGAGGGAAAGAAAAGTACGTGTATAGTTGATCGGTATCAAGGAGTATAATCACACAAAGGTTTTTAAAAAACTACAATTTTATTAATCAAAAAAATCCAAAAAAGACACACAGTGTTTAAAAACAAGTAAAGAACACATGTACCTAATGTGCATTGCCCATGAAATCATTTGTAAACAACCCAGTTCTATGGGGAACCATAATCCACATGTATTTGATCAATTGTGCAATACTGGTGGGTATCACTGCAAGGGAAGGTTTGGGGCACCAAGTAGATGTTGTACGCCAAAAGGCAGGATCAAGAGAGGGCTTTTTTCCAGAGTAAGGCTGGGGTCACACTTGCAGATTTGACATGAGTTTTTTGAGACCTGCGTTTTCTGAAAATGCATGTAAAAACACACCCATAAGCCCCCATGCAAAAAACGCATGCCTCAATAGCAAAAACGCATGCCTAAATGGCACATGCATTTTTGCATGCGCTTTTGCCTCAGCACCAAAAAATAGTGCAAGATGCATGAGTTTTTTGAAAAAGCACAAAAAAACACAGCAAGCAGTATTTTTTGGTGCTTTTTCAAAAACGCATGCTTTTTTTAACATGGGGCCCTATGGGAAACGCATGCGTTTTTGAAAGTGTCAAATGGACATGCGTTTTGCATGCATTTTTGCATGCGTTTTTAAAAAAAAGGCATGCATTTTTGCATGTGCTTCAAGGGTCCCCACACCTAACAGCAAAAATGTAGGCAAAAACGCAGGGTGCCAAAAAACACCTTAAAAAACGCATGGCAAGTGTGACCCAAGCCTAAGAATGCAGGCTATCTTGATGAGATTTAAATAAACCAGTCAAAATAAGTGAGCTTATAAGCAACCCCCAAGAACACACCAATACAGGACGAAATTCAGATATCAAATTTGCACTCTTCCCTGAGGAAGCTGTCCCTAGAGGCAGCGACATGCCCTAACCTTATCCACAGGATCTAACGACCCCTTACTGGCACAATACTGGTATGGCACTTGGTAACACATCTTGAGATAGTGTGTTCCTTTAGGTTTACAAACACCTTTATGGTGACTCATTGCTGTATAGAAACTTGCAACCTTCTCATAAATTAGCCTTGTTTCATTAACCAAGTGATTTTCACCCCTTGATGACCTGAAGGCTACCTTCCACAGTCTATGGGAGCCTCAGTTTCTCACATGCTCTTTTTTTCATTTCCTGATATGTACAGGCTACATTAAGGTTAATGCTGTTGTGTGCCATTGGGGGCCTCAGTCTCTCACATGCCTTTTTTCATTTCTTGTTATGTACAGGATACATCAAAGCAAATGCAGTTGCGTGCGTGAACAAGACCGTATATTTTTCTGGTTTTACAAAATCCGTTCCGGTGTTTTATGACCGTATACACAAACTGTTGATCTTTAACATCTTGTTTCACAAAACAGGCTAACTAACCCATTTGTTTTCGAGCGGAAGGTGCTTCGTTATTACCCATGGGAGCTTTAACCTCTTATGTGGAGCCCACTGGGACGGGGTACTCGGTGCCGGACCGGTGTACTGCTGGGGGATGTCACGGCGGTCCTGGTCCGGACCGTGTCCCGGGCCCGGGGGTTATTTACAGGGGATTTGTCACTCGTGATGCCACCCACTATATGCGGCCAGTACTGGGGCCGCCGCTGCTGCAGAACCTCCGGGGATGATGGGTTAGCAGCCTGGATGGAATAGTTCCCGTGGGCAGAACTGGGTTCCCCAGGGCAGTGGTAGTAGTAGTTAAAGTCTGTGAGGATAGTTATTGATACTGCAGGAGAGTAGGGGTAGCAGTAGAGATGATGAGAGTAGAGGTAATTGCTATGGTACAGTGAAGATGGTGGACCTTCACTATGCCGGTGTTTACTGTCCTGTCTGTCTCAGGCACAGCCTCGGATCCGGTATCCGTCTTAAGCGCCTCTCCGGGGTTAAGTTTGGGGTAACTCTTTATCCCGGGTATGTTCCTCTGTTACTCTGTCTCCTCTCCTCAGACCTCTCAAGACCTCCACTGACACTTGACTCTGCTCCTGCTCCAGACTAAACTCAAACTAAAACTAACTGTCACTCCTGCTCTGTGGTAAACAACTTAGCTCCTCCCACTAGTGCAGGTGCCACCTAAACTCCTCCCACTTTCTAGTGTAGTGTTGTGTGGGGAGTAAACCTGTGTTGATGTTTCTGTGGCACATTAACCCTTGGGGTGCCACATTTATATGCTTCCCTATGTCACTACGTGTTATGTACAGGCATTATCATAGTTTCTGCAGCTGTAAGAGCAAATTTGATAGCTGAAATTCATCCTGCATTGGTGTGTCCTTGGGCATTGCTTATAGGCTCACTTATTTTGACATAGACATTATTTGGCATGGACATTAGGTACATGTGGTTTTTTACTTGTTTACATTTTGTGTCTTTTTTGATTAATAAAATTGTGGTTTTTCAAAAATCCTTGTGTGATTATACTCCTTGATCCCGGTCAACTATACACATTTTTTTCTTTCCCTCTTAATGAGACTCTCCATGAGTAATAGTTTCAAAACTACAGCTGTTATAGCTTGCCAGTTCATCACTGAACATGTTAGGGATCTGTCTCGTCATACAGTGTCACAACGTTTAGGAGAATTTTGACTGAAAGCCCACTCTGCAGTTACCAAACTTACTCTCAGCAGAAAGAATCAAAAGGCTAGACTCACCTTTGGTGAGGAGCATGTTGTGTGGACAGAGGAGAAGTGCTCCACAGTTCAATTTAGTGATGAAGGCACATTTAATTTATTTGGGTCTGATGGGAAACATTATGTTTGTCGGCAAACTGGGGAAAGACTGAACCCAAAGTGTGTATATATGTCTGTGAAAGGTGGTGGAGGAAGTGTCCTGGTTTGAGGAATGTTTTCAGCTGCAGGTGTTGCACCTCTCATACAGCTACATGGCAGAGTGAAAGCAAGTCTATATCAGAACCTTCCTCAAAACAAGTGGATTTTTACTTGCGTTCAGCCCTCAATCAGCCAGCAATTTTCATGCAGGACAATGTCCCCTGTCACACAGCAAAACGGGTAAAGTAACACCTTGAAACAGAAAACATTGAAACAATTAAATGGCTGCCCAGAGTCCTGATATAAATCCAATGGAAAACCTCTGGAAAATCCTTGGCGACAAAGTAAGGTTATGTGCTCACAATTCAGAGGCGCTGCATCTTGGATGCAGTACTTCTTGACCTGCGGGAATCCACGGGTGCATGCAGGGAGACTGCAGCCAACCTGTACACATGATCCGTATTCGCTGCAGGGCAGCTTCTCCCTGCATTCACCCAATGGTGATTTCTTCTGATTCCACAACATTAAATTAGCATGCTTGCAGAGATGCGGAAGTCCAGAAACCCGCACCATAGCTGAAAACACGCTGCTGTGGGGAGGAGCATAGTGAGGATGGCATTACTTAAAATCCCATCCACTATACTTTTATTGTACCATGAAGCATTTTAGACACAGCAGCAAAACGCTGCATCCAAAACGCTGCATTTCCTGATCATGGGCACGCAACCTTATGGCCAAGAAACCCACAAAGGTCACAAAACTGTGGAAGAAAATGAAAGAACAGTGGAGCAAAATCCCCCAGAGCAGTGTGAGAGACTAGTGATGTCCTGTGGCCACAGATATGCTGAAGGTATTCAAAGCAAAGGGCTGTGCACTTTTTACTTATTGGTGACTGCTGTAACCTTCACAACATTTAGTTTTAATCTTTCTCTGTGCTACAGTCATTGCTGTTCTCTAATTACGATCATCACGTTTTATGTAAAATAAAAGTTTTAAGTTGATAAATTTTGGCTATTGTGTAAAACCTTGTTCTAGTGGCTGGTGCACCCCGCACACAAAAACCACCAAATGTTCATCAATCATTCTGTCTCAAAAATCAAGTCAGACACTGTTCTCTAATTTTGATCACCAGTGTACTTATTTACTTGTTGTTGGGTATATGCTAATTATTTTTTTTATTTACTTGAATTTAGATTTCTGTAAATCCAGGACCTGACCTAGTGAATATAATTCCTCCAAGCAAACGGAAGGAATTTCCATCCTTACATTTCTTACAGACATATCTACTGCACATTCAGTTGGGCTACAACTTGCCCACTTAGAATCTCCTTGAGCCACGTGAGGTCTCTGCCTTCCTCTTGTCATGAAAACCCCTTTGCCTTTCAGTGGAGACACAAGGGATCTCTCAGTTGCGGATTCTGGCCAAAACAGTATAAGGGATAAGTAACAAACGGGAACCAAGTGCAAAACTTGTCTGTCTTGGTGACAAAGACAGAGGCTTTTATTAAGGCTAGGGCCACATTTGCGTCTGTTTTTTGTCATGCCGGATCCGGTATAGATCAGCATTACCGCAGCTTTAGAGCATCGTTACCATATTGTAACATCCTGTTAATGGTGCCATAGAGTAATATGGATGACGGAAGCTGAAGCGCATGCAAACGCCGACATGAAAGTGCCAGAGTTTGAAATCTTGCGCTATTTCGTAGCGGACAGCTTAACGCTGCAGGCAAATGTGGCCCTAGCTTAAGTAACTTAAAAGGAGGGAGGATCACATCATTAACAGAAGAAGACCAAAAAGAGGAAGAAAATAGCTAGTGAAAACAAGTAAATAATTTCTATCTACCGGTACACGGCGGTTCTCAGTTTCCTGTAAGACAATACCTTGCCTTGCAGTATTTTTGAGCAAGACATAAAATATAAAGAAAATCAGTATACCTCATATGAATAAATGAGAATGTGTGATAACACTAATCACTCAAGGGCAGATCCATCTCTTAATGTCACCTCATTAAGGAGACTTCTAAAACAGCACCATATTTTGTGGGAGAATAAACAAGGCGGCTCTCAGAAACTAGATAACGAGCATGTTCTTTCATTCTGCTTCTCCAGATGTGTGAGGGGTTGGGAACACTTCTTAAAATTGTATTTTTGGAAAGGGCAAACAGATACCATCTACCACATTTGATTAACCTGTCCAAAAATAATGCCCTTCTGGCAAGTCATCAAAGAGAACCTGTCACCCCCCTGGTGCTTTCCAAAGTGAAAGCACCCCTTAATGCAGCATGTATGCTGCATTCAGGGAAGGTGTGTACCATGTCTCTACCCCCTCTGTTCCAGTGTCTGTGATTGGTTGCAGTAAATTGATTTATGTCCTCACCCTCTGTGTCGGTGTCTGTGATTGGTTGCAGTCAGTCAGCTGTATTCCTGCAATCATCACACATGTTGTCTGCACTCCTAACCTGAGCATGATAGCTGCAAGTGTAGTGTAAAAATAAATCATTTACAAAAATGATGTGGGGTTCCACCTATTTGCTAACAAGCCAAAGTAAAGCTGTCAGCTGAGGGCTGATATAAAGCTTAGAAGAGGCCAATACCCATGGGCCTTCCAAGCTTTATAATATCAGCTGCTGTCTGCTTTACCTTGACTGGTTAAGCAAAAATAGAGGTAACCCACATCTTAAGTAAATAATTGATAAAAATGAATATTTTGGATACCCAGTGTAGATAAAGTAGAGAACTGTGGGCTTCTATTATAATACTGGGGCAATCCATGGTTATTGGCCTGTCCCAGCTAAAAAATTAAAGCCTGCAACTGCCCCAGTATTTGGTGCATCAAACAAAAACAGAAAAATCCTTTATTTTAAATAAATAACACATACACCCTATTTCACCCACTTATTAATCCTAAAACAGCTCTGCATGTCAGACGTAATCCACAACGACAGCCAAAGATGATCCTCGGCTGTGTTACATCTGGAGGCTGCAGTAAGCAGTGACATTGGAAAATGAGGGCACTGAGGGAGCCGTTGACTGTGAAAAACGGCGATGTCAGGGAGGTCACTGGAGTTTACAGCTGTTTGTTCTCACGGTACCAATTGTGACCACAGGTGAACTCATTGTCAGACTGCTCTGCCGGCATGTCAAGCAGTCCAATAGTCCAGCAGACCGACGTGCTCAAGCGATTATGTAGGGTCACGGGGATTGACTGACTTAGTGACCTGGCAAAATTGCTGGACTGCAGGACTGTCAGACTGTGTGACACAGTGGCACAACAGTCTGACAATCCACAGTACTTCAGTGATTCCGCTTGGTCATGAGCATTGCCGGACTGCGCTCTCCAGTAGTCAAGTAATCTGCATGAACCAGCGGAATTGCTTGAGCATGTTACACTGCTGGACTGCATGACATGGTGGCAGAGCAGTCTGGCAGTGAGTTCCCAAGTGGTCACAGTTGGTTCCATAAGAGCTGCCACTCAAGTTACCTCACTTATATCACAGCCAACAGCTCCCACACTACCCTTAGTGTGGTCACAAGGCCACAATGAACAATCTCTTTTTTAATGTCACTGCTGAAAGCGGCTTCTGGATGTAGCAGAGCCGAGGATCGTCATGGGACATCTTTGGGGATTATGTCAGACCAGCGATTTTTATGTCAAGCAATCCCTATAGCCCATCAGCACTGACTTCCCTCGACCGTAATTCAGACAAATCAGATATCCGGAGGAAGCAAGAGATGTTGTTGCTCTCTCACTTCTCTGGATGTCAATTACGTTCAAAGGAATGGGAGAGTGAAGCAAGCAATGATTGGCTGCAGGGCTGTCTCCCCATATATCTCTGAACTAATATCCAGATATCATACAACTCGTAATCTTCGATCCTCCCAAGAACTCCTCCTTTCCTCCACGCTTGTACGTTCCTCCTCTAATTGTTTGCAAGACTTTGCCCTAGCATCCCCCATTCTCTGGAATTCTGCACCTCAAGACTTCAGACTATCCCCTACAATCGGAACCTTCAAGCGGTACCTGAAAACCCATCTCTTCAGAACAGCCTACAGCCTGCAATGACCACGGTGCAACCTCACCACCACTGGAGCCAGCATTTCACCACCACTGGACCCGGCGCCCCACCACCACTTAATATGGCGCTCCAACGCAACTGGACACGGCGCTCCACCAACACCCTAGCGGACCCAAAGAATGGTTTCCCTCCTCATTGCCCTGTAGAATGTAAGCCCACAAGCACAGGGTCCTCTCCCCAATGTACCAGTTTGTCACTGTTAGTTTGCTCATATTATTTTTATTTAAAAGATCCTAGACCTACACAAGGCTGGAATGGGCTACAAAACCATAAATAAGACGCTGGGTGAGAAGGAGACAACTGTTGGTGCAATAGTAAGAAAATGGACGAAATACATAATATCTGTCAATCGATATCGATTTGGGGCTCCATGCAAAACCTCACCTCTTGGGGTATCCTAGATCATGAGGAAGGTGAGAGATCAGACTAAAACTACATGGGGGAACGTGTTAATGATCTCAAGACAGCTGGGACTACTGTCACCAATAAAAAAAGCATTGGTAACACATTACGCCATAATGGATTAAAATCCTGCATTGCCCACAAAGTCCCACTTCAAGAAGGCACATGTCCCGCCCGTCTGGAGTTTGCCAATGAACACCTTGATGATTCTGAGAGTGATGGGGAGAAGGTGCTGTGGTCAGATGAGACAAAAATTTACCTCTTTGGCATTAACTTAACTCACTATGTTTGGAGGATGAGAACATCGTGCCCACTGTAAATCAGGCAACATTATGTTTTGGGGGTGTTTCTCAGCTAAGGGCACAGGACTACTTCACTGCATCAATGGGACAATGGATGGAGCCTTGTTCCATAAAATCCTTAGAGACAACCTTCTTCCCTCTGCCAAGACATTAAAAATGGGTCATGGCTGGGTCTTCCAGTACAACAATGATCCGATCCAAAACAGACCTTTTACCTTCCCTGAAGAAGCTACAAGGTCTGTTCCGAAATGCGTTGGATGGAAATACTAATGGAATAAAGAAGCAGCCTGCATACTCTTGGCTTCCCCGGCATTTATTCAGGTACAGTGGGACGGCAGCGCGGATCACTAAAGCACGATCTCTCTCTGGTCTTTTTCAATGATCCAAAACATACAGCCAAGGCAACAAAGGAGTGGCTCAAAAAGAAGTACATTAAGTTCATGGAGTGGTTAGCCAGTCAGAAGACCTTCTTCCCATAGAAAACGTATGGCGGGAGCTGAAGCTCTGAGTTGCCAAGCGACAGTCTAAAAATCTTAATGATTTAGAGAAGATCTGCAAAGAGGAGTGGAGCAAAATTCCTCCTGACATGTGCAAACTTCATCATCAACTGCAAGAAACGTCTGACTGCTGTGCTGCCACCAAGGGTTTTGCCACCAAGTATTAAGGCTTGTTTGCCAGAGGGATCAAATACTTATTTCTCTCTGCAAAATGCAAATAACGTTATATAATTTAGACAATGTGATTTTCTGGATTTTATTTTTGATAATCTATCTCTCACTGTTAAAATACCCTGCCAGTAAGATAATAGACTGTTCATTTCTTTGTCAGTGGGCAAACTTATAAAATCAGCAATGGATCAAATACGTATTTCCTCCACTGTATGATTCAGCAACATAACAAATAATAATTGCCGTAGGCAAAATCGTGTCGGACCCCGAAATCGCCGTGGCTTTGTCACTATGTGACGTCACCACGCGCGAGCAATGGCCGCGAAGCGGCCATTGCGAGTCGCTGGCCGAAAATAGAACCAGAGGCTCGGCCACAAAGTTAGCGATTTACCGCTGAGGTAGCGCGAGCAATGGCCGCGAGGCCATTGCGAGTCGCTACCTCAGCCGCCGCACCTGCCGCAAGTCTCTCTATACTTTGTATGGGGATCCATTGCGAGTCGCTGTGTAGCGCGAGCAATGGTCGCGAGGCCATTGCTAGTCGCTACCTCAGCCGCCGCACTTGCGGCGCGGTTGCGGTAATCCCCATAGAAAGTATAGGGGGACTTGCGGCAGGTGCGGCAAGTGCGGTTTTGCACTTGCGGCAAGTGCGGCCGCTAATTAAAATTACAAAAATTAATCTAATACAAATAAATGTAATTAAAATAAAAAAAATTAATATACAAATAATAAAAATAATAAATAATAAAATAAATCAAAATTAAAAAAATAAATAAATAAAATAAAATATATATAAATTAAAATATTAATAACATTAATTCTAAGAAAATCAAATTACTCAAATAAAAAAAAATTCAATTAAAATAAAAAAAATAATAATATTATAAAAATATTAAATAATAAATAATTACAATAATAAAATAAGAAATAATAAAAAAAAATATTCCATATAAAAATTCATAACATTAACTAATTTTAATAAAAAAAAACAAATAAATAAAATATTCATAACATTAAGTTATTCAAAAAAAATGTAAATAAAAAAAAAAATATAGCTACTATAATCTAATTAACGCACGTTCTAGAATCCCGATGCATTTGCATCGGGCTCACAGCTAGTAACAAATAAAGTTTCACATCACAAAGTAAATATTTTCAGGGGTTGTTGGTCATCTATCTCTCTTTTACAGGCTGTTTTACAAGTTACCTAATCTAGATTGATTCCCCTTCTTGGTTAACCCAATGTACTTGATCTTGGCCTATTTGACCCCTCATTTGACTTTGTGATCTGTTTGATTTTCCTGCGCCCCAAGTTGAATATCCTTTAACAGGAACAAAAGGAAAGTCTATTAAATGATACAACCTCAATAGTTTCAACCATTTCATCAAAAGTTTATTTAATAACAAGTGACAAAAAAGAACAATCACAAAGAAAGAGGAACTGTCACCCCCCATACATGCTGATCTAATTGCAGTACTGAATGCAGCATGTCTGCTGCATTCAGGCAAGGGGTCCCCATCCCTTGAGCCCCCTGTACACCAAGATAAGTGAATTAAAAAACTTACAATGTGGAGCCAAATAGGTGTGGTCTTATCCCTGGAGCCACTTTTCTCCACAGGGCAATTTCACGCCCCCTGTATGTAGTATCCTCCCTCCGCCGCTTCCTCCTTCCAGTCAGGGACTCCCTCTCCTGTGCCTGTGCCTCCATGAGAAGCTGGACGCAGGCACAGAGCGAGATATCGATTTTTGCGGTGCTGGTTGCCTGCCCCACCTCCTGCAATGACGTCAGCTCTTTTCCCGCCCTGCTCCATGCTATCCACAGAGCAGGGCGAGGAAAAGCGGTGTCCATGATTTCACTGCACATTATAATGCTGCACTCAGTCCTGTCTATGAAGGTACTAACAAAACACAATTCTATTTCAAATATAAAATAGTTGCACTCGACATAGACTTATTTCACAATAGAGAAAACTGAAAAATGAAAAAGTATCCATAATACCAAGTATCTCTACTTTTTCATTTTTCAGTTTTCTCTATTGTGAAATAAGTCTATGTCGAGTGCAACTATTTCATGATTTCACTGCAACCAGCAAATAGCCAGTGAATTTGCAAGCAATATTTCCTCGTGTGACGGTACCTTAACACTATTTACAGCAACATGTGTTATTAGAGCAAGGTAACCCCAACAAAAGTATAGTACCAGTCTGGACTGGCTTTGCTGGTGTTTGGTCAGCATAGTCGCAGGAGGTGTGGCGCTCCCCACGCGTTACGCTGCCTGCGCCTGGCAGCTTCGTCAGGGCAATGTGATTGTGTCATCCATAGACTGCTTGATATAGCGTGGAGTTCTGTTTCCCTAAATCAATTTCCGCCCTTCAGCTGAGTGTAGGAGAATTTGGGTGGCCAGTCCGCCCCCCTACATTGTCAGATGACAGTGCGCATGCGTCAGCATTGTAGTGCGCATGTCCGGAGTCAAAAAGATGTCGGCTCCCATAGCAGCGACCTATCGCAATGCGCATGCGCCGATACAGTAGTGTGCATATCAGGAACCGAGAACATGGCGGTTCTCAATAGCAGCGACTGATATCCATACATATTAAAGTGCTCAATTATTGGTGCAACATAAATATGGTTAGTTGGATATCCCTCACTCCATTTCTTGGTTCGGATATCTGCCCTAGTTAGTAAGTTTACTATTCTGCCCCTGCCTTCTTTGATTTCTTGCTCCACCAGTCATCAAAAAGTCTGCAATTTCAAGGTGGGGTCCTGGTAGAAGAGTTAAAGGGTGAAAATCAAGGGGCTCCTTAAATTCTGCTGTTAAAAGATGGATTATGGAAGCCCATATTGAGGCGATGGTTTCGTTACAGATTCCAAGGTGAGTGTTAATGTAAAAAGGTCTCCTAGTATTATTCACAATAATAATAATACGATGAATAGTAATAAAATGACTATTGAAATCCAACGTCAGCTCATGTACAAGGTCATACAGGGCCTTCGCAATTCTGTTTCCTGATGGAGTAAAATGATCAAAGCTTAAATAAATATGAGCTTTTCGTGGTTGGTTTCTTGTTCTATGTACAAAGACAAGGTTTCACATAAAAGATGGACATTACAATTGAGTGAAAGGCTAAAGCACCGCTGGGCCCTCCATGCTGGGGCATATAATTAGCCCAGGTGCAGCTATTTGACAATGTACATTTATTGTATTAATACCTTTATCATCTTAATAATGAAGACTTCAGAATAGAGGGTTTTTAATTCCACAGTCGGCAGTCCAAACCTAGATGGACCTTTACAAATTGCATGAAATGAGACTGCCAGGCAAATATTAATTAGCGTTCTCTGTAGAGTTTGCCTACTGTTCATAATATCTGCTATTACAATAATGCTCAGGTGATTTTTACATTTAGTTTACGGCGTATCTATTTTGGAACAAACCACCTGTAGACACATAAGTCCAATTAAAAAGATCAATGGCAGATGAAAGCCTGGTAGATATATGTACAGCTGGGTCAGTCTGACGCCCTCTGCGGTCGGTGGGTAGGGTGCGCAGGCGGAACAGTAATCTTTTGGCTTCTTACCAGCACAAAAAAAGGTGGAAAAAATTTTATGTTTCATCATTATTTCAGGGGGTATTCCCAAAAAAAGGCAGCAAGAAGAATGATTCATGATTTAGTTTAGTTACATTACATTTTGTGTTTTATTTAACACAGTGGTTCGGTCACTTTTCATATCAGTAAGGGTCATTTGACAAAGGAGATCCTGTGCAGATTTTGTGATTGTATGCTTATTTGTCCACTTTAATGTTTAAAGGTTGTGCCACTTTTATATTGATGACCTACTCCAGGGATAAGTAATTAATATCTGATCAATGGGGGTCTGTCACCTGGCACTCCCTCCGGCATCGGTAAGATGCAAGTCATGGCAAAGCTGCTCCCTTTGTATAGTGGCCGCTGCTGAGTACTGGAAGGTTGCCCTTATTTCAATGAATAGGAGCACATTGGCCTTACCCAACAGTGACGACTACACAGTCAACTGAGCTGTGCTTTTCAGCTCGAAAGCTCAATGCATCTGGTTGTTTCCAGCACTGAGATCAGCTGATGGGTGGGGTGCTAGGTATCAGACCACAACCCATCTGTTATTGATAACCTATCTAAAACATACAGTTGTGGCAAAAAGTATTGACACCCCTGCAATTCTGTCAGATAATACTCAGCTTCTTCCTGAAAATGATTGCAATCACAAATTCTTGGGTATTATTATCTTCATTTAATTTGTCTTCAATGAAAAAACACAAACAAAATTGTCCTAAAGCCAAATTGGATATAGTTCCAAACCAAACATAAAAAGGGGTGGACAAAAGTATTGGAAATGTTAGAAAAATCATGTGATGCTTCTCTAATTTGTGTAATTAACAGCACCTGTAACTTACTTGTGGCACCTAACAGGTGTTGGCAATAACTAAATCACACTTGCAGCCAGTTGACATGGATTAAAGTTGACTCAACCTCTGTCCTGTGTCCTTGTGTGTACCACATTGAGCATGGAGAACAGAAAGAAGACCAAAGAACTGTCTGAGGACTTGAGAAACCAAATTGTGAGGAAGCATGAGCAATCTCAAGGCTACAAGTCCATCTCCAAAGACCTGAATGTTCCTGTGTCTACCGTGCGCAGTGTCATCAAGACGTTTAAAGCCCATGGCACTGTGGCTAACCTCCCTAGATGTGGGCGGAAAAGAAAAATTGACAAGAGATTTTAACGCAAGATTCTGCGGATGGTGGATAAAGAACCTCGACTAACATCCAAACAAGTTCAAAATGTCCTGCAGTCCGAGGGTACAACAGTGTCAACCAACGATATCGCTTAATCGATCAAAGAAGCAGATCGCTTAAACGATATCGTGCATTAAATTGAAGCGTGTGACGGCCGCCTATCTGTGACCTCCTAGTTGGGATGTGGATTGCAACCTGTGGAGAGATGTTTAACAATTTATTAGACTTTTACACTGAAAAATGAGTCCTTATGGAAAGTAGAACAAAGGTAATGATGGCCACGTGATTGTGTGGCATTCTATGTGCATTTCTAGACTGTGAATACTCATTCGATGCATTTTCTTCAAGCGTATCCAGGGCTGGCAGAGACTGATTTGATGTTTTCCCCCTGTGCTGGATTTTAGGATGTGATTTTATTTTTAAGATGTTAATTGCATCTGCTCAGTCAACACTGGGTACATCAATCATTTTAAGCACCGCCATTTGAATCACAACTGCGATGATGACTTTAACAAGATGCTAATTTTATTTGGAATGCGCAGTCTGCGGTATGAACAGAATGATGATACATCTCTCCTTCCTGCATCACCTACTGCTCCTTCTGGGAGTCGGGGTCTTTGCTGTCAAACATTCAAACCAATTGTGAAAACATTAAACCCCTCGAAGTCCGGTCTATTCTCAGCCTTAATGACAAAGTCATGTTTTTATTTTGCCTCTTGAAATTCTCAAGGTCAAACCTTTTCTAGCTTTAGGTTAACATGCAAGTATTGGATATTGACTTATCAAGGAGTAGTTGCAGAGTATTTTATTTTGGTGGAATTTCAACATATTTATATATATATAATTAAAGAGAGAGGAAGATATATATATATATATATACCTATATGTATGTGTGTGTGTGTATATATATATATATATATAGGATGAAATGAATAATGAAGATGCCCCAATTTTCTAAGTATATATGTTTCTTGCTTTACTCGCCAGATGCCGATGCAAACCCATCCAGTCCACACAGGCACAGAGGTCAATCCATACATGTCCATAAATTTAGTGGTGTGCAATAATGAGAGATGACACAAGAAAGAAGTATTGAATACATAAAGACATCAGCTGTTATCTATCAGTAATCAGAAAGCAACACTGCCACTTACTCAAAAATATTCAATCAGATGGTTGGACTGATGGCCTACAAAAAGGAGTCTCCGTACCAAGGTGCCTGTGACAGATGTGTGACAGAGCAGGAAGGGACACCAGACGATGAACAACCCAAGGAACTTCATTGGGCCTGGGAAAATGTAACACCACACATAAAGATAGTTCTGGAGAGTCTGTAATGAGTCCACAACAGCAGAAACAAATCTGGGGGTGCCACACGATAATCTGACACCAGGGAAAAGCCAGCAATAGTCCTTGGATGAGTTTGTTGAATCCAGCAGGTGAGGGACACAACGCATTCCCACGTGGCAACCGATACTCAATTTCTAATAATCCACACACGGGCACCAGTATCTGGCCACAGCTTCAGATCCTGGCCCTCCGGAAGTCACAACACCAACTAACTGGTCAAGCATGTATCTATTGTTGTGTGTATTTATTTGTTCAACCCCTCTCCCTTTGAATATTTGGCTACTTAGAGAAGTTTCCAGAAGCTCCAGGCTCCATACTGTCTACATGCTTGGGTATTGGAGGAGCCACCTGCAGAAAAGAACAAAAGCAGACTCCCCAACTAGCTGCAGGCAAGGAAATACTAAAGCAGGCTTTATGCCATTAGAGGACATGAAACACGCTGAGGAGGGGGAGACACACTGTGACAGTGCCACACAAGAAACATCTCATGGTGGGTAAAACCAGTGAGCTACCTCCAGACTGTCACCACCTTATGTTACAAAACATGCTGATGACATTAGTACAGAAGAATTTCTAAACTGCTGAAGGTTCCAGTGAGAACTGATGGGGCCATAATCCGGAAGTAGAAAAAAAATATTTTCCTTTTCTTGTGAAACTTGAGGGAAATTCAATTCCTATTTGCTAATCTCCTATTGTGGAATTATATGCAACATGCCAAGTAAATAATATAAATCACTAGCTAGAATTTCAGAAATGAATCACAACCTTTAAGCTTATTTTGGTGATTTTATGGATTTATCTTATAGCTTTACACCCTGTATAGGGAATATAACAGGTTCAGAATATCTTCCATGGGTGCGATTCTCCACACACACAGGCGAGGGGAAATCATGTAGCAAATGACACCAAAATGCTGGAAATGTTCAACTTCATTAACAGCTGTGTGATAATGAGTCCACGGAGCATAACATATCACATTGCGGTTAGCAAGGCGGCAGTCCGTCTCTGGTAGAGCACATGTACGCTAGACGAGCCCATAGCTTGAAAAGTTAATTTGCTGTTATTGTGCCACCTGCCATGTTACTATGATGCCAGGAGCAGAACATATTTATCATCTTGTGGTTTGGGGTAAAGTTCTCCTCCTCCCCGCGATTTTCCCAGCATGACTTTACTATACACTGATGGCCGACCTGAAATGTGTTTATTGTTCACATTGAAGGCGGTCCGGTGTCGTGTGGCCATTTTATTCATGCAGCTATGATTTTTATTTCTCTCTTAATAAAAAAAAATCAAAATAATTTCAGATGTGAATAATAAAAATATTGTGTAGGAACCCATCAGATGGAAAAAAAAAAAGTAACCCAGGTATGGTAGCTAGTTTTTCAAAACAAGCAAACTGTGCAAATATTGTATAAGAGCGCCATGTGGAGTGTGAATAATACCCTACACAGTGGTTAAATGTTACCGAGGGGTAACTATTACAATTACATGTACTGCAGGCATTACGTGAGATTAGGTGGTTACACATAGCCTCAATCAATTTTTCATTTACCAAAGTAAATATAAGGTATATGCAATCCCGTGTGACTGTTGGAGATTTTATATAGAAAATAAACTACTTTTCTCTTATACAACTCTTCAGCGAACATGTGCGGTTATTGCAATCTTGCGTGGGTTCTCCGCATGTGATTTTTGGGAGTTAAACCCTATTCTATACTCAGCATAAGTTACTTATATATATAGTTTATTATCATACTTTGTGTGTGTGTATTCTCTAACATTTATTAGTTGTTGTGTGATGTTGATGGCATCTATATTTATACGGTAATTGCCTTGTGGCCTCCTATGTCCAGTTGTCCCCATATCACAATGGGGCATTATGATATCAGAGTGGGGTGTCATGACATTACAATGGGGTATAATGACATCACAATGGGGTTTTATGACATCACAATGGGGCATTTTGACATCACAAAGGGCTATTATCACATAACATTGGGGTATTATGACATTAAAGTGGGGAATTATTACATCACAAAGGGGTATTATAACATCCTAAGTGGGGTGTTTTGACATCATAATCTGGTATAATGACATCATAGTGGGGTATTTTGACATCTCAACGGGGTATTATGACATTACAGTGGGGAATTATTAAATCACAATGGGGTATTATGACATCGTAGTGGGGTGTTTTGACATCATAATCTGGTATAATGACATCATTGTGGGGTATTTTGACATCACAATGGGGCATTATTACATCATAGTGGGGTATTATGACATCCTAGTGGGGAATTATGGCATCACAATGAATCATAGTGGGGAATTATGACATCATTGTGGAGTGTTATGACATCATAGCACACTGGAGGGAGAGGGACAGCGCACAGGGGAGAGACAGAGTGGACAAGGGCGAGAGCACACGGGGGGGAGAGACGGCCGCTGCCCCCAGTGCCTCAGAGCCTGCCCCCATTGTGATGTCACCAACCTACCAATGCGATAGTATCAGTGCTCCATCTAGTTATTAATAAAAGTAAAATTACGATAATGAAAGGCTCAATATAGAGGGGAGAGTTATTTATGGGATCAAAGCCAGAAGATGCATATCCTTACTTTGTTGTTGCTCATCCAATTAGTGTCTTCTTATTGCATTTGATGATGAACAAACTGATTGTTAAACAATTATTATTATTATTTATTTATATAGCGCCATTAGGTTCCATGGCGCTTTACATGAGGATAAGGGAGACAAGAACAAGTACACTAAATCTAGGCGATCAGGACGTACAGGTACAGGAGGGGCAGGGACCCTGTCCATGAGGGCTCCCAGTCTATGACCTATAAACAATGCCAACAAAGTGCCACTGTCTACTCATCTTAAACTCTATATTACAAGCTTGCAATGACTTAATAAACAACAACCCAAAAAGAGTGTCCATATAATGCCACCCTATCATAGCAACAATCATAAGCCAATAAAAAAGCAAAGGCAGGGAAAGCAGCAGACATTTTAGAGTTACTCTGAATAGTGAGGGTACGTCACAGCTCATAGCTCAGCAATCAAGATAGGGAGATTAACTGTAAGAGCGGTACAGCGCCTTTGGCCCCTGCCTGTGGAATGCTGTGTTGTTGTACACATATCAATGTGTCACAGATTTATATGAGTGTGTTTGATGACATGAAACATGTTTTTGTGCATTCTGCCACCCCATGGCTAAGATGAAAGACTGCTCCCTGCTATGTGGAGTAAAGTGATAGAGAAAGTGTTGATTTAGCTAGTGAGCACACCCATTAGGGGTGGAGAATAAGAGTTGTAGAAATAGGTGTCAGGCAGGTTTATTTATGAAGTGTTGCTAGGGCAGAGAGGGTGTGCAGAGCACTTAGTGCTGTGTCTGATGAGGGACCCAAAGGAGTAAGGAATAATCTGCGGCACTCAATCCTATAGTGTGCACAGGTGCAATACTGAACAGAATACATTGATTAGATTAAGGGATCATACCCTCTGTAGTGCACAATCCCCCCCCATTGGGCCGTGTGGCTATTGCTCTTTGGTTGCAGGTTTCGTATTCACCCATAAAATAGGAGATTTTTAATCCAGATAGAGGCTGTGTGTTAAGAGTAGGTACCCACTATGAGAGACATGCCTCGACTTGGCTACTGAGCAAATATCAATTTGGCCATGTTTTTAAGAGTCTCAAGTTTTCATTTTTACTTAACTATAATATTGTTCCATTTTCAAGTGTACGTCTTAGCAGAGTGCCACTGTTTTTTTATTACAAAGAAGTAATTAGGCTAGATCTTCTGGATCAACCCATGATGTAAGTACGAGAGTGGGACCTCGAAACAGGACGCATATGAGTGGGACTTACCCTGGTATTGGTACTCTACCCCTGTCTTGGGTGGGTCATCCCTGACAGTGACAGTTCCCTACAATCCATGTGCAGTAGGCTGCTATGTGGACTCGGCCGACAAGTCATTAGCGTGCTGTTACAACAGATAATGTGTGTTGTCCTTCTGTAGTAGTGAAGTAGTGAAGGAAATGAGTGTAATAGTCTGTGATTAATACAAAGATTCAGTTCATAGGTGTAGAGAAAGGTACTAGAGATAGCGACAGTAGCTCTACCATTGTAATTGATTATGCAAATTGCAACTTCAGAAAAGAAGAGGACTTCAACTTTAGTGCCACCTATTGGAAGTAGCAATCCTAAAAGTCAAAATCGACTCTTTAACGAGCCTTGTCATATGACTTAGGATAATAATAACCAAACCAGAATCTTAATTGCAAACATGGGGTTTTGGGGTATGGACCCTCATCAGTACAAAGTATGAGATCTGGCTTGGCTAGGTGAGAGGTTAAGATTGAGATCCCCATCCTAGGTGTGGGTCAGGGTGTGTGGTGCCTGCGATCCCATATTCAAAAGGTTTGTTTATAACTAGTTTTTGGAAAAAAATGAGAAATAACTGTTGTGACGTAGCGATCACTGAGCATTTTGGGGAAACACACTTGGCAGCGATATTTAAACATACAGCAACAGTTTCATATCAGAGATAGTCCAACAGTTTATTTTAAGTCAGCATAAACCACATTGTGCAACTTAAACATGTGCCAACCTTTGGCAATATAAAACAACACCCAGTTCATTTCAATAGCATCATACACTCGCACGGTATTTGGATACCTCCACTGTTGCGGTAACACAGTTGAGTTATTGCACTGTCCAGACTCAGTATACAACCTCCTGTCTCTGAGGTTACCTTTCCAGATGAATGGCTGCTCCATACACTGTCTCCTGACAGTCCATATATCTGGGACAGCTGCCTAGCTTAAAATACCCACCAGGATCTTATCAGTGTTAGTGCAACTCTAAAACACAAATTAGATACATGTAATTAAGCGGCACTATTTTATGACAAGATATAGAAAACAAAAAGTTTCAGCTAGGCAAAAAGAGAAACACGAGACACTTAGCTTTATGAATATGCATATTAATAAACCGCCCAGTTACCAATGTCGAGGTGTGTCTCTTCAACTTGGTCCCTGACTTCCTTCCTACCTATTTTCTGGCACATCTTTCTTTTATATTTGTATAGGCAAAGTGATACCTGAGAGCAATAGAGAACATAGGCCAATAGGCGCAAGGAAAGGTGTTCTTGATCTCTGTTTGCTTGGAAAAAAAGTTAACCTCTTTAAGAATAGGCTGCAAAAATCATATCAGAAAACAATAGCAGATAAGTACATGAGATAATTAGGCGGGGAAAGGTACACTACATAGGGGGTGAACCCATATTAATTTATTTGTAAATGCAGTACTCAATCCAATCAGTGTTAATGCAACGCTAAAGTACAAATTAGATACATATAATTATGCGGCAGTATTTCATGGCAAAATATAGGAAATAGAAAAGTTCAGCTAAGCTAAAAAAAAAAAAAAAAGGAAAGACAAAACAGGTAGTCAGACGTACCATGAGAAGAATCCATTGGGCCTAAGGATAGTTATGAGGTCGGGAATGTAGCCTCTCACCTTAAGGGGTTGTGCTAGCCTAGCATAACTCTGGTGTAACGCACCATGAGCCCGCTGGCAGCAGTGTTAATGCTGAGTCTCCGACATCCACTTCCTTGTTGCGGTCATGTGGTTCGGAGATCCGGCCAGCTGACTCCGCGTCACGGAATACATCACGCCAAGTCCTGTTCACCGGCTCTCAATCTGTATGCAGCTCCTCCACGGGCTCCCGAGGGAGGAAAATAATATGATAAACTGTGAACGTGGCTTAAGAGCGCTACGATAGAGAACACAGGAGGGGGCAATAATTTATACTTAAATTTATTATTACATTCCACGACGCGTTTCGACGAGAGCAATCCGCCATCAAAGCGCATCATGGAATCTAATAATAAATTTAAGTATAAATTATTGCCCCCTCCTGTGTTCTCTATGGTAGCGCTCTTAAGCCACGTTCACTGTTTATCAAAAAAGAAAAATGAGGCACTTAGCTGACTTCCTTCCTACCTATTTTCTGGCACATCTTTCTTTTATATTTGTATAGGCAAACTGATACCTGAGAGCAATAGAGAACATAAAATAGTGCTGCTTAATTATATGTACCAACCAGGCTCTGTTATCAGCTTCAGACTGCCTCCTGTCAGTCCAGGTTCCCAGCAGGTCAGTAGCTTCCCAGCCTCAAAGCCCTCACACTCTGCAGCCACACCATGTGCTCAACCAGACGGTGAGCAGCATGTAGGACCTTGCTGACATCACAGACATGTAACAGGTCACATGATATCAGCAGCGCCACACCCATGGGAGGTATGTGAACTGTCAGCCCCTCCCACACATCTGACCATCCCTAAACAGATATACAGGCTTGCGGAACAACAAGTCTCAACAAACCATCCTGGATTTAGATCACAGCGGACCTCTTTCTGTGCAATACATACCTGCCTCTCTCAATATAACCAGTTGGTACATCACACTGTGTAAAATATCAAGTAGAGAAGAAACAATATTGCACCTGTACATCTGATTTGTATATATGTAAATATCTATACAAATAACTAATTTCTCTAATGTGGGAGAACTGCAGCCATATCGTCTGCATTACCTCGTCTGATAAATGTCTCGCTGTTTTCTGTTTTCTTTCTTCTAATTAAATTATGATTTCTAAGGGAGATAAGTGGAATTTTCACATATAAAGTGCACCTGTCACAATACATTAAAGGGGTGTCATTAATAAATTACAAGCTATTTAAAGCAGATCTAATCAGTGTTATGTCATTAGGTAGCGTGCATTTCTCATTTAGCTTTTCCTATATTTTCACATTGGTAAATAAAAACATTTCACCGTCACATTTACTTTTTCTTTTGACAAATGCTAAGGTTTTGCTCCACTTCAGATACAAATGGTATAAGGAAAAGAAGATATATTAGTAGTGGTATGGATTTTAAATATTCCAGCAAGAAGGAAACTTCTCTGGAAAGGTTGGTACAAGATTAGAAGAAATAGCTCCTCTCTTCCAGAACAGCGCCACACCTGAACATGTCCAGTACTGCAGCTCAGCTTAGGCTGGTTTCACACTCCCGTTTTTAAGCATTTGTGTGAATCTGGCCTACACTTGATGCAACCGCATCCGTTTTCGGCCTCATTGACTTTTAATGCGGCAGAGGACACTTGCGGGTTCATCCAGTTGTGCACAGTTCGCCCTGATCTGGGTGGATCCAGGCGTCCACAGGTTTTTCTCAGAGACAAAATCTGCATCTTGTTGTGAAAACGCCCAGATCCAGTGCACCACAGGTAAAATCTGAATGGGGTCTATGAGACGCGGAGTGATCTGGACTCCTTGATCACGGTGCATCCAGATTCGATCTGTGTTCTATGAAGTGTGCATGCAAAGAACCACCCACCGGATCTGTCAAATATGTAACCGAATGCTCCCTCACAGGGTGTGAATGCTCCCAGCTTCATCACTGCGCATGCACCAGAGTCGGGCCGTACCACATGATCAGCCCTCACAATGCATCGGACCGGATATAACGTTCTGGACGGGCATCACATGATAGGACGATGTAGAAATTTCAAGGAGGAGGAGGAACAAGACATGGAACGATGACGCTTAGCGGGGCATCCTGAAAGCCAGCGAAGAGGGGAGAATGCAACCCCAGAGACAGCCCTTCCAGTCTCCAAGTGGAGATGATATGTGACTTTATAAATTACTTTTCTCAATCTTAATAAGACCCTTGTAGAGGAGACAGGGATGGTTTGGGACCAGCTAGGAAGGCGCAAGGACAGGTAGTGATAGCGGAGGGGCATAGAACGACTGGACAGGTTCCCTTTTAAACAAACCATCGGAAGTTTATGTTAACACATACATCATAAAAAGTTCTGGGCTTCTGATGAAGGCCACGAAATAAACTTCCGTAAATAGCCAAAGTTAAAAATGAAAGGGTTAATGAACTTTTCTAGCAATTAAAAATGGACCATAAGTAAAGATTCCCTTTGATTTATTTTTTGATATCAACTAGGCTTCTCATATCCTCCGAAATTAATTTGAAGCCTTTTGATCCGTCACGTTCAACAGAAATTTTTCCAACTGGAAAATATTCAAAGGTGTTCTGCTTATCATGCTGGAACGTTTTTGAAGCTGGTTCCCGTGGTGTGTAGCTGGCACTCTCACACTGTTTGCAATTATTTGACATATTTTTTTTTATTTTTTTTATGCATTGACATAGACCCAGGCACATGCTCCTGGCCTTAAAACTATAGAAATTGCCTGTGGCATTGCCTTCACATCACAACATCAAGAAGAGATACAGACAAACAATGACGGGTTGAGCGAAATTTGCTTTCGACACTTGATCTCGACTTCACTTTGAGTCTTTAAACAGCCCGTGCCGTACATGTGAAGATGAAGATTCTTAGTCTTGACGAGGAAATACCCCTTTAATGACCCGTGTGATTGTGGAATGACCTAGAGATGAAAGATCAATTCTTGTGCCGCATGAACCGTTCCAAGCTTCGACATTAGCCAAGGAAGATTGTTTTGATGTGAGTTTGTGAAATCTTGTCTCTGAGGTGTGTTATATCTTAAGGCTTGGAAAATAAATACTGCCTGGCGTTGCCTGAAATGCATAAATGAACCTCCGATTTTAACCGTGTGTCACATATGAGATTTCTCCGCAGAGGATTCCGTATCCGGTTGAGAGAATGAACGCTATCTATCTATAACGAGTGCAAGAAAAAAGGAAACTATGGGTTTGCAAAAGGAAAATGGAAAGATTTGAAGGTTTTTGTAAGTGCTATAATCTCTTCACTGTGCGGCTTAGCTCAGAGGAAGATGCAATAATTGTTTCACAAAGTAAGAAATAATAATCTACCATACAAAATAATTGCATGTAGTAGCAATGATTGCAAGAAAATGGAAATATTCTGCTGTGATGACATTATGTAATATTGTGGATTTTTTTTTTACCTGCAGTGAATATAAAAAGTCTACACACCGGTTAAAGTAAACCAATGAGCAGGATTTAGGGCCATAAAGTGAAGTCATGATCCTACAAGGAAAGGGATACTGCACGCAACCATACCTTTACTTGAATGATTCCATATTTGATGGCAGAGAAAAGTGTTATCAAACACTGCAGCAAATTAGCATAAGTGCAGCACAGCATCACTATGAGGGGCTCAGTTTTTTTTAAATACACCCCTGTGGGTTCTAAGCCAAATCCTCCCCCTGCCCCTCTCCCTCATTCTGTCTCCTGCTTCTCATTGTTTCTCCTGAAGTCCTGTTAGACACAAGCAGGAGAAGACTCCAGTCTCTGTGTGTCCCGAGCTCTCCGGTCTCTGCGCTTCTCAAGCTCAGCTCTCTACTCACAGATCCAGGAGACGAGACCGGGAAAGATCACCATTATTGTCATCTGTGATCTGTTCTCCTGGGCTCCTCTCCTAGATCTATGTCTGTGAAAAGAGAGCTGAGCTCTCCAATTTTTTTCTCACTCCCGTTGACTTGCATTGGTGAGTCTTGGCCATACCCAGCAAGCTGTGATTTTTTTTCCCTCCAATCGATTACAGTTAAGGAAAAACTCTCAGACCAGCACTGACTCATTGATTTACATTGATGCAAGTGTGGTGTAATTTTTATTGGATTGCACTCGGTGTATTTATATGCAGATATGAGCTAACCCTGAATTTATTAACCTCAAGTATACCCAGCTACGATGCTAATCCATAACATGAAGTCCCTTGATGAAGTTGGGCAGCTCTGCTACATCATGATGAGAGGTTACATTTCTGTGACCACTGATCACAAGCAGCACTCTCACAATGGATTGGATCTGAAGGCTACATCAGTGAGTTCATCTGAGTTCATAGCTGGAGTAGTATCCCCTCAGCTGTGACCTCAGATGAACTCTTTGATGTAACTTTCAGCCACGGCTGTCAAATCCCATCCGTCGTGAGAGATACCTGTGGATGACACATCCTATGTCATGCACACAGTGTTCTCCATTGCCGTTCGTGCACAGGCGCACTACTTTCTTCTCTGCTGTCAGCAGAGCAATGTATTGTATAAGACATGCAGGCATTCTGTGACTTTTCCCAGTGCCTGAACAATACAGTATTTTGCTCTGCCCTCAGCAGGGTAGAGAGTAGTGTGAGTGCACAGAAGCACAATGGAGGCCACTGAGTGGATGATGTAGGATGCATCATCTTCATGAAGCAGGGAAAGACAATGGCTACCACATTAAGAGACGAGGAGCTGGATCAAGATTAGTGACACCCATCGGACCGGACTGCCCTCTAGGTGAGTATAATAAAACCTATTTTCATGTTATCCAGATTGCTTTAGAACCTACTGTACGTACCGGATTCTAGAATGTAAATATTGCTGGTGGTGGCCGCAGTTTAAATGGGAATAACCTGGTGACAGGTTCTTTTTAAACAACTCATCCAGTTTCAGCGATTTTATGATAAAAGCCCCCTCTTTCTGTCTACTTAGAGGCCATGGCCTCTATTTACTACTGCAAATAATGGATTAATGTTTTCTGCAAGACTACCTAGCTCCAACTTCAGCAGTTGCCAGTAGAGTTTGCTTTGTAGATAATCCAGCACCTACCAGGCATGTTACTCACTTAGGGACGTAACTAACTACAAGAGGTGCAGGGGTTGCAATCGCACCTGGGCCCTAGAGCCTAGGGGGCTCCAAAAGTCCCAAAGACTATTGTTATTTGCAATAATTGTTGGACCATTGGAACTTTTGCATGGGGGCACATGTGGTTCAAGTTAAACAACTGTGCCCACTGCATGCTGATCCTCCAGACCACTATTAGGCAGTTGTCAGGAAAAGTGTGAAGATGCCCGGCAGGGTGGGGGCCCATTCATCAGCAGTCATGCGGCCTGCCATCCTTAGCTGTACGCCAAAGAGTTCTTCCATGAAGAAATACATTGAGATTGTTATAGGTTTCCAACACTTCACGGTTGTATTAATAGATGCATAGTCTTTTCTCCTTGAAAAATGGCCAATTCCCTTATGTTTTCAATTTACTTTAGAAGAATTGAGAAGAAAAATAAACAAAACATGCACATAGAGAATAGCATTTCCTTTAAAGATCATGTTTTTATGGATTTTATTTCTTACTGAAATCCATATTTAATCCAGAGTTTGTATTATTAATCTACAACTGAGGCTGTACATCTCTATCTATAGTGTTAGAAGTGAAGCCGCCAGAAGAATCCCCTCTCCTATCTATGGTTAAAACAACGATCCAGCGCTTCCTAAAATCTATTTTTCTATAAAAATGCCATCTTATGAGACGTCATTTTCCTTCCTCATATTTCTTCTTCTCTAAATTACCTGTGCTAAAAGAGATTGCACTTTAGACTCCCATTATTTTCTTGTTAAAATGGGCCTATTAAATTGAAAGACTAGGCTGTGTCTGGCAATCAATACATTGACTTTTGTATGTTGACCTCTGCTTTGTCTGAGGCAATATTAACTGTGCTTGTTCGATATAATATTGTACATTTTAGGAACAATCGATGGATGTTAGTTTGGGTGTCTTTTAGGTTACATAATACACCAAACTATATTATTAGAGCACAGTAATGGAATATGTCAAGATGAATTACACCTTTAAGACTTGTATAAAGATTCTAGCTACTATATAAATTCATAAAATGTTTCTTCTTTAGCCTTCGGTAAAAGTATTAGATGTCAATTTGAAGAAAGATAATCAGGGCACTAAGCGGTACTAACAGTCAGGTTCGGGATCACTTCCCGTTAAGGCAGATTCCCCTCCGGTGGTGCACAGCCAAAGCACAAATCAAACAGCCAAATTGAAGAAGAAGCGGCACTCACCGAAATAATACAGATGGTCCTTTATTCCATAATTGTAGAAACGGGCAGAGTGCAGGGAGGAGGCCACGGGGGGCCAACGGACGATGACGCCGTTTCGCGACAGCTGTCGCGAAACGGCGTCGTCGTCCGTTGGCCCCACGTGGCCTCCTCCCTGCACCCTGTCCGTTTCTACAATTATGGAATAAAGGACCATCTGTATTATTTCGGTGAGTGCCGCTTCTTCTTCAATTTAAAAGTATTAGATGTGTTTCAGTCCGAATTATAAAGTGCGAACTGCATATCTGCTAGAGACGAGTGAAGTCATTCAGATTTTTCAGGGTAAATTCATAGCAATATTGATTAGGAAGGCCGGAAAATGAACTAAAAGCCAATAAACTCTTATACTTACCTCTTCTCGACCCTCATCATACTTAATTCATTGCCACTGCACCATGCTCCACTTCCTTCTTTATACCTGCTCCACTTCCTTCTCTCCATCCGTTCCATTTCTTTTTTTACAGCTTGTTGCAGAGTTTCTGTCAGGCACCGCCTGACACCCGTTTGTTCCAGGACCGGCCTTCTGGAGAGCTCAGGACCGACCCCCGGCTGACTTCCATGCCACCGCCTACCACTCGATGGTGCACACTTCTGAGTCATACAGTGCACTTCCTGTATCAGTGATAACAAAGTGAAGCAGCACTCACCGATCAACAAGTTGTGAGGAACCACCTTCCTCCCCCCGTAACACCCACCTTGTAAGTTTGATGACCGCTATTTAATAAAGAAGAAAATACCACTAAAGATTGGTGAGGGCTGCTTCACTTTTTTAGCGCTGATACTGGAAGTCCATTTCTTTTTCTATATCTGATCCACTTACTTCTTTCCACTTGCTCCATTTCTTTCTTTCTATCTGCTCCACTTACTTCTTTCTACCTGCTCCACTTCCTTCTTTAAATCTGCCCCATTTCTTTCTTTATATCTGCTCTATTTCCTTCTTTCTATCTGTTCTACTTCCTTCTTTCTACCCGCTCCACCTTGTTCTTTCTATCTGCTCTATTTCTTTCTTCCTAATTGCTCCACTTCCTTCTGTCTATCTGCTTCACTTCCTTTTTTCTACCTGCTCCACTTCCTTCATTTTATCTGCTCCACTTCCTTCTTTCTATCTGCTCCACTTCTATCTTTCTATCTACTTCACTTCCTTCTTTTTATCTGCTCCACTTCCTTCTTTTTATCTGCTCCACTTCCTTCTTTTTATCTGCTCCACTTCCATCTTTATATCTGCTTCACTTCCTTCTTTTTATCTGTTCCACTTCCTTCTTTTTATCTGCTCCACTTCCTTCTTTTGATGTTCTCCACTTTCTTCTCCTTCTTTTCCATTCAGTCTTCTGGAGGGGGTTGCCACTGACATCGTTTCTTGGGTCATTGTCAAAATCTAGTCAGAGCTGGCACCTGCCAACAGGCCAAAAAGAAGGGGCATCTGAGCAAAACAAGGAAGAAGAGCAGTAGGCATAGTACAGGTATGAAGAGAGAGGTGGAAAGGTGAGTATAAGAGTTTTTTTATTATTATTTTTAAGACCGTCCAGGTGCAGATTCGATTCACACCAAATTTATTTAATGCAAATTGAAACTTCCCCTTGAAATTAGTGAATCTGACTAAATATCATATTAGGAGACTTGCGTAACTGTGATTTTAATGTGGTGTTCTGGGATTTATCAATTATGACTTTTTAAAAAAAAGTTGCAATAACAAAACTGTAAAAACATCTCTACAGAGATGTATGATACTTAGGAATCAGCTAAATGTACATTGGGGCATATTTATCAATACAGTCTGATTTTTGGAAAATGTAAACTTTCACTAAGCGATCTTAAAATGTGCTAAATTAGGCAAATTTTGCCATTTAAAAAGTCGCAATTTTTAGAGCACATTATTTTCTGCAAAAATATTAAACTTTTTGCATTTTTTTAATACGATCAGAAAGGGGACGTGGTTAGCCAGTCATGTAGACAAATCCATTTAGATTTATGAAATGGAAACTTTTTGAAAAATATTTGCAATTGCCATTCTAGGATGGGAAAGATGTAATAGAGGGAAAAACATCACAAGTGTGATAAAAAGCTGACCAAAAATACCAAAAATTGGGAAAGATTTATCAATAATGTCAAATTCTTAGTGCAAACAAAGGTCTCATTCAGAAGTCAGTGTGTTTCATATAAGTGCTATCCATGATATACGGATAGGACTTGTACGTATAATAGTGAATTGGGCTGTCTAGTTGCATGAGATTTTTTGTGGACTGAGCAGTCTGCTCAAAGTCACAGAGACAATATTGATTGAAGTGTTGGATCTAAATAGTCAATGCAAATCTAAGGATCTGTGATGAAGCTATGCGAAACGCGCATTAGGCAGCACTTTATTGGTAACACGGTTTTAAGGTACAGGAAAACTCTTTTGACTATGTGATGTGATATGTTGTATATATTTGTATTCATTAGTTGATTTTGCAGCATGGGTGCTCTGCCCATTTATGCTCTGCAAGAGAAAGTGTTTGCAGTTGACACTTGTTAAAACCCGTAAGAGGTGATATGTTATTCCTTTATGACATTTAACTATTTTAATTATTATTATTTATTTATATAGCGCCATAATATTCCATGACGCTTTACATGTTAAGAGGGTAGACTAGGACAAGTAACATAGTAACAATGGCTGTAGACAATTCTAACGTACAGATACAATAGGGGAGAAGATCCTGTCCGCGAGGGCTCACAGTCTATGAGGAGCAGGTGGGGGTACAGTAGGAGAGGGAGGTGTCAGTTGTGAGGTGATGAGGTGGACCGGGTCTCCTTGCAGGTTGTAGGCTTGGCGAAAGAGGTGGGTTGTCAGGCCTCTTTTGAAGGTTCCCAGGGTAGGGGAATGCCTGATGTGGTGGGGCAGCGAATTCCAGAGTATGTTTAGCACAATCTGACAGCATTCCTACAGATACAGGTGTATTCCCCTTTAAGTACAGTGTCCTTTGCCGGACCGCCCCCTGCTCCTTTGTAAAAAAGGAGACCTGCTCAGACGAGCTCGGACCCAGGCAGACAAGACATGTGTCCCTTGCTCCTGCACACTTCTCACAACTACTTCCATTGTTTAGCTAATCCAGTGAGAATTGTAGTCCAGACTGTATACTTATGTTAGAGTCTTTTTATATAAGTCATGATGCAGTCACTGTTACAGAAGTATTGAGTAGTAGAAGTGAATAATGCTCTGAAATTCTCCATTTTAGTATTCCTTGCACTACACATTACATAGGTTGCTTGTATTGGATACATAGCTTTGTGTAGACTTGTGCATTCTGCACTGAAGATTGTCACATCTGCTTATTATTAATGTATTCAGGGTACACTTCTCTATTGTTTTATCACTGCTGCTTGTTTCCGTGATATACCCAATATTGACTGATACCATTTGTATTCTTATAGTTTTATCGCAGTACACATCTTCGTATCATAGCACCAATAAATCATAGACTACTGAAACTTGCAGTCTGTTTACTTGGGATGAACAGGAGGTTTAGCTGTATGCTGGAATCCACACATCACCACACGTGGAAGAAGGCAAAACTGGTGTACACAATTTTTGTTTATCTATTGTTTGCTCCTCTATTTGTCCATATACTATACATACAGGGAATTTGTATTTCGTTAGGACTTGGGTATTTGGGCGTTTATCCATCTGCCTGTATTTATGATTTCACTATGTAAAATATTTATGGATTAATTACTTTGTATCCATGATTACTTATATTCTCTATGCTTTTGTATTTTTTATCTTTTGTTTACTAATAAAATATTAATTTTATGCCAATTAAGTTTTGTGTGTAAAGGATTTATTCGTGGGGTCTTCTCAGCCTGGTTGGTTGCGAAATGTTGTGCTATTAATTAGCAGGTTTTGGGGTTATAAGTTTATATGTTAGGGCACCCTCTATGCTGCTAAGTCGCATCCCTTCTTAGTGAGGGCATAACACTTTTCTGGACAATACTAAAAAAATGTCTAAGCCACAATATAAATAGGGTGCAATTCATGAAAGGATTTTTTTGCAGATTAGGCTGGAAATATGGTGCATTTAAATTAATAAATGTCATAGTCTTTGAGAATTTGGTAAACTTGGTACAAGTAACAGCAATGAAGCCTCATGGAAAAATTACTTTTTTGTATAAATTACCTTAATGTTAATTTTCTAAATTTAATGCATAAATGTCATTTCATGGAAAAAAAAACAATACTGCACTGGTTGTTAATGACGGGTCACATTGCAGTTAAGATAATGCTTTTTTGTGCCATATGACTTATTTTCTTACCTTTTTCTAGGCTCTTTTAAAAACTGCATTTTATGGCTGTGTGAGTGTGGCTAGCAGCTCATAGGGAACAGTGCAATGTGCCAGCAGAGAAGAGGTTAACAGAGATCGTGATTTAGGTGTGTGGAGCCAGATGACAGATCAGAGAAGTTTGTAAGAGGAGTTACATCTTGACATTGCTTAGCTCTGTGCTGTAATCTGAGCCATTGTTTCCTCACCAGCTGCAGTCAGCAGTGTAGGCCATGCTTCCTTTCCCTTATATGGGTACTTGCCCGTATTCACTGAAAATGAATGTAAGTGATAATAAACATATGTCTGCTTCACACAGTTAACCCTGCTATTCTCCTGGTTACCACTATACACTTATTATCTTCCGGTCATTTTTGACCGGACCTAATAAAGTCTTGATTTTTAGCTAATTTAAGTGTTTTAATTGAATAACTTTTGAAGTATTATATTGTATGTGAACCTGGTTGTTTATAAACAAATGAAAAATGGAAAGAAAAACTTTTTTTTTTTTTTTTTTGTGTCAAAACATTAAATGTGGCTCTATTGGAATATTTATGCATATTGCATATTTGCACATACAAAAATAATTATTCATCCAACTGTAAACTATTACTAATAATAATAAACTAAATGTAATTATATTATTTTCCAACAAAATAAAAAAAAAATAACAGTTCAGTTTTTTTTTATGTATAATGATAAATAAGTCACACGGTGCAAAATTTACTGTTTGCAATTATCACAGGTATACCATATATACTCGTGTATAAGCCGACCCGTGTATAAGCCGACCCCCCTACTTTTGCCCCCAAAACCTGGGAAAACCTATTGACTCGTGTATAAGCCGAGGGTGGACCCCAGCACAGGTATACAGCCCCCAGCAGTGTGGTATACAGGCCCCCTCAGTGGTAGTATACAGCAACCACCCCAGTGGTAGTATACAGCAGCCTCCCCAGTGGTATATACAGCAGCCCCAGAGCTGTATACAGCAGCCCCAGAGCTGTATACAGCAGCCCCAGAGCTGTATACAGCAGCCCCAGAGGGGTATACAGCAGCCCCAGAGCTGTATACAGCAGCCCCAGAGGGGTATACAGCAGCCCCAGAGCTGTATACAGCAGCCCCAGAGCTGTATACAGCAGCCCCAGAGATGTATACAGCAGCCCCAGAGGGGTATACAGCAGCCCCAGAGGGGTATATAGCAGCCCCAGAGGGGTATACAGCAGCCCCAGAGGGGTATATAGCAGCCCCAGAGGGGTATATAGCAGCCCCAGAGGGTTATACAGCAGCCCCAGAGGGGTATATAGCAGCCCCAGAGGGGTATATAGCAGCCCCAGAGGGTTATACAGCAGCCCCAAAGGGGTATATAGCAGCCCCAGAGGGGTATATAGCAGCCCCAGAGGGTTATACAGCAGCCCCAGAGGGGTATATAGCAGCCCCAGAGGGGTATATAGCAGCCCCAGAGGGTTATACAGCAGCCCCAGAGGGGTATATAGCAGCCCCAGAGGGTTATACAGCAGCCCCAGAGGGGTATATAGCAGCCCCAGAGGGGTATATAGCAGCCCCAGAGGGTTATATAGCAGCCCCAGAGGGGTATATAGCAGCCCCATAGGGGTATATAGCAGCCCCAGAGGGTTATACAGCAGCCCCAGAGGGGTATATAGCAGCCCCAGAGGGGTATATAGCAGCCCCAGAGGGTTATACAGCAGCCCCAGAGGGGTATATAGCAGCCCCAGAGGGGTATATAGCAGCCCCAGAGGGGTATATAGCAGCCCCAGAGGGTTATATAGCAGCCCCAGAGGGGTATATAGCAGCCCCAGAGGAGTATATAGCAGCCCCAGAGGGTTATACAGCAGCCCCAGAGGGGTATATAGCAGCCCCAGAGGGTTATATAGCAGCCCCAGAGGGGTATATAGCAGCCCCAGAGGGGTATATAGCAGCCCCAGAGGGTTATACAGCAGCCCCAGAGGGGTATATAGCAGCCCCAGAGGGTTATACAGCAGCCCCAGAGGGGTATACAGCAGCCCCAGAGGGGTATATAGCAGCCCCAGAGGGTTATACAGCAGCCCCAGAGGGGTATATAGCAGCCCCAGAGGGGTATATAGCAGCCCCAGAGGGTTATACAGCAGCCCCAGAGGGGTATATAGCAGCCCCAGAGGGGTATATAGCAGCCCCAGAGGGTTATACAGCAGCCCCAGCTGTATACAGCGGTACCCGGTACCCGTGTCGCTGCCGCCGCCGCTCTATCACCGTCCGTCACCGCGTTTCTTCCTGGTCTTCAAGCTTCCTTCACCGGCGCACAGACAATGACGTCATTTCCTGTGCGCCGGTGAAGGAAGCTTGAAGACCAGGAGGAGCGCGGTGACGGACGGTGACAGAGCGGCGGCAGCGACACGATAAGTATAATCATCGCTTCCTTTACAGGTTGCCACCAGCAAGGGGGGCCCGGTACACCACGGGGGGGGGGGGGGCTGTATACAACCGGGTATCGTATATGGACTCGTGTATAAGCCGAGGGGGGACTTTTCAGCACATTTTTTGTGCTGAAAAACTCAGCTTATACATGAGTATATACGGTAATTGACATGTCTTTTGCATAAATATTTTTCACATCTGTAACATATCACATTTGATTTGTGATTGCTTGATGTTGGACAGAAGTCGCATTGTTTCCGTTTTAGGGTGGTTGCGTTTCTGGTGGCGTCCGTGGGTATTGCAGCAGTGCTGGTGTAAGCTGTTGGTTCACTTTCTTTATCTTGCTGTTGGATCCTGTGGACAATGGCTGCCGCTGCATCAGCTCTGGGTGTTACCTTTCGTTCTTCAATATATGGGCTAACCAGTGATTTTCCCAACTCCTCTATAACAAGTCTTCTCTTATATAGTTTATTTTTGTTCCAATTTGGGTCTATTTCCTTCCATAGCACGAATGCAGAACTGAATTGAACTATTTTACAGGAACAGCAGGGTAAAAGTATTTGGCACATAACTATACTGGAAGGTAATCCATCAGCAGTATGGTAATGAAAAAATGTATGTATGTGTAAATCTGCATGGACCAAAAGGACCTAAATAAATTGATAAATAGTACTAGATGTAATATATAGTCCAAAATGAGATTATAGCTCCTTTATTTTACTCATAAAAAGGCTGGAGATCACTATAAAAGGCTATCGGTCATTTTTGACCGAAGAGTACAAGTGTGTAAAAAATTGTGGAGCAAAAAGTAAACATAAAAAAATATATATAACAATACGCATAGTAAGAACCCCTCAAATGAGGAAAAGTCAATCAACCACAAGTCTCATAACCGCATCTTAAAAAATATTAAAGTTCAAAATCGGTCGTTTTTGACCGAAGACAACAGCAGGGTTAAGTGGGGAAACCTTGTGGAAGGTTTATGAATGGAACCAACCAGAATTTTCTAATCAATTATATTAGAAAGTTTATTAAAATCTCTTGCTGTACATTATTATTAAATAACAATTTAAATGGTGGTTATGTTTTAAGTTAGCTTGTGGCTACATTGTTACTAGTTGTGCAAAATTATCAAAGTGCTGCACAAAGTTTGATAAATACATAGAATCATAGCATGGTAGAGATGGAAGGAACCTCCTGATTCATTAGGTCCAACTCCCTGCAAGTGCAGGTTTTCCTAATTCATCCCAGCTATATGTTTATTCAGATTCTGCTTGAAGATTTCCATTGATGGAGAGTTTACAACTAGAGATGAGCGGGACCCATAGAATTTGGGTTCAGCATCATTTGCAGAAAATGATTGAGCAGATCGGCTCTCTGCCCTCATTCAGACAGCCATAAGCAAATCACTTCTGGTGACGGGATGGCAAGGATTTGTAATATTTTACTTTAAACACACACTACAGCCTATAACTCAGCGCTTTACCAATGGTGCAAGCTGATCAAACACTGCACACAGCTCGCACTAGGCAAAGTACCAAGCACACAAGCAATGCACACTAGAGTGCTTGGCATACAAAAAGCACCCAATACCCTGTACCCAAACAAGTTTGCTCATCTCTTCTCACAACCTCTTGCAGCAGCCTGTTCCCCTCTCAAATGTTGTGAATCCCTACAAGGCCCGTTTACACGTGTTGACATCGTTAACGATGTTGTTGCAACTTGTGACGTTGCAGCGACCTCGTAGCGATGTCTCCACGTGTGACATTCTGCAACGATCAGCACGCTGATCGTTGCGGAATGGCCAGGGCCATTTTTCAATCATTGGTCTCCCGCTGGGCGGCCAGCATCAGCGTGTGTGATAGCGGGAGACTAACGATCAAAGACCTCCCGGCCGATGCCCAGCGCCGCACAGTACACGCTGAGACATGGTAACCAGGGTAAACATCGGGTAATAAGAGCAGCGCTATGCTTAGTTACCCGATGTATACTCCAGTGAGTCTGCCTGTATGACAGCTCACCAGCGATCATATATCGATGTCCCAGCGATCCCGATCGTTGGTTGGATCGCTGGGACATCACAGCGTGTAACCCGGCCTTAAAACTTCTGCTTCGACTGATTTTCCACTTTTTATGACACCCCAGTACCCGAGCAATTTTGCAACATTTTTGCAAGATTTTAAAAAAGTCAAATACCCTCTATAAAGCTAAATCTATTAAAATGTTGGGAAACTGCCTCTTTTAATCAGTTCAAAATAAAAATGATAGACCTAGCACAAATGCTTGAAGAATGGTACAAAACTTTTATAAACGTGTCTAAGGGTAGGTGCAGATGACTGCAGATATTCTCACCCGAGAGACTTGGGTTAATTATCCAAATGACGCTCTTATCAAACTCTGATCAGAATTTGATTAAAGTGAGATCAGAGTGTGATCTGAATGTCTCTGATGAAGAGAAGATAGGGATAAATATATATCCATCTTCTTCATTCTGCCAGTCCGCAGAAAAAAGGCCACACTCAGAATTATCCAAGTGCAGGCTGATATTTTTCATGCACTCAATGACTTGCATGGCCGAGTGCGATCTGAATGTTGGATCAAACTTGGGCACGCACCCATGCTTTCCTCGACATGTGCAAGGAAACGTTTGGACATGTGCACAGCCCCATAGACTAACACTGGTCCATGTGTGATCTAATGGGTTTTCGGGTCACACTGAGACCAAAAATATGATCGCCTGCTCCTGCCCTAAAAACTATAAGAAAAAACATGCTCTAATTGTGGGGTGATTGTGGAGGAAGAAAATGGTACATCTCTTGCGCTACTGATAAATGCTCCGATGATGTGGTGCAGATGAGGAGCACATGGCCTTAATTAGATCAACGCGTTTCGAGGTCCACATACCTCTTTCTCAAGATGAAAAACACATATCAACACAAACTCTAGACAACAGTTTCAATAGAAAATTCAAAACATTTAAATTTTGGATTCCTATTTAAGCTGTTATCTAGAGTTTGTGTGTATATGTGTTTTTCATCTTGAGAAAGGGCTCAGTGGACCTTGAAACGCGTTGATGTAATTAAGACTATTGCTTTAAGACGTTGCTTTAGTTTATTTTCATTTTCAGGTGCAGATACACATGGGGGAGGGAGATAAAGTGGAGAAACACTGATGACAGCGGCTGTTTCGTGCTTGCTAGTGTTTCCACGGGTCCTGTGGAGCACGAAACAGCCGCTGTCATCCTTGACTAGTGAACCGCCGCGACACTACTATATTCATGATAAATGTGGATGAATGAGTGGCACTAAAGAAAAGGAGATCTATGGGTATAATGCAAATGTGTAATGCAGTAAAACTGCCCTGTGCTGAATATGAAAACCGGAGATCTTAGTCTCAGTAGTGGCCACTAAAGATCAAGCTTGGCACCCACTTTCTGCCAGCACCTACACCTGTGGTGACGCCAGTCTTAACTCTATTTATATATTGCTGTCATCCATGAGTCTGAAAGCTTAGAACTGTGAGTGCCATCTGTCTCTCTTTATTACTACTTACCTTTTTATGCTTGAGTCCTTCAGCTCTAAGGTGATCATATTTACCCTTTTTGGTTCTGAGTAATATCAGTAATAACTACTGCACTTTCCTTCTTCTACAGCTTAATAATTGGGAGTAAAACATATGATAAATTCTCCGTTCTTTTATCATTTCCATCTAATTCACGAAACTAAAAAAAAAACCACAAAACATTCCCTGTATTATTCTTAAGATAGAGTGACCAGGTACACTCAGTACTGTATGTACAATAGGTAAAAAGAAGTAACATATCAGTACAGACCTGCTGAAAGACACTTCATCCCTATTGTATCTAGAACTTGTATCCTAAACCTCTCAGCCATGTTTACTGAATCATTCTTCATTTCTAGAAGTTAAAAATTTCAGCTGCATTATAGATTCAGCACAATCTTTTATTAATAACACTTTGTATTTGTTTTCAACCTCGACTTCGCAAGGACAAGTACAACCGAGCGTCCCATTGTTTGCATACAGCTACCATCGTGATAAACATGCTCCACCTGTTGTATCTCTGACTCTAAGGGAATTCGACATTGAAGGAAAGTTTTATTTTATTATTAATATTTTCTTTTCTTTATATTCACTTGCAACTAAGCTAAAAAGGAGCATTTGAGGTGTGCTATTTTCCCCCTGGAAGCTGAGCCTTGAGATAAGCTGACACTTCCTGTTCTGTTCTTCTCAGAAGAGATGAGCGAATATTTAGAATTTCAAATTCTCTTCAGTCTCCCCAAATATTCCAGGTGATTTTGAATCATCGATATAGAGATCTTTTGGAATTTAAATTCGCCAACTTTGCAGAATTTACAGCTTCCCCCCGAAAAAAAGTTGATTTAGATTTTATGCTTTAGAACTCCACTGACCGTAAGAGCTTACATTCTACAGGAGAGAAAGGACTCTGCTGGCCTTAAGAGCTTACACTCTACAGGAGAGAAAGGACTCTGCTGGCCTTAAGAGCTTACACTCTACAGGAGAGAAAGAACACTACTGACCATAAAAACCTTACACTCCACAGTAGAAAGAGAAAGAGAACCCTACTGATCATAAGAGCTTAGACTTTACAGGAGAGAGAGGACCTCCCTAACCATAAATGCTTACACTCTACAGATGAGAGAGAGCCCCACTAACTATAAAAGATAACACTACAGGAGAGCATCACTGACCATAAGAGCTAACACTGTACAGGAGAGAGATAGAACTCAGCTGACTTTAAGAGCTTACACTCTATAGCAGAGGTAGAGAGTACCCAGCTGACCATAAAAAATACACTCTACAGTAGAGAGAGAAGAGAGAGAAGACCCTGCTTACCATAAGAACTTACATGCTACATGAAAAAAAGAAAGAGTGGAACTCTGCCAATCATAAGAGCTTATATTCTACAGGAGAGAGAGAGGACCCCACTGAGGTGCATACCATAAGAGCTTACACTCTACGAGAGAGAGAAAGAGAGAGAGAAGACACTGCTGACCATAAGAGTATACACTCTACAGGAGAGGAAGAACCCTACTGATGATAAGAGTTTAAACTCTGTAGGAGAGAGAGAGGATCCCATTGACCATATCAGTTTACACTCTATAGGAGAAAGAGAGAGAGAGAGGACCCAGCTGGTCATAAGAGCTTACACTCTACATGAGAGAGAGAGGACTCTGTTGACAATTAGACCTTACTTTATACAAAAGAGAGAGGACCCTGCTGACCATAAAAGCTTTTATTCTACATGATAGCGAGGGCCCCGCTGGCCATAAGATCTTACACTCTACAAAAGAGAGAGACAGAGAATCCTGCTGATCATAAGAGCTTATATTCTACAAGAGAGCGAGGAGTCTGTTGACCATAATAGCTTACACTCTACAAAAGAGAGAGGATTCCACTGATCATAACAGCTTTAATAATGTAGTGCCCAATGTTATTTAAATGTTATTTACTCATAGGGTACATGCACATTTTTTGATTTGCTCTTGTGTTTTGTCTGCGAAATGCCCACAGTGTGAATGTGGTCCTATTGCACAAATACCATTTTATGCTCTGTCTCAGTCTTTTGGTTGTTGTATATTTTTTTGTACTCTGTACATATGGTGGTGTGGTCCCTCCCTATGAGCTAGGCCCTTAATCTATACAGCTTCCAATGGACAATTTGCTGTAGTTGGAGCACTGTGCTTCTCTTCCGAAAAAAGATTGATTGATCTCAGTGGGAGAAACAAAATAATAATCGTGTGCTTATGATACATTTTAATGGCTAATGAAAATAAAGTAATTGAAGTTATAAGACACTTTTGAGACTTGTCATCCTTCTTCATCAGCCATGGTATGACAAAAGATGTAAAGAAACACACATATATAAACTGTGTGCAGAATTATTAGGCAAATTATATTGTAGAGGATTATTTTCATTATTGATCAATAACTATGTTCTCAATCAACCCAAAAGTCACAAATATCAAAGCTTAATATTTTTGGAAGTTGGAGTTTTTTTTAGATTTGTCTATCTTAGGAGGATATCTGTCTGTGCAGGTAACTATTACTGTGCAGAATTATTAGGCAACTTAATAAAAACCAAATATATTCCCATCTCACTTGTTTATTTTCACCAGGTAAACTAATATAACTGCACAAAATTTGGAAACAAACATTTCTGACATGCAAAAACAAAACCCCCAAAAATTAGTGCTCAATATAGCCACCTTTCTTTATGATGACACTCAGCAGCCTCCATCCATAGATTCTGTCAGTTGCTTGATCTGTTAACAATCAACATTGCGTGCAGCAGCCACCACAGCCTCCCAGACACTGTTCCCAGAGGTGTACTGTTTTCCCTCCCTGTAGATCTCACATTTTAGGAGGGACCACAGGTTCTCTATGGGGTTCAGATAAGGTGAACAAGGGATCCATGTCATTATTTTTTCTTCTTTTAGACCTTTACTGACCAGCCACGCTGTGGAGTAGTTGGATGCATGTGATGGAGCATTGTCCTGCATGAAAATCATGTTTTTCTTGAACGATACTGAATTCTTCCTGTACCACTGCTTGAAGAAGTTGTCTTCCAGAAACTGGCAGTAGGTCCAGGAGTTGAGATTCACTCCATCCTCAACCCGAAAAGGTCCCACAAGTTCATCTTTGATGATACCAGCCCACACCAGTACCCCACCTCCACCTTGCTGGCGTCTGAGTCGGAGTGGCGCTCTCTGCCCTTTACTGATCCAGCCTCTGGCCCATCCATCTGGCCCATCAAGAGTCACTCTCATGTCATCAGTCCATAAAACCTTAGAAAAAAATCAGTCTTAAGATATTTCTTGGCCCAGTTTTGACATTTTATCTAATGTTTCTTGTTCAAAGGTGGTCGTTTTTCAGCCTTCCTTACCTTGGCCATGTCCCTGAGTATAGCACACCTTGTGCTTTTTGATACTCTAGTAATGTTGCAGCTCTGAAATGTGGCAAAATTGGTGGCAAATGGCGTCTTGGTAACTTCATGCTTGATTTATCTCAATTCATGGGCAGTTATTTTGCGCCTTCTTTGCCCAGCACGCTTCTTGCGACCCTGTTGGCTATTTGCCATGAAATGCTTGATTGTTCGGTGATCACACTTCAAAAGTTTGGCAATTTCAAGACTGCTGCATCCCTCTGTAAGGATCCAAAGGGTTAACAGAAAGTGCTGGGTTTCATAGATCCACCGCGCTGACCTCCAGTGAAGACAAACAGAGTGATGTATAAAACTCTGTTTAATGTGTAAGACATCTGTAAGACATCTCACAATTTTGGACTTTTCAGAGCCCGTCAAATCTCTCTTCTGACCCATTTTGCCTAAGGAAAGGCATTTGCCTAATAATTAAGCACACCTTATGTAGGGTGTTGATGTCATTACACCACACCCCTCCTCATTACAGAGATGTACATCACCTGATTAACTTAATTGGTAGTTGGCTCTCAAGCCTCTACAGCTTGGAGTAGGACAACATGTATAAAAGGTATCATGTGATCAAAATACTCATTTGCCTAATAATTCTGCACACAGTGTACACACAACCAGCGCATATGCAAGGTAAAATAGATGAACATTTAAATAAACAAACAGCGCCTAGAGAGAAGCCTTAAGTAGCCAGGCGTAGTGGTGTGAAAATTTTTATGGTCCCAATGTATATGTAAACCTGGTACCCTTACTGTGTCTGGAGCAGATTCTTCGGATCTTGTAATGAGCCATAAATCCTTCTGGCAGATTTAAACCTGATCGAATACAATCAAAAGTTGTAATGAGTTTGGATTCACAGACCCCTCTCTGTTTCTGTGATTTGAAATTGCCTCTTAATATGGCAACTTCCATATTTTCAATGTTATGTCCTTGAGCACAGAAATGTTTGGCTACTGGTAAATGGATTTTTTTGTCTGTAATTGTGTGATGATGAGATCTCATCCTTGCTTTTAGTCTCTGTCCTGTCTCCCCAACATAAAAAGCCCCAACAAGACATATAGTGCACATAATTAAATACTTAGCATTGGAAGAGGAGCATGTGAATGTCCCAGGAATCGTATAGTCATGCTATGAGTTGTGGATCTATATACTGTCTTTGGTCTCCATTTGAGCGCAGGTTTTGCAGCTCTTCACATTGCATGGATAAGTTCCTCTTGGTGTATCTGAGGGCATTGAACTTCGGATCATGGTGTACAAAAATTATAACAATAATAAGTTTGACACCGATGATAATTTAGTGACGCCACATAAGATTATTATTTTACCTTTCCATTAAACGGATCTTGTCACCCCAAATCACCTCATAAGCTATTAAAAGATGTCCCTAGAGCATAGTAACACTTATCCTACACTCCTTTTAGCTCCTAAATGCATCTAGTGAAAATGAAGATAAACGTTATTAAACTCACTCATTAGCGATGTTAATTAGTGACTACTGTACTCATAGTCACCCAGGCAGGCTCTCCCTCTTTCTAATATCACGCCTCAATAGGCGTGATCTTCAACTCTGATTCAAATGCGCGCCTCCCCGCTCTCCTCTGCCGGCCGGGCTGCAGTGTGCGGCTGTATTTCCAGCTTCGGGTGACGTATGTACACACGCGCCGCTCTGTTATGCCTCCAGCATGCATGCACAGTGCGGGGCTTGAAGCTAACAGAGCGGCGCGGGTGTACGTACGTCACCCGAAGCCGGAAATGACGCGATTCGCGTCATACAGCCGCACACTGCAGCCCGGCCGGCAGAGGAGAGCGGGGAGGTGCGCATTTCAATCAGCATTCAAGATCACGCCTATTGAGGCGTGATATTAGGAAGAGGGAGAGCCTGCCTGGGTGACTATGAATACAGTAGTCACTAATTAACATCGCTAATGAGTTTAATAACGTTTATCTTCATTTTCACTAGATGCATTTAGGAGCCAAAAGGAGTGTAGGATAAGTGTTACTATGCTCTAGGGACAGCTTTTAATAGCTTATGAGGTGATTTGGGGGTGACAGGATCCCTTTAAATGGGCCACTCCAAAATCTGCTTTTTGCAAATGCACCAAAGGGACATTTACAGCAAAAGCTTTTGAATAATTGAAAGATTAGGATTAATTGAAAAAAAACATCTAAAAGAGACACAAGCAATGTCTGACAACACATAATGAACCATTAGAGGAAAAACAGGGTCATCCCGACTCTAAGGGGTTTGTGGGTAGAGATGATTGAAGCTATTAGAAAACACAAAGACATTGAACTACTGAAACTTGTTATGTTCAATGGGCTCATTGGGACAAAGGAATAAAGTGCTCCAGGGGGTGTGTGCCGAAAACGAAGAGCGTAAAGTAATAACCCAATCCATCAATTTACAGATTCACTCTAAATAGAGACCTGCAGATTGCTGTGGAAATGATTGTAACATCATGTGAAAGTTATGTTTGTCATAAACTGAGCGGAAACTATCATGAAATATTAATTTGTGGGTTGGCAAATGTGAGATGATGTTATAGTGGAAGTTTTCTCATACCTTTCTCTAATTAATTTTGGCAAAAATATTGATTATAGATGAGAAAATTGATTTTAAAAGAATTAATTTTGCTACACATTTTTGGCAAAATTTGGATTCTTTGGGGTACAAATTTTGGTGATTTTTTGTTTTGTGAAGCGAAATATTGGCCCCAAGGGACAAGATCTGATGAAATGTTCTGTATCTCCACAGTAAAAGTACAGTCCCTCCCATGGTTCGATGATGCTCCTGATGCTGCTCGATCGGCTTGATATGCTTAACCTTCGTGGGTTCTGAAGCAGAAGCAGACTCAGATGGCTGAATAGTCAAAGGTCTCTGAGAGGATAGAGCCAAGTGCAGCGATACCTTCTCTTGTAACACTCCTCCAGCTTGTTTCAGGAACCTGATGTTGATCCAGGTGGCCAAAGACATAAGGTCATCAAGGGAAGCGTGGATATCACAACCGGACAATTCATGTTTGTATCTTTCACAAAGATCTTCCTACAAAGCAGATACCAATACCTTGTTATTCCATCCAAATTCAGAGGAGAAAGTGCGGAAAAGGCTATTCTGACGTTGCTTGAGCAGAGATGAGGCTGACGGAAAGACACCGCCCAGCCTTTAAAAGACTTTGCGAAAGGCATTCAGAAAGGCCGGAATATCTGAAGGAACAGGATCCCCTCTCTCCCACAGGGGAATGGTCCAGGCGAGGACCTCACCAGCCAGATGGGACATTGCAAAAGCCACTTTGGCCCAATTTGTGACTAACTTGTAGGGCAAAAGTACAAAAGATGAATCCATGGCATTCCTAGGATCACCATAAAACCATGGAACATCAAACAAGTGGGGACCGGACCAGGATCTGGATTAACTCAGTAAGCATGAGAATGGATCAGGTGGAGCTATGGGTGTCAAAAGTATTAAGATGGGCATACACTGAATGCAAGAAAGTTTTGATGCTCCCATACATGGGTTACCTCTCGTTGCAGCCTTGTAATCTGAGTGGTGCTGGAGCAAGTAGGATTCATGGCCTAAACAAACTGTAATGCTCGCGGGTGCAAACATGGGGGACTGGACCCACTGAGTTGCAATACCAGTCTCGGCCTGGTGGGGCATAACTAAGCGACTACCTCATCTTCACTAGAGCCTCTGATGGTGAGGTTAAGCTTGGGCTGAAAGGTAGCACCAGGTGCTACTCCAGAGGATCTCATGACCTCGACAGCAGCTCCAAGGGGTCAGAGTTGTGGGCACGGGCATGGATGCAGGCAGGCACAGTCTGTGGTGGATAGGTGTAGATGGTAAGCTCATGCAGAAGGTATTGCTGATATGGTAGGTATGACAGAATGTTTGGTTCAGGCTAGTGTAGAGGTGTCACTGCTATGAACAGTTAAAGCACACTAGTCAGCCCCCTACCCTTCCTAAACTGATCCAGATCAAAAGTGAAAGTACAGATTGAGGATAGACCAGCAAGCTGTGAGTCTGTTTGTGTGTGAGAAAGGACATGCTGCCTAGAAGCAGCTGAGTACTTAGACTTTGGGAAGGCATGATGCCTCTTGCAAAGCAATTGCAGGTCTGACCTTGAGAGAGACCTGGTGACTGCCGAGTAGTATCAGACTTAGAAATTCCAGAGGTTGGTGGTTCTAAACAGGATCAAAGATTTGATTCACAGGACCCAAGGGATGCCAGGACTGTGAGGGAAGGAGGTTTCCCCACCTGCCCTGCAAAGAGAAGTGTACACTGCTGAGTAACACAGCTTCGGGCCCCTGGACTGGACTTGTGTCCACTACACCATCATGAGCTCATTTCTCCACCCAGGTTGGAGGCGTGCTTTTGGATGGAGCTCTCCTCTGTCCTTATGCGTTCACAAAACCAGACACCGACGTGGTTCGTTTTGTCATACTACATGTGGCTACCCTGGAGGAAGCACCACCATCAATTAGGTGAGTTCCACTGCTGAGCCCGTGTGAATGCAGCACTATTTGTTCACCTGTAATCAATGCTGCCCTTGCAGGCTTTGTATCTTGCACCTCATTATATACATTGTTTAACTAGAATAGACACCGTTCCCTGGTATGTTGAATCTATGCATAATATAGCTTTCAGTACTTTTAAAGCATAACTGGATAGCACTGAGTAAACATTCTAACTATAAGTAAGGCTACACTAATAGCTTAATCCTTGTGTGCTGGCACATGTTCAGCCCACTTATTTCACTAAGAGCCGTATATTTTATTACTTCTAAAACTTTTTAAATAATTCTTTATCTTTATATCCCCATTGCTGAAACACTCATTACTCATTATTTTGTCACATATCTCTTATCAAGTCTATATTCATATAGGTGCCTGCCACCATACAGTACCAACGGTATATAACAGTAGGACATCAGCATCTCTATGCTAATCCACTTGTTTATCCACCTTCATTCATTGATATTACTCATAATTCTTCTTACCCTGTTGCAGGGGATGGCTGGGGCCTCTGGACCCGGGTGGCAGTTTCGCACTGCCAGCCCTTAGTTGAGAAGAGGTGGGGGGGTGCTATCATAAGTTTTTGAGGACGGGGGGGGAAGTGCTATCAGAAATTGTTGAGGACGGGGGATGGGGGTGCTGCCGCGGCTCTCTTACCAGCTTCAACGCCATGTGCTGCGGTATCGCCACGCTGGCCGCAAAGCGATGCCCGCGGCCGGCCCATTTCTGTAGAGGAGCGGCCCTAGATGTGGACTACACCACCAGCCCAGGGGGCACTTGCCCCCCTGTCACCTGGGCCAGTCCGCCCCTGCCCTGTTGGTATCTAGTATCACCTACAAGAACCCCTCCCAGGATTGTAAAGAACCGTATACCTTGTCCTATTCTCTCTTAATCCATTGGTAAGGCTTTCCCTGTTTTCCCAGTAGCCTTCATAGGGGGCTTTCCTAGCTTTACCATGTACAACCTTAAAAAGCTTTCCAACAATATTTAAACTGTAGAATTTGTTTATTTATTATTGCAAGACGCTTTGCTATCCATTTGCGGTACTATTGAATGAGTCTCACCACTGGTCAGACTACTTCTATTTAGATTGATCCCTAATTTATCAATAATGGGATCATGGGTATCTATTAACTAATATACCGTATATACTCGCGTATAAGCCGAGTTTTTCAGCCCAAAATTTGGGCTGAAAAGTCCTCCCTCGGCTTATACGCGAGTATATAGCGCCCGCCCGACCCCCCCATCGGGATTCAGGCCCCCCCCCCATTAGTATCCAGGGCCCCCCCTGTGATTTCAGCTAGCGCTACCCGCTCCCGTCTTACGTGATGGCCGTGACGTCAGTGGCAGAGCCGCGGCTGACAGTGAGGGCGGTCTGCTGCTGCTGTGTGAGCGGGTGACGAGCCTTCTCTCTCTCCGGACCTTTTCTCTCCAGACATGAGCCGCCCGTCCTCCGCCGGACCCTGTGCGAGCAAGCCCTGCGGTAAACAGAAGCCCCCGCCGCCGCCTCCGGCCCTGCCGCCCCTCCTCCGTCCCCGGCGGCGGCAGCGGCCATCCCTGGAGCCGGGGCCCAGCAGCACCACGAGCTGACGTCGCTGTCCGGTGTGCTTCGACTATGTGCTGCCCCCTATCCTGCAGTGCCAGGCCGGGCACCTCGTGTGTAACCAATGCCGCCAGAAGCTGAGCTGCTGCCCCTCGTGTAGGGTGTCCCTCACCCCCAGCATCCGGAACCGGGCGATGGAGAAGGTGGCCTCCGCTGTGCTCTTTCCCTGCAAGGTGGGTGCTGTGCCCCAGATATGTGCCCACTGCCCAGACAGAAGGGTATACCTACAGATGTGTGCCCACTGCCCAGACAGAGGGGTGTCCCTACAGATGTGTGCCCACTGCCCAGACAGAGGGGTGTACCTACAGATGTGTGCCCACTGCCCTGTGACAGTGATAAGTATAAGGATTTTCCTTTACAGGTTTGCGGAGCACAGGGGGGGCCCTGGATACTAATGGGGGGGCCTGTATACCTCTGGGGCTGGTGCTGTATATACCCCTGGGGCTGGTGCTGTATATACCCCAGGGGCTGCTGCTGTATATACCCCTGGGGCTGGTGCTGTATATACCCCTGGGGCTGGGGCTGTATATACCCCAGGGGCTGGTGCTGTATATACCCCAGGGCCTGGTGCTGTATATACCCCAGGGGCTGGTGCTGTATATACCCCAGGGGCTGCTGCTGTATATACCCCTGGGGCTGGTGCTGTATATACCCCTGGGGCTGCTGCTGTATATACCTCTGGGGCTGCTGTATACTACCACTGGGCCTGCTGCTGTATATACCACTGGGAAGGCTGCTGTAACACTGCTGGGGCCTGTATGTACCACTGGGGAGGCTGCTGTATACCACACTGCTGGGGGCTGTATACTACCACTGGGGGGGCCTGTATACCTGTGCTGGGGTCCACCCTCGGCTTATACACGAGTCAATAGGTTTTCCCAGATTTTGGGGGCAAAAGTAGGGGGGTCGGCTTATACACGGGTCGGCTTATACACGAGTATATACGGTATATTTGATACTATCTTGTACAAACTAAATTTAACCCTAAAATCTTCCAGATTGAGCGCGGTGGTCTGACAATTATTTACTGTTTTCTTTTTTGATAGGTGTATGGATGCAGACCAGGGGCGTAACTACAACAGGTACAGGGGGTGCAATCACACCCGGGCCCTGGAGCCTAGGGGGCCCCAAAAGACCCTTTGACCTATAGCTAAAGACTATTGCTATTAAAGATTTGCAATAATTGGGGGCCCCGTTGGGGCTTTTGCATAGGGGCCCATGAACTTCACTGATGCAGACCCTATTTTCCACCTGTGACTCAGCTCATAATTTTGTCTTAAAGGGATACTCCAGTGAGAGTAAACGTGTTAGTACACTCTCTGCCCTCTTACTCGATGAAGCAGAGCTGTACACTGCAGTTCTAGGATCAATAGATCACTTATAAATTGATAAAATAAAATCATACCTGCTCTTAAGCTTTGACCCACCCCCTCATGGGACAGAGAATTTTCAGCATGAGAGCTTCATGTAAGAACAGAAAGCAGGCGGTGTGTCAGGGGAGTGAATGCTGGGAGCTACAGGATCATCTTACATTCCAGCCCACTCACACATCTGTGTGAGGAGGGGCGTGGCAGGGCCGTGGTCACCAGCCCCATGCTCACATTACAATCCTGTCCCTGATATACCATCCTATGTGACAAGTGCTCCAGGCTAGAAATAGGAATCATGTCACCAAGCAGATACAAATACACACTGTGACCCTCTGCTGTATGACGATGCATAATGTGTACTGTTATTGTGAGGCTAGGAGCAGAGGCAAAGCACTACACTGATTGATTCAGCTCTGCATAGTCTCCCCTCCCCAATAGGAACATGGTAGCTTCCAATCCCTCCAACTTTTAATGGATCATCATTATCACTCCTCACTGGAATGTACGATGATCCTGCAGCCCCCAGGGTCCACGCCCCTGACACACCTCCTGCTCTCTGCCGATACATAAAGCCAAATTCTCTGTCCCATGAGGAGGGGACATCAAAGGCGCAGGTATGATTTTATTAATTTATAAGTGATCTATAGATCCTAGAACTGCAGTGTACGTCTCTGCTTCATCATGTAGCAGGGCAGGAATTGAACTAAAAGGTTTTCACTCCATGAGGTTCCCCTTTAATTCTCATATATATACGTTACACATACAATTTTAATATACTCCACCTGTGCCAGGGGTTTCCCTTTTATTAACTTGAGCAGCAGTGTATTATTTGTATTTGTCATAATGCGATTAGCGTTTTCAAGGGGGGTACAGGTCCAGTAAGCCTATCTTCTTACAATATAGGTATATTTGTAAGTTATATATAATTATATTTCTAAATCCTCCAATATTTTTTTTTTTTTTTTTGCAAAAGGACAATGACTTTAAGAATTTGGTTAATTTATTCTACATTCTTTTATTGACACTAGGAAATGAATTACCTTGATCTAATTACGTTTCTGCAAGGCGGAATTTAACTTGCTGCAATGGACTGCGGAATTTATTTATCATGAATTTTATTTCTTACTTTAGACAGGACACAAGGTTTTATTTCGCCATCATGACAACCTTAGTTGAGTGCCCTAATGTAAAGCCCAGTGAAGAATGTGATCTCTACCTTGATCGCGGCTCCTTTTTATCAGCCCCATTTTTCGAGACGCACTTGAACCTCTGGACTCGGCACATGAAGGACTCTTCACTGAGTACAATCTTACTCTCTATTCATAAGTTGCCGGTATTGGAATGTGATTTCATTTTGATGGTCTTGTTAAAAATAAAAAAAAAAACACAATCAAACATTCCTTCTATAGTTTCTTCAGAGGATATTGTCATAGCAAACACCAGCGGAATGCCTACGAAAATGTATAGCGATGAATATTTAGCGAGGCTTTTAGCTCTGGGTGAATTATGCAATAGAGAAGGGAAAAAATCAGCAATGAATGGTGGTATTTTCTACAGAATGTACTGCGTATTGTTTCCTTTAGTGTAGAATACTGCAGGTTCATCTAAAATGCCATTCATTCTAAGATTCTCTATATAGAGTATGAAAAAAAAAATCCTATATAGCCGAGAAGGGAATAAGAAATAGTACCTCATCGGTATATAGTAGACCACAGGTGCCAGAGGTGGTAGGCTACAACTAATGAACTGATAGAAGAAAGAAAATCATCCGCATCAGGTTTCTTCCTGAGGGAAGTGTCACACTAAAGGTACACGGCACGATGTTGGAACGATGTCGGCAATGATCTCGGGGGCGCGCGGTAGTTAGGACATCGTTAGTGAGATGTCACACGTCTAGATATCGTGGATGACTCACCAACGATGTAGTGAGCAGCTATCGTTCGCACAACCCAGCGAACGATACCTGCTCATTGTTGTGAATGGGCGAAGTCGTTATCGTGGTGTCACACACAATGATGCAGCAGGTTGGCTGATCGTTGATCGTGTGGTTTGAGAACATGTTCTCAAACCTGCGATCACCGATTCAATGACTTATTGTAGTTGAATCTCGGTGTTACATGCAACGACGTCCTAATAACGTTGCTTGAGCGACTCCAAACCCGTGACGTTTAAGCGATATCGTTAATGATGTTGTGCCGTGTAATGGGGCCTTTATAGTGGATGAGGGAAAGGAAGCTGGATGGTATAACGGGAAGGGTCACCTGAGTAGCTAGTCTGGCCCTGGACTGGGGTCCCTGGCAAGCTCTATACCCAGAGTTAGATGGTGAGGAGGTCTGAGTCACCACCTTTGCCTTCAACTCCTTAACCAGCCCTGTGCAACTCCCTCTCACTTCCCACCAAGGACAGGGGTAAACAGCAACCTCCAAGGAAAAAGCTGCAGGAAATTTCAGCAGGTGTACTGACATCTTCACTGCTCACAGGTCAAGGCAGAGTAAACTCTAACAATGACATCATCTGGAAGAATGGGAGGTTGTTTAAAGGCTAGATGCGTGGTCACCTGATAACCTACACCTCCAGCTGCAGCACATAGGCAGCAAAAGCAAATTCTGCATTAACCCAAGTTAAAGCGTTAAGTGGGGGGCTGTGTACTTCATTTTTTGCATATGCCTTTATGAAGGAACGAAGCAATAAAAGTGCATTTAATATGAAGAAACCTGGTGCCGGATTATCTCCTTTCTTCTATGAAAGTATAAAACATGAGAAGTAAATACAAGTTAGAGGAAGAGAATGAATAGCGATGAGCGAGTGTATTCCGATGTTGGCATTAGAAAACACATGGCAGATGAAGCCTAGTGTTAATAAAAGTAGAGCAATGCTCAATGCAAGTGAATTACTTTGAGGCAAATTGAATATGCCTCGAATTCCATCCAAAATTGGGATTCAACAAAATTCAAATTATTGATTAAAAAAGATCTGGGAAGGAAATAGTATAAAAGAAAAAAGCTAATACTCACCTCCCCTTGCCTTATCTGTTTTTATTGGTTGTGACTCCTGTGTGTGGTCTTCATAGCCCATCTTCAGGGTGTTCTAGCTCCCAGCATAGTTTGACATGTTAATGTGGCGGCTCAGTCAGTGCATAAGATACCACTGATGCTGGTTATCAGAAGATGCCAAAGATGACCCAGAGTAGAACACACCGGTGACCAGACCGTAGAGGATGATGACACCTGATTGGTGGGACAGATGAGTATTACTTTTTTTATATTTTCTTTTATGTAGGTTATAACTCTCTGGGATCAGGAGAGTCCTTTAAGCAGAGTATTGTATATTCAACTTGCATCTTGTAAATTTGATGATAATTTAATTTCCTGGCCAAGATTGAGTGATTTGCTGTATTCGGATTCCATCAGATTTTCTCAACACTTCTTCACATAGGTACATCAAGAAAAAGTACAAGGTTATAGCTGGTTCCTTAGTGAGAAGGTTATAGCTGTCGGTTACTGAATCTCCTGTATGGCTGCCTAAAAGCCAAGTGGCCCTCAGGTCTCTGCCTCTCAATGCTTTTTCAGGTGTTCCTTTCTCATCACAGGCAGTCAATTGCTTCTATTAAATCATGGCCCATCCTCTGGCCTAGATATTTTTTCAATTGGTTGGTGTTTCCCATAGGTGAACATAGTGATCTGTAAGGCTGCCTTCACACTGTGGTCAGGTCCAATCCGAGGCTGTCAGGGGTGACAGCACCGGACCAGATTTTGGCCCCATAGTATCCTATAGGGCGGGATGGAGCCAGATGGCAGCTATCTGCCATACGGCTTCCATCTCTCCGGAAGAATCCGGGAGAAGTCGGATTTTTCTCCCAGACACAAAAATGTTGCTTGCAACGTTTTTGTGTCCGGAAAAAAACAATCTCACCAAAATTGACATCTCCCGGATTCCCCCAGATTCCCCTGGATCCTCCCGGGGCAATCCGGTGCTCCCTTAACAAGGGGGCCTATGGGGTCAGATTGCCCCGATCCAGGAGAAGGTTCCGTGAATATTAGCCCTCCAGTTCTGTGTGCTGATCCAGTCTGGGGCTGTCGATCGAACCTTACCGCAGTGTGAAGGCAGCCAAATTCAGTCGCTACTTCAGAGTCCAATTCTTTTTCTCATGTCTCAGATTCTGATTGCTCAATATACCCCATAGGCTGGCTGTGCTAAGTTGCATGCTTTACTTAATTATCACCAGCAGGTGCTTACTATGAGGAATAATAATGTTTGTGCGTAATACTCCTGACCAACCACAGTATTGAGCCAGTGTATCTTTAGGATGTTTGCACACGATGACATTTAGATATATGTGAACCCATCAGCATCTTTGTGTGTTTAATATTGTATTTTGTTTATTTTCTTATTGCTTTTTTCAACTTTTTTTGGCAGCAGGTACACTTTTTACTAATACTAGGTAATCTAATGAGTGTCTTCCAAAAGGAATCTGTCTGCAGAACGGACCGGTCATTTCTCTCAACCACTTTAAATCTTTGAAAACCTGAAGCTGTTGAAAGAAACTCAAAAAACAGAACATATAGTCTACAATGAAGAGTGTATTTTTTTAGTATTAATGTAGTGCTTTGTCAGGTGGTTCAAGGAGCGAAACGCCTGAAAAATACATTTTGTGCCCATATCCAAAACATCCAGCCAATGTGACCTGTGACCTCATCTAAGCCTGTGTACTGACCACACACTACTACATAGCTTGCATTAAACATATTTACATATAACCTTAAAGGAAATGGAACATTCATTAAAACATTGGAGGACATCAGCCTAGACCACCTTGCTGGGTGCTCGCATGGCTGACAACCATAATGGTACCTTTACACGCCGCTACCGAAAGGTAGAAACTACCGGGTGTCGGAGACAATTGTACCTTTTACCTTCAAAACACCGCGAGGTTGCGGCGTGTAATTCAGGTAGCACCTTCCTGTCTTTTTGGATACCTGTATTTCAGCCGTGCTGAAAAACAAGCAGGTATAAACCCTATGGTAGCGACGTGTAATCGGGGCACAGGTACGGTATTTGAGTTCCCTGGGGCGTGCTACAGCGTCATGTATACCACGCCCCATCAGCTATCATTGGTGGGGACTACTGTGTACCCACTGGCTGTCTCTGCACAGGGCGGCATATTTAACGAGCTGACCAGTCACAATACACATTTGCTATAGCGTCATGTATTAGGCAGCCTCCCTGCGCTGGCTGGCCAATCATGATGTTATTGCATTGTCCAATCACCGTACGAGCGCCGCGTAATACACAACTCTGTCACGCCTATGTAGTTACGGCGCACAATATGTACGCCCAGATTCCCTTGTGGTAGCGGCGTGTAAATCAGGGAAGGTGCTCCACAGAAGGTAAGCTGCGGCATCCGTCGGCACTTCCAGGGACCGAAAATACCTTCTGTGGAGCACCTTGTAGCGGCGTGTAATTGCGGTATCAGGTACCGTTAGGATCCGTTGAAACGCGCGCGTGCACGTGCGATACCTGGTGGTTTCTACCTTTCGGTAGCGGCGTGTAAAGGTACCATAACAGGTTATAACAGCTGTAACAGTGTCACTACAACATGACATCTTTCATAACTTGCCCAATTATTTCACTAGTAAAACAGA
>JARQOC010000001.1:29366806-29422717 GCA_033576535.1 Allobates femoralis | reverse complement strand
CCGTTGGCAACGCTGAAAGCCGAGGAGTCTAGAAGTTCAACTCTGACCGCAGACCGACAAGCTGCAGTCCCATAGAAACCAGGTTGCTGACAGTGCCACAAGGTACCTCGCCCCTCAGGGCCTAGAACCGGTTCAGGACACTACAGGAAAAGGGCCAAAATTGAAGTGCCGGAGGGAAGCTTTGCTTACTTGGGCTTCCCGTCCGGACCAGTAGGGCCCAGACCTTGCCTGATAGCTACAGACTGTGGGACTGGCGGGAGAGCTCTGCGAGGGTGGTAGAGACAAGAAGAGAGAAGTAAACCCTGAAAGACCAAGAGAGAACACCTACAGACTCCATAAGGGGGACCCTGAGCTGGCAACGCCACAGACACGGATGGTGCAGATAAACTTCTGGTCTTTATTCCAGGGTCATAACAGGCGACGTTTCGATCACCATCATAACAGGCGACGTTTCGATCACCAGCGTGATAAAGATCACGCAGGTGATCGAAACGTCGCCTGTTATGACCCTGGAATAAAGACCAGAAGTTTATCTGCACAATCCGTGTCTGTGGCGCAGTCCTTGCTCGTGTGAGTAAGTGAGCATTAGCCGGATTGGACTCTCTGGGTTGGACTTGCCTCCAGGTGGCTGACTGGAGGAATAGTTCAGCCTTTACCCACTGGGTGCTGTGACCATTTGACTTACCTGAGCTGGCAACATCCACCCGGTCAGCCAAACTGTACCGTGTTCCATATAACCACCTGCCAGTACCTAGTAAAGTGGAGTAAAACTTGAAATGGTTTCCGTTGTTCTTCCCGTCGGTGCCCGGAGGGCTAAGCACCATCAGCAGCTCAGCAGAGGGTTAAGAACTGCAACACCAACAACACCTACAACTACTCCCCTCATCCCTCTCATGAAAATCCTCATCCTCATCCATCACCGCAGCCCTGAGGTAATAGATCCACCTGTAGGGAGCTGGACTACTCTCTGCTGCACCCACCATCACCTTAGCGGCCGGTTTGCAGCGCCGCTACCATATTGCCGGGAACTACAGGTAGCGTCACAATCCCCTGTAAATACTCCCTTCTCCCCCACCAACAGCTACTCAAATGATAACCAGGGAACGGAACCGGGATCCCGACCATCTGTGATTCCCCATACAAGAAGCCATCAGTCCCAGTGTCCGAGTACCCCCTTGCCCAGGCCACATCACATAGCCAACCTCTCGCTGATTGACAGCCGGCTCCTGCAATCAGGTAGCGGGGAGCCGCCTGTCAATCAGCAGGAGACCGGCTGTCCTGCCCCTTCCACAGTGCAGAGCAAAAAAGCCATCTCCTCTCTGTTTACACGGCCATGATGCCCCCGGTAGGACCGGTCTGTGACCACTCTGAGGCAGGGATGAACGGAGGTGAATGATGCCAGACACAACAGTAAGGTAGGTGGCCGCTTCCTGCCTATTAATACCTGGGTACATTTATTTTTTTTAAGAAAAATCCCTGATATCTCCTTTAAAGCAAACCTGCAGGTTCCTTATGCCCTCCAACTCAGTGGCATTCACATGTACAGTATGCATCTATTTTCCCTGCCTATCCAGCCCTTTATAATATTGTTTACCAAAATCAATATTTATAAAGTGTGCTATTGTTATGCTAAATATGTCTTTCACTAGCCGATGGGGCATTGTTTCCCCAAACTAGTTGACCCTCTTTGCCTGTTATCACACATCTGTGGGTGGGATAACCTGATTTCCATGAACTGGGTCACCCCTAGCTTTGGAAATCTTGTGCATGTGCGTGGCTCATTTCAGCAGCATCAGTGCTCCTCCGAACATGGGTGTACGCATCCTTGCTTCTGAAAGGTGCACTGCGCATGATTGGAAAAACAGCTTCTGCACTTACAATCATGCACAGTGCAGCTCTCTCTGAAGCCGGCAAGCAAACATCCAGCTTTAAAAGCGTGCTGATTCAGCCGAAGTGAGCCACGTGCATGCGCAATATTTCCAGGAGCTGCAAAGATGCCGACTCTTGGAAATCACGTTATCTCACCCACAGGGGCATGATAACATGGAAAGAGGGCTGACAAGTTTGGTGAAACAATGTTCAATCAACTAGTTAAAGGCCTACTTAGCCTAAGAACAACACCAGGTGCCAGATTAACACCAATAACTTGCCGGTATCTGAAAGTGTTCTCTAATTTTGATCAGTATCTATTTCATTGATCTCATCTACTATATAATCTCCTAATCGTGTCTGTCTGACGCTGAAATCGCGCGCCAGCGCTCATTGGCTGCCGCTTGCAGCGGCAACCAATGAGTGCCGTGTATGCAAAAAGCCACACGCATTCAAAATTAGAAGATTATATAGTAGCTGTAACCTGGCAACAGCGACGTATAACATCGCTGTTGACAGGCTACATGTACGGCTGTGGTGATACCCGCCACTGGTACCCGCTGTCTCCCTCCTCACCTCCTCGCCTCCCTGCCTCCCTGCCTCACCTCCTTGCCTCCCTGCCTGTCTCCTCTCCTTCCTGCCTCCCTCCACGCCTCCCGCTGTTCTCACCCGTCTTCTCCGTGTACAGCGGTCATGTGACAGGGCGGGCTGATGTGACGTCACACAGCCCGCCCTGTCAAATGTCGAGGTACACAGTGCAAAGCTCCATCCTGCCCCGCTTGCTCCATCCTGCCCCCCGTCTCCATCCTGCCACCACGACTCCATCCTGCCCCCCTTCCCGGCTCCATCCTGCACCGCTTGCTCCTTCCTGCCCTGCTTGCTTTGTCCTGCCCCGCTCGCTCCACCCTGTCCTGCTCGCTCCGTCCTGCCTGGCTCGCTCCATCCTGCCTCGCTTGCTCCTTCCTGTCCCGCTCACTCAGTCCTTCCTCGCTCGCTCCGTCTTGCCCAGCTCGCTCCTTCCTGCCCCACTTGCTCTGTCCTGCCCCACTAGCTCCGTCCTGCCCTACTCGCTCCGTCCTGCCCTGCTCAGTCCATCCTGTTCTGCTCGCTCCATCCTCCCCGCTCGCTCCATCCTGCCCCGCTCCCGACTTCTTGCCCTGCTCACTCAGTCCTTCCCCGCTCGCTCAGTCTTGCCAAGCTCGCTCCTTCCTGCCCTGCTTGCTCCTTCCTGCCCCGCTTTCTCCTTCCTGCCCCGCTCACTCCGTCCTGCCCCCCCGCATCCATCCTGCCCCCCCGCATCATCCTGCTCCCCGTATCCATCCTGCCCCTCTCGCATCTATCTTGCCCCCCGAATCCATCCAGCCCACCTGCATCCATCCAGCCCCCCTGCATTCATTCTGCCCTCCGCATCCATCCTGCCCCCCTTGCATCCATCCTGCCCCCCCGCATCCATCCTGTTTCCATGCATCCATCCTGCCCTTCTCACATCCATCCTGCCCCCCCTCATCCATTCTGCCCCCACGCATCCATCCTGCCCCGCTCGCTCCCTTCTGCCCCACTCAGTCCTTCCCCGTTTGCTCCGTCTTGCCCAGCTCGCTCCTTCCTTCCCCGCTCGCTCCTTCCTGCCCCGCTCGCTCCGTCCTGCACTGCTCGCTCCGTCACGTCCCACTCGCTCCATCCTGCCCCGCTCGCTCTGTCCTGCCCCGCTTGCTCCGTCCTGCCAGTCTCGCATCCATCCTGCCCCCCGCATTTATTCTACCCCTCCGCATCCATTCTGCCCCCCTGCATCCATCAAGCCCCCCAGCTTTCATCTTGCCCCCCGCATCCATCCTAGCCCCCCGCGACCATCCTGCCCCCCCGCATCCATCCTGTCCTGCTCGCTCCATCCTGCTTATGCCTCCATCCTGCCCCCCCACCTCAATCCTGCCCCCCCACCAGCTCCATCCTGCACCTTTGGCTCCATGCTGCCCCGCTCGCTCCTTCCTGCCCCCCCCCTGCCACCATCCTGCCCTCCCCCCATCAACATCCTGCCTCCCTGCTCCAACCTGCCCCCCGGTAGTTAGCGATCATGTGACCGATCAGCTGATCGGTTTCCAAGGCAACGTCAGATCCTAAAGGCCTGTAGGACCAAGAAGACGGAGGTGGAGCGAGCCGGCGGACAGGTGAGTATCCTCACTGAGGATTTTTTTATTTTTACTGTGGAGGAGCGGGGGCCTGGAGGAGCAGGGAGGCTGCAGGGAGCGGAATATCGCCAAATACCATAGTGCTGCTATACATGTACTATAATGTAACGCCTTATACCATAGCGCTGCTATACATGTACTATAATGTACCGCCATTTACCATAGCGCTGCTATACATGTGCTGTAATGTATGGCCATATACTATAGCGCTGTTATACATGTGCTGTCATGTACCGCCATATACTATAGTGCTGCTATACATGTGCTGTAATGTACCGCCATATACTATAGCGCTGCTATACATGTGCTGTAATATACCACCATATACCATAGCGCTGCTATACATGTACTGTATTGTACCGCCATACGCTATAGTACTGCTATACATGTGCTGTAATGTACCACCCTATACTATAGTGCTGCTATACATATAATGTAATGTACCGCCATATACTATAGTGCTGCTGTACATGTACTGTAATGTACCACCATATACAATAGCGCTGCTATATATATATGTAGTTCACTCACGTTGACTGAACAAGTTCTGTCAGTCACAGTATGTCAACTACATACATATTCTAGAATACCCGATATGTTAGAATTGGGCCACCATCTAGTTTACATATATTCAGTTTATTAAATAAGCTTAAAAAACTGCTATTTTACTTATGTTAGGATATTTTCACCAAGGATAACACAATGACCTTAATACCTTAATATTAAAGAAATTGGTTGGTGTTCTGTAATTTTGATTGCCAGTATAATATATACATATGTGTGTGTATAAGGGTATATATTTATATATATATATATATATATATATATATATACATATACTGTATATATATATTTTTTTTACATATTTTATATATATATAATTTATGCTGATTTACCTCCTTATTATTACCAAGCAGCGTAACCTTGGCTTACTTATACCACTTTTCATGGCTCTCTTCTATACTTTTTTATTATTTTGTTTTAGGAGAAGACATAAAATTACAGAGAAGACATAATAGCTGCACTAATTACAATGCCCTTAGTAATAATATGCTTTTGAGTCTCAGATTGATCACTCGCAGGTTGAAAGGAACTTGTGATTCAGTGAATAGTGGTCAGACCTATAATTAGCTGTCACTTGTGGCAGGAGACATGTGCAGGTAATATAAAAATACCATTTTAAAGAATATCTAGATAGAATAAAAATTCTATTGTACCAGCATGTGGTGATAGACGTCTGAATACAATGAAGCTTGGGGAAAGATTGATTTTGGATTTTCGGAATCTCCCAACTTCTTTGGAACTCAAAAAGTTTGCCAAGTTTAAATTTGATCTATAAATGTTATTAAAGATAGCTGGGATGGTTTATGGTTTTCTTTTTTGCACTACTATTGTTGAGCTCTGTGTTGTCCAGCTATCCTCTTTGGAAGATACAGACATTTCAGGGTCACTTATCTCATATAATATGTCTTGATTCATTCATTCTATATAGAAATTATATCATACACTGTTTTGTTGAACTTGCTGCCATAAATCAAATATTTTTATAATATGTTTTCATGTATTATAAGTGTAATTTTCCTCCATCTCTCTTTTTCTGTAACTCTTCTTATCTTCTTTGCTCACATCCTTTCTTTCTGGTCAGTGCCATCTTGGCAATTGTGATGGGCTCTTTTTGGTGATCTGGATTATTCTGGTTCCTAAACGGATCCCGATTAAATATGCGTCACCACAGATGAACACATATTTAAGATGACGTTAATGTAGGCAAAACCCCGCCTATCCATCGCTGAAACCGCTCCCACATGTAAGTAGCCAGTTAATTGATTTACCTACCGGTTTTGGGGTTGTAGTGAAGTCAGATGAAGAAGTGCACACCTATTGCCGTCATTGTGTCAGTTCAGAAATCAGTAAAAATTCTGACGCAAGGAATGCCACACCATGTCATGAATGAGATGAGTCGCAAATATTTGATGGAAACCTGAGTTGTGCCAAAATGTAGCAATTTTTCAAAGTGATTTATGCCAGAATTCTAGATAAATTGCTTAAAGGGACAATGTCAGGTCATTTTTCAGGATGATACTAATATTGCCATTGAATAGGGCCTGGGCACACCTTTTAAAAATATGTAAAATCATTATTGTACCATTTGTAGTTCCCATGTTATCAGCATTGTCAGACCCTGCAGGGAGCTCCAGCATTAGTCCTGTCCGTTATAAGCAGAGACGATCAGTCCTGTGCTGTGTAAACGTTCATATAATTATGCACTCCCTCTCAACTGCTCTCTCCTCTTTCCTCCCTCTCAGCAGCTCTCTCCTCCCTCTCAGCAGCTCTCTCCTCCTTCCTTCCTTTGCTAACAGTGCAGTGTCAGCTTTCAGTAGCTTCTGTTCAGTTGATATCACCACGGAGGGAGAGAGCTACTGCAGGTCTGCCTGATCTAGACTTCATTTGTTTCTGTAATGCAGGTATCCTGCTGTGACAGTTTCTATGTTTTAGCTCATCTCTTGTGATGCTGCACACAGAGAGCAGATAGGAGAATACAGTCCCCCCACTGATCTCCTGTGCAGTGATGTGACATGCATATTCATGCTATGGGGAGGGGACAGCAGAGAACTAAGTAGATAATTCACTGTTAGTGACAGATGGAATGAATCTTTTTATTTGAAGTTTACAGAAGATAGGAGGGGAATATACATAAAAGAAATACATCAATAGAGTGAGTTTAGAGGGAGGAATTAGAAAATTATATCAGTTACATGTGGATTTTTGACCTGACAGTTTTCCTTTAAATTCATCAAAGCCTATCGGTTTGTGTAACAGAGAAATGAAGTAGCACTCACCATCCAGGGTTACTTTTTACATTATTTTAAGGACGGACATCAGGTTTATACAGCGGGGGTTGCGGGTGGGAGAATGGGGGGTCCCAAATATGATGGTCATTTTGTGCCACCTAGTGGCGCTTCAACGGGTTACAAACCACCACCAGCAACTCCCGCTGTATAAACCTGATGTCCGTCTGTAAAATAAAGTAAGAAGTAACCCTGGATGGTAAGTGCTACTTCAATTCTCTGTTACACAAACCAGAAGTCACGTGTTCTATACCGGAAGTATGCACCGCGGCATCACGGAGGTGGATCAGTGCGGATGCCGTAGACGAGTTCCTGAGTGCTCCATATGACGGACGCTGAAGACCCCCAAAGCCAGAAGAAAAGGGTGGACATACCGAGGAGGTAGTGCTGGACAACCACTGTATTGTAAGTTTCATCAAAGCCTATGTTTTACTAAGTTGTGATGTAAGATAACAGTGTTATAATGCTATTAGTTGAAGTTCATGACAGCACAATAATATAAAGACTTTTTTTGTAGCCACACTCTTTTTCCGTAGCCCATTCCCCATGCCATTACTCCCATTCCATTCCACTCCACACCACGTCTTTAATGTATGTGTGCTTTCTTAGGGACTGGCTTAATGATAGGACATCAAGACAGCACAACATCACACACAAGAAACCTTTAAGTTTTATGATTCTTTTGGGAGTCCACAAAGCCTCCCCTCTCTCCCAATCATATATGATTGCTTTAATGCAACCTACATTTCAAATAAAGTCTCTGAATTTTCAGAAGTGAACAAGTCTAATCACACTGTACTTCTTCTGTGTCTTCTTTAAGGGCAGTGGTAATAAGGGATATAAACAGCCTTCTCCTGTCTCATACTGCAGAGTATTAGTGTATCCAATATGATGCAGACTATCATTATATTCTAGCCAAAGGGATCATTTTGCTACCTCGAATAGGTGACAATAAAATTCAAGTCCTCTTCCTCTCTGAAGAGATAGTTTGCTTCTTGCATTCAAAGTCATGCCTCTTCACATTCACTACCCCATTAGCTGCCACCTGCTTGTGACAAGTTTATCCCTGTCAGCTTTTCCAAGAAGGATGCAAATACAGTGAATACAAAAAGTCTACACACCCCTGTCAAAATAACATATTTTTGTTGTGTAAAAAAAATCATGTTTAGTTGGAATGTAGCTGGAAGTATGCAATCTCATACTTGAGGTCACGCGAATGCACGCTCCTGGCTGCATTAATTTACAAGTCTTACTTTGAAATATTACAGCCTTTCAGAGAAAACATTCTTTGTCAAGCTAATACAGGAACAACCATGCACCTATGTGATCTAGTCTGATGCAGGTCCCCGGCAGATTCACCCCACCTTGCACCATACAACTGACAGGTCTCTGCCTTTTCACATGCATAGAGAGGCACTTGACAGTCTAGAGGAGACAGGGAGAATCCACTTGGGATTGCCTTGGATTAGTTTCAGAATAAGATATACACAGCTGCATTGATGCAGTAAGTGCTTTATGTAAACTACCTCTGGTTCAGGCAGCATGAACCAGGTGAAAAGTTCCCTTTTACACAAGCAATGCTGTTTTAACTTTTTGTACCTAACATTTGCTAGGTTTATTGCTAATACACTGTATTGGTATGGGAATTGAGGAACTTAATGACAGTATGTTATGACGCCTAACACCTCCACAATCTTAAGACAAGAAGGATTTATCTCTCCAAACAGTTGCTTTTTTATGTGTCCTTTAGGTAGCTGTTTTTTAGGCCACAAAGTTAAAGGGATAGACCCTTAACTCTGAGTATAGCCCTTCCCCCCTTTTTGTAATACCTTCCAGCATTTATGTATGACATTAGATCATTGCTGTAAGGAGGTATAGGGTACCATTGGGCCTGCACCTTAGACACCAGCTAAGGGTTAGCAGGGACAGCCGCCGTGTAACGGGGACACCACCTAGGGGGTTTTGTACGTGTATAAAACTCCGTTGTCAGGCAGGGTAAAGTAGGGAGAGGATAGGGTCGGGCCACGTGTCCCCCCCTCCCCCCCCCCCTATAGAAAGTCAGCTGCACACCTATGAATGGAACCATAGTTTCCTTTTTAAGATTACCAATAAAAGTTACATTTTAGTAGTAATTCCTCATATATATATATAAAATAAGCTAGGATTACATTATCTATTTCGGTGAGCATTCTTTCACACAAGGTGGTATAACGGTAAGGGGATAAGGAAGCAAGATTGAAAGATGGGCAAAAAGGGATCAAGGGAACTAGTCTGAACCTTAGACTGTGGTCCCTGGTTCACCCTGTTCCCAGAATCTCATGGTGAGGACATCTGGGCCGCCATCCTTGCACTTTGCTCCTGATCAGCCCTAGGATAAAACTCCCTCACCTCTATCCATGGATCAGTAACTCCCACAAGAAGGAAAGCACCAAGAATGCTTCAGCAAAAAGTGCACGTCTTCTCAGCTTCAGGTCTTGCAGAGACTAAACTCTATCAGCAACATCTGCTTGTGGAAGAGGGAACTATTTAAAGGCCAGGCGCATGGTCACCTGACAAACCTACAACTTCCTACCTGCAGAGCTGCCTCACCCATAGACAGCATCATAGTAGTATCTATTCTACACATTAACTAAGAATAAGCCAAACGAAATTTACTCCCACTTAAACTACAGAGCTTTTACACATAGACTGCAGAGCACTCAACACGTGGCAGCACCCTATAACTGACAGATCTCTACCTTTTCACACGTATAGTGAGGGACCTGTCAGTCTAGAAGAATGGGACAGGAGAATGCACTAGGGATTGCATTTGGTTAGTTACAGAACAAGACCTATATGGCTGCAATTATGCAGTCAGTGTCTAATTTAAGCTACTTATGGTTCAGGCATCATGAACTAGATGAAAAGTTCCCTTTCCTAAAGTATTCACCCTCTTTAACTAAGTTATTCTAGGTAAATTACAAATCACAAGGAATGAAGAAGCAGCTTCTATACTTTAATTTCTTTGTTAATCTACTGTCATATTTATGAAGTAAGAAGACAGCTGCTTACCATTCTCAGCAGGCATGGGAAAACGAGAGAAATGCTATAGACGATTTTATGTCTTTTGCTATTCCTTTACGATATCCAAGGGTAAACATTAGATCAAAATGATTTTGAGCTAATTTATTTACTCCCTAAGAAAATAAAGCATTTAAGATTGGATGTCAGACTCCTTCTGTATGGTAAGACATGGAAATGTCCTCATTACAGTACTGTTATAGCAACATAAAGTGAACTATCTTAATAGTCTCATCAATCTGTCCTACGCGGAAATGATCGTGTATCCCGCTCATACAGTATTAAACATTATGGAGACCAGACTTTATGCAGATTAGAAAACTTTTTATTCGGTGTAATCATCTTGCCTACTTATTTATTTTTTAATTGCTTGCCGGAATTTAGGTTGATTTAAGTCGTGATGGAAGGTGAAATTATACAGAGCGATTCAAAAAGGATGGTGCAAAACAAAAGGCATGTACGGTAGTTAAAGTGTAACCGCCGTTTAAATTTTTATTTAATAATAATGAAGAGCGAGTGATTTTAATAAACTTTCAAATATACTTCATTACAAAATTCTGGTTGAAAACCATTCATAAACCTTCCACAAGGTGTCCTCACTGGACTGTGTGAAGCAGACATATGTTAATTCTCACTCAGATGTGTCTTTAGTGATTACGGGGAATGTAACCATATAAGGGAAAGGGGCTTGGCCTACACTGTTGACTGCTGTTGGTGCTGAAACAATGTATCAGATTTTATCAGCATACAGTACAGTTGCTAAGCAATGTCAGAATGTCAGGATCAGTGTAAACTCCTCATCTGCCTCCACACAGCTGAGTCACAAGCTCTGTTAACCCCTTCTCAGCTGGCACATGACGCTGCTCCCTATCAGCTTGCTCTCAGAAGCTGTCAAAATACACACACAGTGCTGTCAGATACTGGCCACACCCACACAGACATAAAATGCAGTTTTTAAAACAGATTCTTGGACAAAGTGCTTCAGTGTCCGCGCTGCTGCTCCGAGACCAAAGAAACACAGACACAGGAATGTCTGGTACAGCTACAGCCTTTATTTTCCGACGCGTTTCGGAGCCTCCTCCCGAGCTCCTTCCTCAGGGATGTTCCCTGAGGAAGGAGCTCGGGAGGAGGCTCTGAAACGTGTCGGAAAATAAAGACTGTAGCTGAACCAGACATTCCTGTGTCTGTGTTTCTTTGGTCTCGGAGCAGCAGCGCGGACACTGAAGCACTTTGTCCAAGAATCTACATTACGACCACGGTCACCGTTGGGAGTGCAGTCCCTGCAGCAGCTGCTTGTACGCTATTCTTCCAGTTGTGGATTTCACAACTGACAAAGGTGAGCAATTCCACATCGATAAGTGAAAGTGTGTTATTGAGATAAGACCCTATTTGCGCATTCTTTCTTTCACAGTTTTTAAAACAGCACAGAGAAATGTGAGAAAATCAGTCATATGGCACACAAAAAGCATTACCTTGGCTGCTATGTGACCCTTCATTAACAACCAGTGCAGTATTGTTTTTTTTTCACTTTAAAGTAACATTTCTCAAAAAATGACCAGTGACTGAAAATCAATGTTTAGAGCACAGCTTGCGTTTTTCAAGAGCCAAACATAAAATGTGCTTAAATAGTGTTACAAACAATAACAAAAGAGAAGCAAGAAAAAGCTTTTTGCATATTGGAATTTGCTACAATGGGGTGTGTTATGTCAGTACAGTAAAAGTTTATGAAAAAATTTGGTAAATGTGCCTCACATACAGTAGAAATGATATTTAGCGTTGAGTGAAGCAATTTGAAAACACCCGATGTTTATGTCATGGGAAAAATCCGGGGCACCATAATACATTGGGAGAGACCATGACCATGAACAGGACTCAAGTCATGTAAGGGCTTAGGTGTACAAGGTTGGACTGGCCGATTGGTATGACTCAAGATGCTATGGACTATGGAAGGTCATAACTTATAAAAACGTGCGAGTATTATCCTAACAGTGTGATGGCGTAGAGGTGTAAAATTCTGCAGGCTCATCGGCCATTCCTCAATGTGATTTTAGGTTCTTTGGCAGTCTGTGGCTGGGCTTCAATAGAGACTATAAATTTTACTACATACTTTAAAACTGAAGTTTTGCTATATGTAGTACAAGTGATCAAAAGATGATAGGTTCAATTTCTATATGGGGACCACAAAAAAACACTAAAAAGCAAAAAAAAAAAAATGATTTACAAAGTTTGAAGAAGATTAAAACAAACATAAAAATCCAAATCGCTTATCTTTCCCTCCATTAAAATATATTAAAATATGAAACTTATTCACTTACTATATTTCTGTATATATGGTTAGGGACTTGCGAGCATGAAGGCCTTGATGTGGGTTATGAGCTCACGTATTTTGGCCAAAATATCCACCAGCACCTCACATTATCAGTCATCATTTTTTTGCACTTTTTTATCTCTATGTAGGTGAGCCCTTTTAGGACGTCTGTCCTGCGTGGTGCATATATATAGCGCTGGGCAGCACGCCTGATCTAGTAGTATGGGCGTGATCAATAGGCTGCATACAGACACTTTGCATCGCACGTACCTGTGTGACTGATGCCCTATGGAAACCTTGTGCATATAAAATACCACCACTCACCTCTCCATGTCATGGGAGGTTGAGAGTGATTGCAGCATCGGTATTGTGCATTGAGAGTGATTGCAGCATCGGTGTTGTGCACTTGTGTTTCCTTTCATTGAGGTCTGCTGCGTCCTGCTGAGTGCAATGGATATTATGGTACCGTCACATGGGGCAATCTCTGCGGCGAAGTTGCCGGCAACTTAGGGGCGTGGCTAAGTAGCGGCAACATCGTTCATGAGTTGCCGCGTGTGACAGGGTAATAATAAGGCGATAAGTTGTCTAAGCAACATCGCCAGATTTCCCAACATGTAGGGAAACCTGGCGATATTGCTCAGGCAATCTGCCTGCATCGCTCTGTGTGACGCCGCAACAGCGATGTTGCCGGCAACTTCCCCATAGACTCCCATATTATGGATCGCTGCCTGGGTAGAGTTTAACCCTGGCTGTGATAGTTGCCGGCAAGATCGCAGATGCATTGCCGGCGATATCGCTGCTTGTGACATTGTGACAGCAACCATGGCAGCGAGCCAAAAAAGTGTGTGCTCCCGTGAGTTGCCGGCAACATCACCGCAGAGATCGCCCCGTGTGATGGTACCATTAGACTTTGGCTGTATTTTGGTAAGTTAAGTTAATTGGTAAACACTATAATGTGAGGTAAGAAATGTGGTTTTTTTTTGGTCATGGCAAAAAAAAACATAAGTTATGGCTGGTTTCACACTACCAGTTTTTAGAATTTGTGTGACTCCACCTGAAACTTGAAGCACCTGCGTCCATTTTTGGCCCCATTAGCTTTCAATGGGGTTGCAGGAACTTGCGGGTGCTTCCAGTTGATTACCCTGATTCGGGTGTCCACACTTTTTCACTGAGACCAAAGATGCAGTTTGTAGCGATTTTGATGTCAGTTTGAAAACTGAGAATTTCCAGATCTGGAGCAATGCGGGTTAAATTAGAATGGGGCTCTATGGAACCCGGATCCGGTGGAATCCGGATCCCACTGGATTAAGATGCTGGATCCGTGTTTTGTATCAGAGCATGGCCAGAACCCAGTGTTAAATGGCACCCCCACTAGGATGGATCAGTGATAATACCAGTGCAGGTGCGTCCAGTTGCAACAGGTTTTTCAATTGCTGGGAGATCTGGGGGGGATGCAGGTTTTACCGGCATTCCCCGGATAAACGAAACTGGTAGTGTTAAACGAGCCTTAAAAGTGACCAAAAAGTCATATCTATAATGGCCCCTTTACACGCAGCTACAGGTAACAGGTTTTCCACAGGTAACTTACTGGTTGCAGTGAAATCATGGAGACAAGGTTCTATCTTGTTGCTGTGTACAATTGGAACTATGTCTCCATGATTTCACTGCAGCCAGTAAGTTACCTGTGGAAAACCTGTCACCTGTAGCTGCGTGTAAAGGGGCCATTGCAGATGAGCAGAGGATCACAATGAGTTCAATTTTCTACAATTTGCGTATTTGTGCGGATTCAAACAGTTTGAGATTCGATTCATGATTTGTTTAACATAAAAATAAATATATACCTGGTATGATTACCGAGTGAGCTAATGTCATTTTGTGGCCCACTTGCTTTTGCACAGTGCCTCGCAGTTATGAAACCTATAGGATTATCATGTACATCTATCAGTCAGGGATTAGTGCTGAGCAGACTAGTGTCCTTATTTGTGACTGCGCTTGCTTCCCCACAATGTTTGTCTCTCTCTAAGACCATGGTCACACGTTGAGTGTTTGGTGAGTTTTTTTATCTCAGGATTTGTAGCCAAAACCAGGAGTGGAGCAATCAGAGGAAAAGTATAATAGATAACTTGCACCAGTTTTGCATTTGTTACCTACTCCTGGTTTTGGCTTTCAAACACTGACTAAGGAGTATTCAAATTAGGAAGAAAAAAAAAAGACATCCGGTGGAAATCACAGGCGCTCCCAGGAAGAGATAGAAGCTTTTGTTCTTACTTCCAAATTATTTTTATTCACGTTTCGGCTAAAAAATGTAAAATATAGCCTTCCTCAGGTTGGATAAAATGAAAATGGACAATATAAATAAGAAATCTCGGTGTCCCGATTATCCAATTAATGAATCCTTCTAATTAGTCTTGGTGGGTTACACCCATCACATGGGAGAACAGGAGACATAGAGTTTATATACAAAAACTTTGATAGTCCATTCTATCCTGTTACTATATCTCACATTGTACATTTCCATAAAATACATTCATAAAAAAAATTAATCATAATGAATAGTTCTTAATATATCTATATACCCAAAGGAGGGCAGCGGCACTGCATTAGCCTGCCAGCACTCTGCCCCGCTCCTCAACTACAGGGGGCTCCTCAAGTTGTGGCTCAGGCGGCAGAGGGGCTTGGTGCACCCCTGAGGAAGACATAGAGTTTATGTACAAAAACTTTGATAGTCCATTTTATTCTGTTACTATATCTCACATTGTACATTTCAATAAAATACATTCATAAGAAAAAAATCATAATGAGTAGTTCTTAATAATATATCTATATTTTCAAACATTTCTCATTCAACGGACAATTGATATTAATTTTCTACATAGTTCAATAAAAACATCTTCACATATTATAATTTGTGTGCTGTGGTTTCTACAGACATACATGTATTAATGTCTTGATGAATGAAGCTGTGAGGGGTAGTGGGGTCCGTAGAAACCACAGCATACAAATTATAATATGTGAAGATGTTTTTATTGAACTATGTAGAAAATTAATATCAATTGTCCGTTGAATGAGAAATGTTTGAAAATATAGATATATTATTAAGAACTATTTATTCATTATGATTTTTTTCTTATGAATGTATTTTATTGAAATGTACAATGTGAGATATAGTAACAGAATAAAATGGACTATCAAAGTTTTTGCATATAAACTCTATGTCTTCCTCAGGGGTGCACCAAGCCCCTCTGCCGCCTGAGCCACAACTTGAGGAGCCCTCTGTAGTTGAGGAGCGGGGTGGAGTGCTGGCAGGCTGATGCAGTGCTGCTGCCCTCTTACCGGGTGATGTTGCGGGTATCACAGGAAGCCGGTCTCTGGTGCTGGCGCCGCCCCCTTCTCCAATGCCGCTCCCCCTGGCTGCTGCAGCTTGGTACTCAGGGCTCACTCTGTCCAATGGACGGTGCGGCCCTGGTCCTCCAGTTCTCCCATGTGATGGGTGTAACCCACCAAGACTAATTAGAAGAATTCATTAATTGGATAATCGGGACACCAAGATTTGTTATTTATATTGTCCATTTTCATTTAATCTGTACCTGAGGAAGGCTATATTTTAAATGTTTTAGCCGAAATGCGGAGTTTTAACGAGAATAAAAATCATTTGGAAGTAAAAACAAAAGCTTCTATCTCTTCCTGGGAGCGCTTGTGATTTACACCGGATGTTTGTTCTTTCCTAATTTGAATACTGCTGACGAGCCTACCGGCTGGAGGCTCTGAGTATCCGGCACGAAGCTGCAGACCAGGAGGAATCAGTTCAGCTCCAGCACCTCAAGGATATATGCAATATAAGAAAGGTGAGTAGATTATCTTCAAAATTATAGTTGGATTTATCTGCATCTGCACTTAGATCTGCGCCTCTCTCCCTCTCATCCCTATTACTAGGACCATACAGCCCTGTGCCGTCCAGAAATATAAACACTGACTAAGGATGAGCTGACCCATGGGTATTCCAGTTCTGCCTTCCTTTCGTTATAAATTTGGTTTTGTACCCGGACTTAACCCGATTTTGATCCAAGACGACCCCAAGGAGAAGTCAAACTTTTGTGCTGTTGAATTGTCATAGTAAGGGTTAGGGAGCTGCAAAAGAAAGCACAATAGGGGGTAAGGGCAGTACAATTGTGAATGGAGAATAAATAATTCTAAAAAGCAGAATGAGGCCCCCCTATTTTTAATAACCAGCCAAGATAATCCATTAGATTTGCCAATTCTGGAGCATCTCCCTTGCTTTTCCTGATTGCCCTGGAGTATTGGCAATTGGGGTAAAATTTTTGGGGTTGATTTCAGACATGAATTGACTGCTGGCATCAAGCACAGGGGTTAGTAATGGAGAGGTGACTATCAAACACCCCCATTACTAACCCAGTAAAGTAAAAAAAAAAAGTAATTGTTTATTTGAATAGACTCCCCCACACTCCCTCATTCACCAATTTATTCATTTAAAAAAGTTCCTGAAATTCTCCCGTAATCCAATGGTGTAATGTCCCATGACGTTCATTGAATATGATAGAGCCTTGTTCTGAGAACGGGGCACCATAGGTCACCTTAGGTCAGTGTCAGACAAGGAATTTCTTCAACCCCAAAAATATTACCCTAATTTCCAACATGGCAGGGAAATCAAGAAGGAGAATGGAGTATACTAAAAATATAACAAAAACTGACCAGCATCTCCACAAATAAGATAAGTGTGAACAGGTGCAAGCTGAGACAACAAGTATAATAACCTAAAAAATATGGCTGCCTTGTGAAAAGCCATAATATGTAAACATTGAATATATGAATTTAAAGTTGCATTATTGCCATAGAAACTATGTTAAAAATGATGTACAAATTGGCCAAGTCATGAAAGATCAACAGTCAGTGACCAAGGCGTACCCCTTTGTTGAGACCCTAATCTTACATATTTCTATCCGAACTGAAAATCTACAGTCCTTACAAGCCTGAAATGTACAATGTGGCACTTCAACCTACTTGAATCAATGATCACTCAAGATGCAGTGACGATCAGAAATCAATAGGGGAATAGCTATGGGAAAATCACCAATGAAGTCACTGGACAAGGTCTTCACATCAAGGAACATTTCTCTGATGATGAACTAAGGGGTAAGCGTTTCTCCTTGTGGAGGGTGAAAAACCAGATCCAGCATGCTGGTAATGAGGAAACTAAAAAGCGGCAATGCTCCTCTGAGAAATAAAATATGTAAATTGATTCCTCAGAGAGGAAGTAGACTCGATCTCTAGTGCCACCTATTGGAAGTAGCAATCCTAAAATTCAAAAGCAACTTTTATGATTGCTTCTTCCAATAGTTGGCATTAGAATTCAGGTCTTCTTCCTCTCTGAAGAGACAATTTGCATACTGGTGACAAAGACACAGCTCTTTTCTGTAGTGACATATGAATACAATACACTCTATTATTACTCCACTACTAAAGAAAATGTCCCTTGGCCCATCCTGCACAAATAACTACAGACCAGTCTCCAATCTCCCCTTCATCTCAAAACTCCTGGAGCGCCTGCTCTACACCCGCCTCACCCGTTACCTCTCCACTCACTCTCTTTTAGATCTATTACAGTCTGGTTTCTGCCCCCTACATTCTCCAGAAACTGCCCTTATCAAAGTGATCAATGACCTTCTGACAGCAAAACATAATGGAGAACTGTGGTGAATCGTGACCTGAACCTGGCAGCTCCACAGCGCCTCCTGTTAAACCCAGGTCAGTCAGAGAACTGCCTGAGGATAAAGAAGGGCCGCAGCTGCCTTGCCTGTGCTGGTTTATTAAGGCACCTCTCAGTGAGTGTGGTATATGTCTTCTAGCCCGCAGCCAGAAGCACATATAATCTCCTCCACCCCGTCACTGCCAGAGGCCCTGAATAACCCCAAGCACTAATGCTGCCACCAGCTTCTCGTTTAATATAAGTCCGGTCCGTGGTCGGGCTTATATTGGGTCAGAAACCAACCCAGGTAGCGTTATATGAGCACACGGACGTGGGAATCGTGATCAAGATAAAAAGAGCAACTCAAGATTAAATTTATATATTTAATCACCCTAATGGTACACTAGATATTAATATTTACAGTTATTATTCAGATGTTACAAATATTACAGTCAGATATGCCAATAAAAGGAGGAATGGAATACACAGAATTACACACACATGTGAGCAGTTACCTTAGTGCTGATGGCACCACAAGGGCGGCGTGGCACCAATCTGTTCCTTGGGTAATCTCTGGCCTTGGTGGAAAAATGCCCATTCAGAAGAAATACAACGTGGAGATGGGGCAGATGATTTTTATACATTATGGATTGCCCCTGTCTCCACCCATCTCACACCTCTGGGCTGTCTCACAACTCCCACCCCTCTGAGGGGAGATATGGACACCCAGATTCTATAATGTTCCCTAGCCGTGTCCATGGGCATCGCAGACGGAAGATAATACTTTCATATTTTTAGTTATGATTTTATCTTCGTCTGGATGTGAAACATGGCTACTCTGAGAACACCCTACTAGCCAATATCCTGTTTAGATGGCTTACAGTTATCCTACATTCATGTGAATACCATGCTTGTCACCGCCTAGACGTCACGATCATGGATCTACGCTTGCCATGTTCATAGACAGCACGGCTCATGAAATATTAAGGTTATAGTCACGGTGCCTTCCAGTCTGCCTGGGAAGAAAGAGACTTAAATTGGACGTGTCACCTTTTGGCAAAACCCTAGTCCTGAGGAAGCTCCAATAACCTACCTGATTACCACATCAAAGTTAATGATGAGTCCTGTTGTGTGGACAGTTGGCTTCCATCTAGGTGCTAATTACTGTGCTATTTGCAAGAGATAAATGACTTCTGCCTGTCAGAAGGGTGGGTCTTATCTCTTTGTGAGTGAGATGTGCCTTCAAATTGCTTTCTGGATGGAATATGGGGGATATGAAACAATATTCATCACAAGAACACTCTCTGCTTATTCTCCTTGACCTCTCTGCGGCTTTTGACACTGTTGACCACCATCTCCTATACTCTCTGCTGCACTCCATCGGCATCAAGGACACCACTCTCTCCTGGTTCTCTTCCTATCTTCCTGACCGCTTTTTCGGCATATCATTCTCTGGCTCCACTTCCTTCCCTCTTCCTCTCACTATTGGGGTCCCTCAGGGTTCAGTCCTTGGACCTCTTCTCACTCTACACGGCCCCGATCGGACAGACCATCAGCAGATTTGGTTTCCAGTACCATCTTTATGCTGATGACACACAACTATACACTTCAGCCCCTGACCTTACTCCCGCTCTAATACAGAACACCAATGACTGTCTAACCGCAGTCTCCAATATCATGTCCGCTCTCTACCTGAAACTTAATCTTTCCAAAACTGAACTTCTTCTGCTCCCACCCTCCACTAACCTCCCTAAACCTGACATCTCTCTCTCGGTGTGCGGCACCACAATAACACCCAGTCAGCAGGCTCACTGTCTGGGTGTTATGTTGGACACTGATCTCTCCTTCACCCCATATATACAATCTCTCACCCGCTCCTGTCGCTTGCACCTGAAAAATATCTCCAGAATTCACCCTTTCCTCACCATGGAAACAGCTGTAATTCTTTATTAGCTGGCCTTCCCCGCAGTAAGCTTTCCCCTCTCCAGTCTATCCTCAATGCAGCAGCCAGGATCACCTATCTAGCAAACCGTTACTCAGATGTTACTGCTCTGTGCCAGTCACTGCATTGGCTGCCCGTACACTATAGAATCCAATTCAAATTGCTTATTGTCACCCACAAAGCTATTCATAGTGCGGCACCTGCCTACCTCTCTACCCTCATCTCTGTCTACCACCCCACCCGTCCCCTTCGCTGTGAATGCGACCTCAGACTAACATCGGCATTAATCCGAACCTCCCATTCCCGACTCCAAGACTTCTCTCGAGCTGCACCAAACCTCTGGAATGCTCTACCCCAAGAAATTAGGACCATCCACAACTTGCATAGCTTCAGACGCTCCCTAAAAACACACCTCTTTAGGGCGCCCTATCCATTTCCCTAACAGTAGTCATTTAGACATAAGATATTCATTGTTATAAGCCCCTGTACTTTGTGTTCCCATCCCGTCTTAGATTGTAAGCTCCTTCGAGCAGGGTCACCTTTACTTTTTGCCTTTTCTTGTATCTCCTACATTGATTCTATGTTTACTTTATGTAACTACTGTTCTGTATTACCTACCATTCTGTATCGTATATTTTTCTTATACGTACCATTGTACTGTAAAGCGCTGAGGAATATGTTGGCGCTATACAAATAAAGTTTTATTATTATTATTATTATTATTAATAATAATAATACAAAAAATGAATGATAAAGAAACCAGGCAGAAGAAGAATTAATGCATTCAAAATGTGGAGCTGGAGAAGGATGTTATCATTATCATGCAAGAAGAACAAAGATATCCATTTTGGAACAGATCAAGCCAGGCATGTCACTAGAACCAAGGATCACCAAGCTACAAGTTTCCTACACATCATAAGAAGAGAGCTCTCATTGGAGAAGGACATCATGGCAGGAAGAAAAGAAGGTACAAGGCAAAGAGGAAGACCAGCAACCCAATGGCTTGATACTGTCAAGATGAGGGTGGAGAAGACCCAGGTGGACAATCAAGGCTCGAGGACGAGACTCTGGGGGACCTGTCTAGGCTGCACAAGATCGATCTTTTACAGAGCCTTCATCCATCAAGTTGTCATGGTTCCATATCGAGCTGAAGGCTTTTAAATAAATAATAATTTTTATACATCAGTATAATGTTCACTGCAGCTTCATGATTATAACATTGTCCTTGTGACAACAGCAGAGCCCGTGGCTCGAGGCTTTAGTTATTGCCTGCAATGTTAGACGTTGTCAGTTTGAGCCCTGGGGGAATACAAAAAAATCAAATATTTGTAAATATTTCTAATTAATTTTGGCAGTTTTATTGGTACAAAAAAATTATCCTTTTTCTTCACCTCTAGAATACAGGTACATAGAGATACATTGCTGTATACAGCTGTATCTCTATGTACCCGCATAATCTGCTTCTGGGTTCTCTGCCTGCAATATAACTCAAGTATTCCAAATTCTCCCACTGTTTTCAGTTTGGGCTGTGGCTTATTTCTAGAGGTGCTGCATAGGAAATAGAAGATCATTTCATTTTTGTTTATGCAGAGAGATACAGCCCCTGCTTCTCAAGGAGAAGGAGCTACTGTGCTGGCAAGGAGAGGTGAGAGTAATTGGGACAAAGCCCTGACAAGTCAGAACAACGGGACTGAGCCTTCAAATTGGGACAGTCCTGCTGAATACAGGATAGTTGAAAGCTATGGTTATGGTCATTGCTGACTGTTATAGGAGGCGGCTATAAGCATGCTCCTGCAATTTTAGCGACAGGTGGCTCAAAAAGGTGCTGTACAGCCAGCTGCCAGTCGCAGTACAGGATCATGATTATATCCACTGCTAATAGTAGAGAGCAGTGTTGTGAGCGGTGACTGTAGCCTCTCCATGAAACTGCCCCTATGACTGAAAGCTGGGAACTCCCAAAAGAAAATGGCCTCATTGTCTCCTGGTAGCTGCAGTTGTAGTTGGGTGGCCGTACAGCATTGTAAGGCTATATACAATACCTGCAGAATATTCTATATCTGGAGGTAAGTAGCATTTAGTGAGTCGACATGTTGCCTTTAAGCATAATGAATATTTTTTGTGAACAACCCGGGGCAGCAATCCGTACTGAGAATACCTTGTATTTTGTAAAAAATGAAAGCTATTAAGATCTCGACTAATGCATACTCTAATGGCCAGTAAAAGCTTATAGTGGGAATAATACAATAGTGTCACATCGTCATCTGAAGAATTCTGTCTGTCAGGTCAATAATAGGCATAACATCAGAATCATACATAACAATTTGTCTATTACATTTCCTAATACATTGCATAATACTAAGAGTGAAGAACTGAGCGCTAAGTGCTCCCCAACATCCTTGAGATAAAAGGTATAGGAGAAGGATTCTTTCCTTACATCTGTCTGTCCATCCATCTGTCCATCTATGTACTGTAGGTAATTATTTTTCTTCGGAATCTTAAGTCATTGCTTCTTCACTTTCTGACAACAATTCTATTCCTTGTCCTAAAAAAGGAAAACTTGTTAAAAGTCATAACTCTTTCATGGATTATAATATATTTGAGGAATGGGCAAGAATTTTTACACTTTTTAAAACAGAAATGTTATTGCGGTAAAAAAGCTTTTTGATAGCTGAAATAAATTGTGGTTTTATGATTCTTTTTGTTTCTCCAATCGAAACATGATTTTTCTTTCACAATTTTTAGTCAACTTTACTGCTGAACATAAATATAAAAAAAATATATTTTTAACTTAAAAAGGTCATGGGTCATCTACATGAGCTAATGCTTCTCTACTATCAACACTGTCCATAACAAAAAATACTTTTTTTTTTTCAAAAAAAAGTTTATTGTTCTACCACCCAAAAAAAATCAATGTCATAGACCCAAGCTACTAAAATAGGCCATTGCTTCTTTATCCCAAGCTACTGAAAGTGGCCATTGCTTCTTTATCCCAAGCTACTGAAATTGGCCATTGCTTCTTTATCCCAGGCTACTGAAAGTGGCCATTGCTTCTTTATCCCAGGCTACTGAAATAGACCATTGCTTCTTTATCCCAGGCTACTGAAATAGACCATTGCTTCTTTATCCCAGGCTACTGAAATAGACCATTGCTTCTTTATCCCTGGCTACTGAAATAGGCCATTGCTTCTTTATCCCAGGCTACTGAAATACACCATTGCTTCTTTATCCCAGGCTACTGAAATAGACCATTGCTTCTTTATCCCAGGCTACTGAAATAGACCATTGCTTCTTTATCCCAGGCTACTGAAATAGGCCACTGCTTCTCTATCCCAGGCTACTGAAATAGACCATTGCTTCTTTATCCCAGGCTACTGAAAGTGGTCATTGCTTCTCTATCCCAGGCTACTGAATGTGACCATTGCTTCTTTATCCCTGGCTACTGAAATAGACCATTGCTTCTTTATCCCAGGCTACTGAAATAGACCATTGCTTCTTTATCCCAGGCTGCTGAAAGTGGGCATTGCTTCTTTATCCCAGGCTACTGAAAGTGGCCATTCCTTCTTTATCCCAAGCTACTGAAATTGGCCATTGCTTCTTTATCCCAGGCTACTGAAAGTGGCCATTGCTTCTTTATCCCAGGCTACTGAAATAGACCATTGCTTCCTTATCATCCCTACTTTATCATTTTTGGTGCCGGCAAAGAAACAAAATGTAACAAATTTTTACTACTGAAAAAAAAATTCTGTAATCAAAAGTCCAAAATTGAAATAATAATAATAAGCCAGTGGTTTTCCAATCACGCCACTATCTATATATGGTCCCTAAACTGGTGCTTGCCCATTGCTTATTCAATTTACAAAACACCAATCTTTATAACACTTCAGAATGAGGATAATATATGTATATATATATATATATATATACTAGCTGTGAGCCCGATGCAAATGCATCGGGATTCTAGAACGTGCATTAATTTGATTATAGTAGTTATAGCTGGTGTGAGGGACTTTTCGGGGGGTGTGAATAGTTTTTCAGGGGGTGTGAATAGTTTTTGGGGCGGTCCAATACTTTTTGGGGGGGTCCAATACTTTTTTGGGGGGGTCCAATACTTTTTTTGGGGGGTCCAATACTTTTTTGGGGGGTCCAATACTTTTTGGGGGGGTCCAATACTTTTTTTGGGGGGTCCAATACTTTTTGGGGGGTCCAATACTTTTTTTGGGGGGTCCAATACTTTTTGGGGGGGTCCAATACTTTTTTTGGGGGGTCCAATACTTTTTTGGGGGGTCCAATACTTTTTTTGGGGGGTCCAATACTTTTTTTGGGGGGTCCAATACTTTTTGGGGGGTCCAATACTTTCTTTGGGGGTCCAATACTTTTTTTGGGGGGGGTCCAATACTTTTTTTGGGGGGTCCAATACTTTTTGGGGGGGTCCAATACTTTTTTTGGGGGGTCCAATACTTTTTGGGGGGGGTCCAATACTTTTTGGGGGGGTCCAATACTTTTTTTGGGGGGTCCAATACTTTTTGGGGGGGTCCAATACTTTTTTTGGGGGGTCCAATACTTTTTTTGGGGGGTCCAATACTTTTTGGGGGGTCCAATACTTTTTTTGGGGGTCCAATACTTTTTTTGGGGGGTCCAATACTTTTTGGGGGGGGTCCAATACTTTTTTTGGGGGGTCCAATACTTTTTTTGGGGGGTCCAATACTTTTTGGGGGGGGTCCAATACTTTTTGGGGGGGTCCAATACTTTTTTTGGGGGGTCCAATACTTTTTTTGGGGGGTCCAATACTTTTTGGGGGGGTCCAATACTTTTTTTGGGGGGTCCAATACTTTTTGGGGGGGTCCAATACTTTTTTTGGGGGGTCCAATACTTTTTTGGGGGGGTCCAATACTTTTTTTGGGGGTCCAATATTTTTTGGGGGGGTCCAAAACTTTTTTGGGGGGTCCAATACTTTTTGGGGGGGTCCAATACTTTTTTTGGGGGGTCCAATACTTTTTGGGGGGGTCCAATACTTTTTTTGGGGGGTCCAATACTTTTTGGGGGGGTCCAATACTTTTTTTGGGGGGTCCAATACTTTTTGGGAGGGGGTCCAATACTTTTTGGGGGGGTTGAATACTTATTGGGGCTGAGTGCTCGCAATGGCCGCGAAGCGGGCATTGCGAGTCGCTGGCCGAAAATGGAACCAGAGGCTCGGCCACAAAGTTAGCGATTTACCGCTCAGGCAGCGACTCGCGCTACCTGAGCGGTAAATCGCTAGCTTTGTGGCCGAGCCTCTGGTTCTATTTTCGGCCAGTGACTCACAATGGCCGCTTCGCGGCCATTGCTCGCACAAAGCTAGCGACTCGCAATGGCCTCGCGGCCATTGCTCGCGCTGCCAGCGACTCGCATTGGCCGCTACGCGGCCAATGCTTCGCCGTGGTGACGTCACATAGTGACAAAGCCACGGCGATTTCGGGGTCCGACACGATTTTGCCTACGGCAATTATAGAGTAGATAAATATATATATGTTTCTAACAGAATCTAGGCTGATGATCCTTCAGTTTCTGGTCACCAACCCTGTTGCTACTCCAAAAAATGGGATAATTTTTGGACTTCTGCCTTTCGAAAAGCAACGGCTTCTTCCATGTATAAACCCAGACACAGAGGGCATCTGCCCTAAATGGGATAATTTGTGAAGCATTTCTAAATTCTGTAAAAGATTAAATGTCCTGCAGTGTGTGTTACAGGTTGTCAGAATGGTTTCACAGCATTTTAGACTTGTGACAGGTTTAGGACCCTGACTCTCAGTTTCCTGGTAAGATTCTTCTTGTTAATTGCTTGTTCCTTTCTTTTGGTGCACCAAGGTTTAATGTCGGTTTTGCTGCAAGCATCTCTTGGGTTGTTCTTTTCAAGCACAGCTACTCTGTGACCATGCCCATCTCCCTCAAGTAGTCACATGATCCATCGACTTTGGCCTGTGGCAGAATCTCATTCTGTACAAGCCTCCTGGATGGAAGTAGCAGTTGGTGTACTGACCGGTGCCGAGCTGTCTGCTGTCTAGGAATGTGGCCACAGATGTGAAGTTGCTGTTTTTATCCTTTTCCCCCCTGTCTATCTTTCATTCCCTTGGTGTTTATTAGTGCGGCAGTTAGACTAGCACGCTTCCAGGCCTACTCACTGGTGAGGATGAGTTTAGGGAATGTAAAGGTCTAGATATCCTGTTCAGAGACAGGGTGAAAGAACCCGTATAGGGACACTAGGGAGATGAAGGTAAAGCTGCCAGTGAGTACAGGAGGTGCCCCTTTCCCCTTCTCTCTCGAGCCAGGGTCCACTGTTGTTTAGTGCCACCTTGTGTGACTTTATTTGTTGTGCTGTGCACCAGACACACATAGATCCATACACAACTATTAGGCGATATATTCGGACACACATCAGTCTAAGCATGAGAACAGGTTGTTGGTTACCAGCAGTTACCATCCTTTAGCACATAACTATTAATATATACATTAGTTAGGCCTTGTTTGCATTAAATGGCTTAAAGGGGATTAATATAATTCTTGGAGATATCAGAATTTTCATTAATAGTCAGATAACCTGGTTAAATTGGATTTAAAAATATTTGCCCCTCTCTTCTAATGGTATTTTGCTGGTGTCCCTTTTTGTAGCCTGTTTAATGGAATTGTCCCAGTAATGTCAGGATCGTCCACAAAATTTGTCATCCATCTGTCCCACTTTGCTGGTGTACCATCAAACAGTGCATAGCTTAAGCTTTAAAAACAATCATATTTTTTTGAATTTGTTTTTCATGTATGTTTTATTGTAAGCTATGGCAATATGCGTGCTTCTGCGTTTTAATGAAATATTTTCATTTTAATTATTTTTTTTTCATGGTTAAATTGGTATTTGCATTTTAAGGGTATTACACTTATATTTTAATTGCTTTCGGTAGTTAGATAGCATGACCATAAGCAAGTTTGCAATTTACTTGCTTTTTCTATCATATTTGAGAGCTTTTATCTTATAAAATGTAGAGTCTGTTTAGTTGGAGGTCAGCCACTAGTATATGTATATAATGTGAAGATGTGTAGACACTTTGCATTACACATATAGATGAGTTCTTCCTTTTATTTTTCTTCTGGTTTTACACTTTCCCAGTTCAAGTGTGCAAGATGTCAAGAATCACAATTTAGGCTGGGGTTCCACATAGAAATCCGTTTTTGGAAGTGATTTTCATCACCAATCCGTTTTTTTCTGGGTGCTTTTTGAGCCTCCTGCACTCCTGAACGTTTTTGGACTTTTCATTAAAAAAACGCATGCGCGAACGCATGCGCAAACGCAAGTGCGCATATGCCATGCGTTCGCGCATGCGTTTCCCATAGGGCCCCATGTTAAAAAAAACGCATGAAAACGCATGCGTTTTTTAACTGATGCCAAAAACGTTGCATGCAACGTTTTTGACTCAAAAACGGACAGGGCAATGTTTTGAGCTCCAGAGAAAAACGGACAGGGTGTTTATTACATCCAATCCGTTTTTCTGTCAGTTTTTGGACTTAGAAAAAAAAAATGAGAAAACTGAAGCCAAAAACGGACTGAGGGCATATGTGGAACCCCAGCCTTACATGATTTTGTGATACTTTGTCAGGAAATATTCATATATTATGTATACAATAGGTGTAGCCACCCAATAGTTGTGATGTGGTTTACAGTCTTTTGCTGCAGTGTAATATCTCTATTTAGAACATGAAGAATGTAAACCCCTTGGTGACCAAGCTAATTTTGACCCCAATGACCAGGAAATTTTTTAAAATCAGACAAGAGTCACTTTTTATGGTCATAACTCTTGAACGCTTCAATAAATCACAGTTATTCTAATTTTTGTGACACATTGCACTTTATGTTAGTGGTAAATTTAGGTCAATATTTGTTGCATTTATTTGTAAAAATATCAGAATTTTGGTGAAAATTTAGAAAATTTGCAATTTTTACATTTCCAGTTTTTATAGCCTAAAACTAATTTGTCTTGGTTAACCGACCTGTTTCTTTAGGGACCTATTCAGATTTAAAAAGACTTTGCGGGGCTTATAAATTGGAAACTCCCCAAGCCATTTTTAAAACCGCATCCCAGAAATACTTTAATACTATGGTCAGGAATTTATTTATCCCTTCTGGTGCTACGGATAAATTATTCCAAATTGAAAGAAAAACAATTGTAACTCTTCCTCTGAAATGTTGCTTTAGTACTCAATTTGCTATCCAGTTTTGTCTGAGCACGCTGATTGGACAAATGCCAGGCCTTAGGATGGAAAAAGAACCACTTGAACTTTGGAACAGTTTTGGGTGAAATAGATTGTGGGCACCATGTCATATTTTGCAGGGTCCATAAGGTGCTTAAACAGCAGCAACCTAAATAGGTGACCCCATTTTGGAAACTATGCCCCTGAAGGATTTTATTCAGGGGGAAAGTTAGTTAATTATACTCACAGGCACTACACAGAATTTGATAACGTTAGGTCATTATATTGAAAATTGTATTTATTTTTTCACAAACATGTTGCTTTAGCCCTCATTTTTAATTTGTTTTTGCAAGAGGTAATGCAAAAAAGTGGACCCTCTCTTGGGTTATCTAAGTATTACCTTCAGAAGGTTTCACACCCTTCATCTCTCCAATCTCAGAATTTTGGGAGTCTCCGACCTTCTGAGCCATGGTACCGTACATTTCAATGAGGTCCTCAGTTGCCTGGTTAGACACAGGAGATGTTACACCTACCATCTTCTGAGCTGGCTCATTATTTATCACCACAGAGTTACAGTTACCCTTGGAGTCATGGTCACTCTCCCTGGTATTGTGGACCAACAAGTCACCTCTCACCTTGATGTCAACCTCTTCCTCTGGAGATACCTTGTTAACAACGGTCAAATTGTCATTTTTCAATTTAACGGTCATGTCTCTAAGTTGGGGATTCCCATTATTTTCCTTGGTCACACTTAACTCTGAATTGTCATTGGTACCAACATGCTATTAGACATAATTACATGACCAGCAACTCATTTAGTTTTTGCATGCTCCACCTCCTTTTGGGTCTCTTCACCCTTTTGGGCAACCACCCATTTTTGGGTTTCCACCTACTTTTGGGCAACCGCCCCTTTATGGATCTTGATTCCCTTTTGGGTAACCACCCCTTTTTGGGTCGCCATCCCTTTTGGGTAACCACTCCTTTTGGGACTCCATCCCCTTTTGGGTCTCCATCCTCTTTTGGGTAACCACCCCTTTTGGGACTCCACCCCTTTTGGGCAACCACCACATTTTGGGATTCCGCCCCCTTTTGGGCAACCACCCCTTTTTGGGAATCTGCCCCCTTTTGGACAACTCTGTAGGGGGTACAGTCCATAGATACCCCACAATAGTTTTAGGACCCAGTTCACAGCATATCTTGCTATCTACCTGGGCACCTTGGGATAGTACCACGCCACAGGAGAGCTCATGGAATGGTCCACTGCTGCCATACCATAGAGTGCCAACAGCTCCTGCCATTTCTGCTCCATCTGCTGATGTTCCTTCAGCAACTCCTGTTACCGTTTTTTATAAGCCAGATGCTGCTTTTTAAATGTCTGTTGCTGCTTCTCAATTGTCTGCTGCTGAGGTTGTAACAGGCACTTTAATCACTCATTAGGTTAAGTTTCATTTGCTGCTCCCTTCACAGCCATTTTTATCAACTCCTGCATTTCTTCAGAACACTCCATTTTGCTGAATAGCATTTGTAGCTGATCATCTTACCCCTTCTCCAATCTGTCCGGGGATACTGCTCAACTCATGGCCATCGTGGTACGCTGTTCACACCAGGAACTCCACAGTACTTTCCCTAGAAAAAATGTTGTGGTCCAATCAAGTCACAGAAAACCAGGTTTGAATGTGATTACGACTTTTGTAACCCTGCTGAGTTACAGCCAGATGCTTTAATCTTCGTGGCCCCGTCGAGCCACAGCGAGATGCTTGCATCCAGGTTTGTGGTCCTGCACCATTGCCCCTAGCAACCAGCCTGCACAGCTGCTGAATCCACACCCGTGCACCACGTCTGTTGCTACCAGCAACCAGGCTGCAATGTTGCTGAATGCAGAGATGTGCATGTGGCGCCCATGCGTCTTGGTTGCCACAGTGGTACTGCATCTAATCCACAGGTGTGGTGCCATTGCTCCAAGGTAAAACAGGGGCAGAAATCTGAGACACACACACCCTATACCCAATACCGTTACCAACTACAGGCCAAGAGGTGCAGAGCAGAACAGACCCCTCTAGAGGGCAGTCCCCATCTACTGGCAGGAGGAAGGAGTAGTTAGGGGGTGGGGACTCAGCTTGGGATGAGTTAGTCGGGAGGAGACAGAGGAAGAGTGAGGAGCAACATCATGACAGAATGGAGTTCCAGGTGTAAGACTGGAGCAGGGCCGGAGTGGGACCAGAGGGTAGGTCGCCACTGAGCCTATCCAGCAAAGACCCCAAATCCACAACCACCCTACAGGTCGTTGGTGGAGGAACTGGCTGCATGGCCCCAATCTGGTGTGAAACTGCACAATCAAGCCAGGAAACCAGAAGCTACTGGTCTGCACGAGTAGTAGCCGACCCTGTGTACACTCCCAGGCACAGTGACTAGAGAGGACCAAGAGGACTTGCTAGCTTTCTCTCGACAGGACCCAAAGTCGCCTGCCTTGGACTAGTAGCACGAAGGTGTAAGACAGGGGAAGGAGGAAGATCAGTGCAGAGAGGGCAACAAAGAAAGGCTTACAACAAATGTCTTAGCAGAGTGTTCTTGGACTACTTGAGGGCTGGCCAAGCTGCAAGCTGGAAAAGAACAGTACCAGGCAGGGTCTGCACTGAACTAAGCTGCAAGAAAAGAACCTGGCAAGAACTATATCCCCTTTGTCTGTCCGCACATAAACACAGAGGGGATAAAACAAAGGAGCAATTAAGTCACGGTCTTAGATCAGTTACCTGAGAGAAGCAGATCAAAACAGAGGGACAAGACAAAAAAATTGTCCAACACAGGCAAGGTCAGGCAGCAAAATATTATTTCCCAGAGCATAGATTCAAGACACCAACATAGCACTTCAGAGCTTAAATTAAGACTGGCAGTGCTCTGAAATAAACGGCAGAGCTAAAAGGCTGAGCAATTACACGAGACATTGAGCAGCTGCAGAATCTCAGTGTGGCACCCCAGGGTTCGGTTGCCACAAGAACACCTGGAGCAGGGAAGGATTTCCACATCAGGTAAGCTTATGCACAACACCTTCCACCCCACATCTAAAGGGGGGCTATACTTGCCGACTTCAGGCAAGATCCCCTATAAGTTCATGCCTGAGGGCGGAGTTAGGCAGTTCAATATGGTGCAGTACTGAGGAAAACATCCTGGTGGACAGTGCCGCGTTAGGCCCGTGTCAGTGAGAGAGCCTGACCAGCGTGAGGGACCCAAGAGTGAGGGTCGGAGGCTAGGTGAGTTAGCCAGGGGGAGTGGAGCCATACCGGTTCGCCCCAAAAGAGTAACGTCGACAACCCGGACACCGGAGTCAGAGACTGCGAGGTTCCAGTCAGCCCAGCAGTAAAGACCGGAGGCCAGGGAGACTTCAAGTCTCTTGGTGCAGCAGCACTTGAGGCACAGCCACCCAGCTGAGCCAGAGATCGCAGCGGATATAGCGGTGCCCCGCAGCAAGGCTCTCACCGCCTGCCATACAAGTGAGGACACAGGAGAGGGTCAGGGCCTAGCTTCAGAAAGCCCAGGACTAACGAACACACACAGAGTGAAAGGGAGGCCTCATAACTCATCGGATGTGGAGATCCCAAACTGCTCCCAGACCACCCGGACTGTACCTTGGACTTCACCTTACTCATCACATCAGTAAAGGCACGGAAACAACAACCCTATGCGTGTGACTGTTATTGCATCCCCTGATCCTGCTCCCATGATAGACTGTCCGCAACCCTTAATTCCACTACTGCCCCAGGAATCCCGCTCCACCTACGGGGAGCGTAACCATCTTGCTGCTTCTCCATCACCCCGGAGGTCTGTCCCGCAGTGTCGGTAACATTACCGGAACTGTAGGTGGCATCACAAATCATTTTTTTATTTCCATTGACTTTAAACCACCTTTTTAAGCAACCACCAGGGCCACGGGACCGGGCAATAGCCCACGTGACATTCCCCCGTGAACTAAAACACCCGGGACCAGGTACCCCAAGGCCCTGGGGTGGGTCATCAGCACAAGCTAGAAAGAGATTGGACGACTGAGCTGGCAATAAGAAAACCAACAGTCCAGTACGTCACATCAACAAATAGGATGACGATCAGTGCAGGGCCCAGCATTCAGGTGTTTGGACACCAACCAATTAATAAGTAATCACCTGTTATTCTGAAAGATGATAACTAGTTTTCAGTGGACTACACTGTAAAGCAATTCACAGAAAGGTAACGGTCAGCAAACTTGTATAGAAAAAAAGGAGTAAGTACCCTCAGGTCACTAGTTCTCCCCTTCTATTAAAATTACCTCATCAGTATGTTATGACTGCCCAATCCATATGAGATAAGTGGATATATTTTTTCCATGTGATACAAGTACATAGCATTGTATGACATTAAGGTACATTGAATGGTATTGGCAGTGGATTACCTATTAACTGCACAATATGTATTACAGCTGCTGGCAATGTTCTTATAACTATAATCCAAGTGTAACATGTAAAATAAGACACTATGCACTATAATCAAACGTAATCACCTGTAATAATATAGTATAATGCACCATAATGCTAGGCGTGCTTAGTAGCCTGCTATGTTCAGGTAATTATGTGGCTACTTTGCTCAAACACATTATACCAGAACTGCAGATGGATGCACAAAATTGTCACTATACTTTCCATAGTGTCACATCAGCAATGTCAATCCTGACTTTTTTTTATCCATTGGTTTGCTTTTGATGTAGTCTAGAATTTTTCCATCAAGATGATATTAATAAATTAGCCGAAGCATACATAGAATCACTAGTTTGCAGTATAAGTTCCCCTACGTTATAATAGGAGAATATTGAAAAAAAATACTAATCATAACTAAAGTAGATTTCCACACAAAATATCAGAATTGACCACATATATAGTATGTATACTCTTGACGCGACATATCCTGAAATGAGTGTAAGATGATTAGCCTTGAAAAAAATAGATTTTGCAACAAGCTGTTGGAAGCAGGGATGATTCTAGATTTTCTACCACTTGAAGTGAAAATTGAAATGTTGCCTCTCCCTGCAGTGCAATATATGTCTCCAGTGAAATAAACACAATTCCATCATTCTTCTGGGGGAACTTGAACTTATTATCGTTTGATTATTTATATTACTTAATGGAATATCACTGCATCGTACGGACAAATCATTCTTTACCATAAAGGAAGCCTACAACAAAATTGTCACCAGAATAAGAAAGCAGCACTAGATGCATCATTAGCACATCAATATATAAACAGAACCATAGTCAGTACATAAATACATTACTAGAACCATCATCAGTACATGAAATAGTAAAAAATTCTAACTCACCACTTGCGCCACTCAGTCCTTCTAACACAACTCGGAACAAGGCACTGCCACCTCCAGACATATTCAGGAAATGAAAAAAATCCAGCTCGTGCGACTGGAGACCGTTTTTTATAAATATCTTTTCAATATTCTACATGGAACAAGGTAGCATGAATGATGTTAGGCTATGCTTTTCAGGTGACTTAATGCACCATTAATAATGATGTCATTATTAAGGATGCCTTCAGTCACCTGAAATGTGTTGCCTAACACCATTTATGCTACCTTGTTCCATGTAACACACTGAAAAGAAATGTATTTAACAAAAATGTATCCTGTCCCACAAGCTGGAATTTTTTTTCATTTTCATCATCAGTATAAGGAGAAAGCACCAGAACCATTACCACATCATCAGGAACTGAATGCAACATCAGAACCATCATTAGTACTTGAAAACTACAAGATAAGAACCACCAGAACATGAAAACAGCACAAAAGCTACCATAAATACATGAATACAGTAAACAGAGTCATCATCAGAACTTCAATACATCACCAGAACCATCATCAGTATATGAAAACAACACGAAAACAACAATCAGTACTGGAATTCAGTATCAAAACTTTAATCTGTGCATTAATACATGAACAGAATTATCATCAGTACATAAAACCAACATCAGAAACACAAGCACTACAAAAATACATCACTAGACCCACCATCAGTACATAAACACTACATAAGCACTACCATTAGTACATGGATATAGGACCAGGATCATCATCAGTACATTAATACAGTCCACAAACCCTCTTCAGTTCATGAATATATCACCATCATCCCACTTGAAAGCATATGGAATTAATAGTGCTATAAAAAAATTATTATTATTATGATTATTATTATTATTATCATCAATATAAGTACATGAATACAAAACCAATTTTTGAGCTATGATTAAGTGCAATGTCAAGTCAGCCTCCACCCCATACTATTGTATTATATAAACCTACAACTCCCAGTACGACCTTAAGAACGGTAAAAAGGTGAGTTACTACTATTAAATTATGGATGATACAGGAACCACAGTACTTATGAAATAGGCCAGGGTCACATTAGCGTTTTTTTTTGTTTTCATCCGGATCCGGATTTTAAGCATTAAAAATGCTGAAAACCGGATCCGGATCCACAGCCCATAGGCGCCCATTATGAAACCGGATTGCACTTAATGCAATCCGCTTCTCGCACTCCGGTTTTGCTGCCTGCATGAAAAATCATGCAGGCAATGTTTTTCGGAGCGGTTTCAAAACCGCAGCGGAGCTGCTATAACAGACGCCTATGGGAAACCATCCGGTAACCGGATTGCTCATAATGTGAAATCCGGTTGCCGGATTCTTTGTTCATCCCTGCTGCTGCGGGGATGAACAAAGGGTTAATGTTAATATAATATGTGGACACCATGTCTCCAGGGAGTGTCCACCCTCCCTAGAGACATGTTGTCCATATAGGGCGGCATGTGAAGGGTTAAATTGCTTTATTACAGTATCGCCGGCTTTTACTATTTTATCAATGAAAGCCGGCAGCTCCTCGCTGTAAGGAGATATAGTACGCAATGTGCGTAAGCACAATACAGGGCAGCATCTTCAATAAGGAGCTGAGCCTGCTGCTTACACAAATTGAGTATTTATTACTATTATTTTTTATATATTTATATAGCGCCATTATATTTCATGGCGCTTTACATGCTAAAAGGGCAGACTAGGACAAGTAATATAGTAACAATACAGGTAACAATAAATATTGACAATTCGGTTATACTGATACAAGAGGGGAGAAATCCTGTCCGCGAAGGCTCACAGTCTATGAGGGGTGGGTGAGGATACAGTGGGAGGGGGAATTCCAGTCGTGAGGCAGTGTGGTGGCCCGGGTCTTATTGCAGGTGGTAGGCTTGGCGGAACAGGTGGGTCTTCAGGCTTCTTTTGAAGGTTCCCAGGGTAGGAGAATGTCTGATGTGTTGGGGCAGAGAGTTCCAGAGTATAGGGGAAGCACGGGAGAAATCCTGTATGCGGTTGTGCGAAGAGGAGATGAGGGGGGAGTAGAGGAGAAGCTCTTGGGAGGATCGCAGGTTGCGTGAGGGTAGGTATTGGGAGACCATGTCAGAGATGTATGGAGGGGACAGGTTGTGAATGGCTTTGTATGTCATGGTTAATGTTTTAAACCGGGATCTCTGGGAAGTAGGGAGCCAGTGAGGGGCTTGGCAGAGGGGGAAAACAGGGGAGTAGCGGGGAGACAGATGGATTAGGCGGGCAGCGAAGTTCAAGATAGATTGGAGAGCTGCAAGGGAGGTATTGGGGAGGCCGGTGAGCAGGAGGTTGCAGTAATCGAGGCGAGAGATGATGAGAGCGTGAATAAGGGTTTTAGCAGTGTCGTGGTCAAGGAAAGTGCGAATCCTATAGATGTTTTTGATCTGGAGTTGGCAGGAGGTGGCGAGGGCCTGGATGTGGGGCTTGAAGGAGATGGAAGAGTCAAGGATAACCCCGAGGCACTTGGCACGGGGGACTGGGGAGAGAGAGCAGTCGTTGACAACGATGGATAGGTCAGGTAGTGAGGGGGAGCGTCTTGGGGGGAAGACTATGAACTCGGTTTTGTCCATGTTCAGCTTAAGGAAGCGAGCAGAGAAGAAGGATGAGATGGCGGACAGGCAGGGTGGAATTTTGGATAGAAGGGAGGCGATGTCAGGAGGTGATATTGGAGGCCATGGGACTCAATGAGTTGTCCTAGGCCAAGAGTGTAGATTGAGAACAGTAATGGTCCAAGAACCGAGCCCTGGGGGACCCCGACAGATAGGGGGTAGGGCGAGGAGGATGTGTGGGAGTGGGTGACGCTGAAGGTGCGGTCCGTTAAGTATGAGGAGATCCAATAGAGGGCAAGGTCCGTGATGCCAAGAGATTTCAGGATCTGTAGTAGAAGGGAGTGGTCAACAGTGTCGAAGGCGGCTGACAGGTCAAGGAGGAGAAGAACAGAGTAGTGGCGCTTGCTTTTGGCAGTCAGTAGGTCATTTGTGACTTTGGTCAGGGCTGTTTCAGTGGGGTGGAGGGGTCGGAAGCCAGATTGCAGACGGTCAAAGAGGGAGCAGGAGGAGAGGTGAGAGGACAGCTCAGAGTGGACATGCTGTTCAAGTAGTTTAGAGGCGAAAAGGAGAAGAGATATAGGGCGGTAGTTGGAGACAGTTGTGGGATCGAGGGAGGGTTTTTTGAGGATGGGTGCGATCAAGGCATGTTTGAAGGCTGAGGGGAAGGTTCCAGTGGTAAGTGATAGGTTGAAAAGATGAGTTAGGGCTGGGATGATAATGGAGGTGAGGTTGGGAATGAGGTGGGATGGGAGCGGGTCGTGGGCACTGGTGGTGAGGTGTGATTTTGACAGGAGGGAGGAGAGCTGGTCTTCAGTTATGGGTAGGAAGCAGTTGATGGAAGTAGAGGGCAGTATAGGTGAGAGGGGAGGCTGTGGCGACAGTGGATCAAAGCTCTGTCTGATTCTGTCAAGCTTTTCTTTGAAAAAGGAGGCAAAGTTTTCTGCAGAGATAAGGGGAGAGGGAGGGGAAGCAGGCGAGCGGAGTAAGGAATTGAAGGTTTTGAAAAGTTGCTTGGGATTGTTGGACAGGGAGGTTATTAGGGATAAGAAGAAGGTTTGTTTGGCGGTGGCAAGTGCAGTCTTGAAGGCAATGAGGGACTGTTTGAGCGGTACATGCTGTACATGCTGCTATCCATGGTGCTGAAAGCTTTAACATTAGTTCTATGGCGGTGCACTGCCCATAGAACTAATGTTAAAGCTTTCAGCACCATGGATAGCAAGCATGTACAGTACGCAATTTGCGTAAGCAGCAGGGTCAGCTCGTTATTGAGGATGCTGCCCTGTAATGTGTTTGCGCTCATTACGTACTGAAAATCCTCCTTACAGCGAGGAGCTGCCGGCTGTCATTGACAAAATAGTGAAAACCAACAAAAGCCGGCGATACTGTAATAAAGCAATCTAACCCTTCATATGCTGCCCTATATGGATAATATGTCTCTAGGGAGGTTGGACACTTCCTGGAGATATGGTGCCCACATATTATATTAGCCATACAATTAGTATCACAAATAAACATTTACTTCCAGGTATTTTAGGCTGCCTACACACTGCATGATTTCTGATCTGTGTCTATACGTTTTAAAATGGATAGCCACCTAATCAATTTTGGCCTCCCTTGTTATCATATTGGGCACGGATTGATCTTAAGTGGCCTCTGTGTGTCAGTTTTGTCACTGATAGGTTTGTGTCAGTTTTTTTCATGCACCCAGAATCGGAGACTGTTCCAATTTTGGGCTGCCTTGAAAATTACTGACAAAAATGGACAGACACAGATCCATAGCTGCCTGTGTCAAATAACATGGATAACATGGATGTCTATGGAACACTGATCCATACTAATCCGTTAAAAAAATGGATCTGTAAAACTGATCCATTTTGCTGGACTGATCGTGCTCAGAAGCAAGGTACACCTCCTCCCAGCTCTATTTCTGCTTACTGATGACAGATCCATTACAAAAACGGTCCAAGGGCATCATTTGGCATCCGCTTGAACAGATCAGTGCCTGTAGGTGTGATCCTTGAAATTCAAGAATCCAAACGGAGGTGAAAAATGAAGTGTGAAGGCAGTCTTACTGATGATATTTTCTCTGAGTGGATGCATTCATTTTCTTTACTTTTCCATCTTGTCCAGATGCCATGATGACTTTTTCATCCATATTGTCATGACGGCATTTCCCACGCCTTCCCTGCTCCGCCATGCTCATTGCATTCGCCACTCTACTTCTCCAGCGTCACACTATCTTCCTGTGCTGCTCGTGCTCACTGTCAGCTCTGCTCCTAGAGAATCTTCACGTGGCTATATGAAAACATAATGTTAAATAGAGTTCATCTTATAACACCAGTGTCCATCTTACAAATCATATATGTGTCCCTCATAGCTCCTTCATCCTGGTACATGGTCCCTCATCCTGGGATATAGCCCTCCCATCCTCAATATGTCCCCTTTATATTGGATATAGCTCCCTTGTGATGTCACATAGCCCCCTGTGATGATACATAGTCCCCCTGTGATGGCACATGTCCCCTGTGATGGCACACGGCCCCCTGTGATGTCACACATCCCCCATTGATGGCACATGTCCCCCAGTGAAGGCACATGTCCCCCATTGATGGCACACATCCCCCAAAGTTTGAACACTTACCCCATTGATAGCATACGCCACCCTATGCTGAATCCATGGCTCTCCTATGACTGTACATAGCCCCCCACCTGTGCAGGATTTGGCCTCCCCATCACTCTGTATGGCCCCCATTCTGCTGCCTATTCTAAAATAACAAACCACTCTTTACTCACCCTCCGACGCTGTCTTCTGTGGCTCCCTGCTTGCCGCTGCGCCGTACTTCCTGATTCTCGGGAAAGTCGGTCATGTGATCAGCACAGCAGAGTGACATTATCATTGCGTGCCCGATCACATGACCAGCTTCCCGGAGAATCAAGAAGTGTGGCGCAGTGGAAAGCAGGGAGCCACAGGGGACAGAGTCGGAGGTAAGTAAATAGTGGCTTGTTATTTTAGTTGGGCAGCAACATGGGGGGGGCCATAAAGAGTGATGGGGGGCTATATCCAGCAAGGGGAGTGACTGCAGGCATTATAATATGCCTGTTCCCGTGTCCATACGTCAGCGCGGTTTCAGCACCAAGGTGATGGACAGTGGGAGCAGTGCATATTGCTTGGGGCTAATGAGCAGAAGCACATGACCTCCTGCTGCCTCCCCAGCCCCCAGACACGCTCCAGATCTGCCCCACCCATCCCTGCAGTATATAATCCATACATTCAGATTATAAAACACACCCTTTACTTTCCCATAAAATTTAGGGGAACAAATCAGAAAAATACGGTATAACCTGCGTTTCCATTCCAATTTCTATTGTGCAGTTAGCCTCTCAGGATGAAGCACAAAGGTAATACATTACTAAAACAATAGGAAAGGGAAGGTAAACCCACACCAAGATCTTTGCTCAGAAGAAAAACATAGGACCCAAATGGAGGGCCATTCATTTGCTCTATATTGGCCTTCAAGCTTGCTTGTGTCATGTGTGATAGTAATGGCAAAGGGGTTAGGAAGCAGGATGGCAGTGATGGGCAAAAAGCAATCAGGAGAACAATTCTGAGGCTAGGGTCACACTTAACAATCAAATTGCATTCACCGCATCCAGATCCGGATGCGGTGAATGCAATTGGCTTCTGACAACCAGCAATCCGGGAACCGGATTGCTAAAGCCACAATCCGGTAACTGGATTGCTCAGGATATGTAATCCTGAGCAATCTGGTTACCGGATAGTTTGCTCATCCCTGCTGCCGCAGGGAGGAGCAAACTGTTCTGTGTGTGATAAAACTTTTAATTTAATTATTAAATGTTTCTATAATGTCTCTAGGGGTGCCCACTCCCCTAGAGACCTTCCACCTACTCAGGTGGGCATATAATGCTATAATCACTTATGTACAGCAGCCGGCTCCTATCATCCGGCTGCTGTACATAAGTGATTATAGCATTATATGCCCACCTGAGTGGGTGGAAGGTCTCTAGGGGGAGTGGGCACCCCCTAGAGACATTATAGAAACATTTAATAATTAAATTAAAAGATTAAACACACACAGAACACTTTGCTTATCCCGGCGGCAGGAAGTAAATCCTTAATAGAATAAAGGAAATTAACTCCATTTAACTACTGCAGAGCAAATCACAGAGACAGCCGAGCAGTTTACATGTGACACAGAGCAATTCACAGAGACTGCAGAGCAGTCTACACACGAAAGTTTGTTTGCCTTTGCATCTTATTGCCTCTTGCTGTGTTAAGTGAGTTGTTTAATTATTAACGAGTTAAATTAGATCTGGATCTATACCCAACCTTCTTATACTGTATATTTAGACAGAGCTAAGGGGAATACACGTGTGCAGAAATTTTAAAATGCTATACTTTTATAAATGCCAAGCAGCTAAACATGTATGAATACAAAAAGGGGGGAGACAAGAGGCGCAATAGTGCCCTATCACTAGTGACTCACTGAGTATATCAATAGGTGTACACTCACCTGGTCCAGTTGTGTGACCCACAACTGGTTTATAAGCATTCAGTTTAAAGCTGCTGCAGGACCTCCACCAACCAATCGTACGTGGAAAAATGCTCATATATAGGGAAGATGGTGTGTCACGGTCCGCGCTGCTGTCTCAATGGAATCACAAGGGATGGATGTCTCCAAGAAGTCACAAGGAAGGCAAGGTTCCAGAGCAAAGATCTCCTTTATTCACCAACGCGTTTCGGCACCTATCCTGGCACCTTCATCAGGGTATACCATCAGGTGAGTGGGTGCTGATACGGGGTAACTGGGTGCTGAGACGGGTGACTGGGTGCTGAGACGGGTGACTGGGTACTGAGTGGGGATGAGTGAGTGCTGAAACTGGTGAGTGAATACTGAGCGGGAGTGACTGGGTGCTGAGCGGTGGTGACCAGGTGCTGAGCAGGTGAGTGGATGCTGAGCAGGTGAGTGGGTGCTAAGTGGGGGTGACTGGGTGCTGAGTGGGGGTGACTGAGTGATGAGTGTGGGTGACTGGGTGCTGAGTGTGGCGGAGTGGGGGTGACTGGGTGCTGAGACGGGTGACTGGGTGCTGAGCGAAGGTGACTGGGTGCTGACCGGGGGTGACTGGGTGCTGACCAGGAGTGACTGGGTGCTGGCTGGGGTGAGTGAATGCTGAGCGGGGGTGATTGGTTGCTGAGCGGGGGTGACTGGGTACTGAGCGGGGGGTGACTGGGTACTGAGCAGGGGTGACTGGGTGCTGAGCAGGTGAGTGGATGCTGAGCTTGGATGAGTAGTGCTGAGTGGCGGTGACAGGGTGCTGAGCGGGTGAGTGGGTGATGAGTGGGGGTGACTGGGTACTGAGTGAGGCAGAGTGGGGGTGACTGGGTGCTGAGACAGGTGACTGGGTGCTGAGTGGATGTGACTGGGTGCTGACTGGTGGTGACTGGGTGCTGAGCGGGGGTGACTGGGTGCTGAGCGGGGGTGAGTGGATGCTGAGCTCAGGTGAGTGGGTGCTGAGTGGGGGTGACTGGGTGCTGAGTGGGGGTAACTGGGTGCTGAGCGGGTGAGTGGATGCTGAGTGTTGGTGACTGGGTGCTGAACGGGGGTGACTGGGTGCTGACCAGGGGAGACTGTGTGCTGGCCGGGGTGACTGGGTGCTGAGGCGGGGTGAGTTGGTGCTGAGCCGGGGTGATTGGGTGCTGACATGGGTGACTGGGTGCTGATGCGGGTGAGTGGGTGCTGAGCGGAGGTCACTTGGTGCTGAGCGGAGGTAACTGGGTGCTGAGTAGGTGAGAGTGGGATTCAGTGGGGGCAGTGTGGGTTCAGTGGGGGCAGTGTGGGTTCAGTGTGCAGTGTGGGGTGAGAGGGGGCAGTGTGGGTTCAGTGGGGGCAGTGTGGGGGCAGTGTGGGTTCTGTGTGGGGTGAGAGGGGTGAGCAGGGGTAGTTGGGGGTGAACAGCAGGATGGAGGAGGCTCCACAAACCCACACATTGTTCATCTTTGGCCCCATTCACACATTGCGTATTTTTGTGCGCTTTTTTAGGAGCACTTTTCAAAAATAAGCAATGTGTATTGTGTCTTCCAGCAAAGTGAATGGGACATGCAATTTGCCATGCAGACACTGCGTAATTTTACGCAGCGCATTTATTTGAGAAAATGCTGCTGCGTAAAGAATTGACATGTCAATTCTTTACGCAGCAGCTCCTGCGTTTTGTCCCATAGGGGCCAGGACTGCTGGATCTGATGTCACAGAGGGGAGGAAGAATTCTGGTTCCTCCTCCCTCTGTGACATGCGTGACTGCCCCCATTTGATTTCACAGTGTATTAATATACACTGCGAAATCAAAATTAAACAAAGTCAAATATATGAAAAATAATAAAGAATGAATAATTACCCTCCGACGGCTGTTCTGGTGTCCGGGAGCCAGGAGTCGCCGCAGGAATTGACCTGCTAGGACCTGCTAGGACCTAACGTGATGTCAGAGGGGCGTTCCCAGAGGTGATTGGCTCGTATCACATGACCACAAGCAGCCAGTCAGTGCTGGGAACGCCCCTCTGACATCACGGCAGGTCCTGGCAGGACTGTACATCGCCTGCCTCTACACCGGAGACCACGAAAAGGCGTCGGAAAGGTAAGTATGAATTCTTTATTATTTTTCATACCTCTGACTTTGTTTAATTTTGATTTCACAGTGTATATTAATACTCTGCGAAAACAAATGGGGCTGTCACACATGTCACCGAGGGGATGAGGAACAGGATTCTTTCTCACCCTCTGTGCCACCGGGAGTGGGAAAGCGAGTGGAGGTCGGCGCAGTGGGGAGGTATCGGGCGGCTACTCTGAATGGACAGCTGATGCCGAAATTGCGGGGCTGGAAAGCCGACAGTGAAGTCGGCTTTCCCGCCCGCTATGTGAGTGTAGCGTTGTCACGGCAATCCCGTGTTGCTAATGCACGCGGATGTTTTGCATACACTGCGCTCATTGGTTGCCACGGCTGGCAGCAACCAATGAACGCTGGCGCGCGATTTCCGTGACAGACAGAGAACCTTAGACGATTATATAGTAGATGGTATTGCTCTGCCCTTCACCTTTCTAAACAAGTCTACTATAACACCATCATCACTTCACTATCCAACAATCCTAAACAACTCTTTGACACTTTTAATTCTCTCCAGAGTCCAAGAGTACAGGCCCCAACCACAAACCTTGGTGCTGATGATAAGACAAAGTATTATAAAGAAAAAACTGACCATATCTGACAGGAACATTTCTCCCAATCCCCTAATATTAAACATTTTCTTCTCTCCCGCACTTCATCTAGCTCATTATCTGTCTTTGAGTTAGTCACAGGTAAAGAAATTACCCAGCTTCTTGCATCTTCTCGCCCTACTACCTGCACCAGTGACCCTATTACCTCACATCTCCATCTGTCCCTCTCCCTGGCTGTTACCACTGAATTAACTAAAATATTTAACCTATTTCTCCATTGGGAATCTTTCTGTCCTCCTTCAAACAAACCAGCAAATACCACTACTTTAAAGTGATCCTAAACCCAGAAACTGACCCCCCCTTATCTTTAGACCTGCCCCTGCACCCCCTCTTATCATTTCTAGCCATCCCTTTTGCATAAAAAATCGCTTTTGTAAAGTAAGAGAAAAGGATATAATAGTTTGACCTGTGTGAGTTCTCCGCTTCTGTTGGAAGCCGCAAATAGGCGTGCCTGTCTGCTGCTGCCTGGTAATTATTCACGCCCTTCTCTGCTTGCTGCCTTTGTGAGTGTGTGGTCGCGTCATGAAAGGGGGCGGGGCCACACACTCACAAAGGCAGCAAGCAGAGAAGGGCGTGAATAATTACCAGGCACCAGCAGACAGGCACGCCTATTTGCGGCTTCCAACAGAAACGGAGAACTCACACAGGTCAAACTATTATATCCTTTTCTCTTACTTTACAAAAGCGATTTTTTATGCAAAAGGGATGGCTAGAAATGATAAGAGGGGGTGCAGGGACAGGTCTAAAGATAAAGGGGGGTCAGTTTCTGGGTTTAGGATCACTTTAAAAACAATCCCTTGTTCAAAACTCTGCTTGCTGCTACCTACAGATCTGGCTCTAATCTCCCCTTCATCTCTAAACTTCTTGAATATTTTATCTACTCCAGTCTAATCACTGTCCCTGGAATAAGGCTTTTGTTGACGACCTACAATCCGGTTTCCATTCTTTACACTCCACTAAAACTACCCTCACTAAAGTTTCTAATGATCTACTAGCAGCTAAATCTAGTGGTCACTGCTCCCTGCTGATTATCATCTCTCTACAACATTTTACACAGTGGATCACCAGCTCTTCCTACTATTTGACGCTCAATCGGGCTAAAGGACACCGCTCACTCCTGATTCTCCTCCTACCTCTATGACCGCTCCTTTACTCTATCTTTTTCTAGCTCCTCTTACTGTCAGGGTTCCCCAGGGTTTAGTCCAAAGCCCCCTCCTCTTCTCTCTATATACTGCCTCTATTGGACAAACAATCAGTAAAAATCGATTTTTAGCACCATCTCTATGCTGATCGCACCAATTATACACCCCTTCTCCTGACACCACCCTAGATTACTCCAAGCTACCAGTGAATGTCTATCCAGTTTCTCTTACATCATGCCCACCCCCAGTCAAAAACTGTATCTGTTAAAAACTGAACTCCTTGTGTTTCTTCCCTCTACTATTCTTCCTAACCCCAATATTGTCAATATAGGGTGATGAATTGGGTATAAATCTGCGCTGCTGCTTCACCAGGAAACAATTTCAGATCGGTCCATATAGAATATTAAATGGTTAAGTCTATGCATTTCAAAGCTACCACGAGCTTCTTCCTCAGAACACATTTGATATGATATTGTTTCCTGGTGAAGCAGCAGTGCAGGTTTATACCCAATTCATCACCCTATATTGACATCTCTTAACGTGAGTTCACAGCAGCTGTTTCATCTGTATATATGGTAGTTTTAGTGACTCTCACAACCAGCAAAGATCAGTCTCTCCTGCACTAATACAGCAATTGTGTATAAAGGATAAGACCCTATTTGCACTTAACTTTCTCTCTCCAGATTTTGGCTAACCCAAATATTGTAATTTCTGTGAGTGGTTCTACCATTACTCCTCATGCTCACTGTCTTTGGGTTATGTTTGACTCAGATATTTCCTTCAGTCCCTACATCCGATCACTCGCTCGCTCATGTCACCTTCACCTCAAAAACATTTCTAGATTTGACCTTTTCTTAGCTTTGACTCTACAAAAATTTTTACTGTCATCCATATTTATTCTCTTCTGGGTTACTCTAACTCTCTATTAATTGGTCTTCCTCTAGCTAAACTCTCTCCTCTCCAATCCATCCTGAATGCAGCAGCCACGATCATATTAAACTCCAAGTGCTTCACCGATGCCTCTATCCTGTGCCAGTCATTGCACTGGCTGCCAATGTGCTACAGAATTCAATATAAAGTTATCACTCTCACCTGCAAAGCCCTCCACAGTGCTACACCTCCATTTAACTCCTTCTTCATCTCTGTCTATTCTCCTTCCTATGTTCTGTGTTTTGCTAATGCTAGGGTCACACTTGGAGGGACGTTTATGGGAACTTGTGTTAATGCTAAGCTTTCTTTTATGTTGCCATTTTGATGCAAATTTAACACTAGCGTTAACGCATGCTTTTCCCATGGGAGCTCATGTTAAAAAAAGCAAATGTTTTTTGTGGCTTTTGCAAAAACGCATGGCAGTAAACACACTGCACTTTTGCAATGATTTTTTAACATGGGAGCCCATGGAGGCACTAAAGCTAGCGTTTTTCACAATTTGCACTTGTGAAAAACGTTAGTTTTTAGCGCTAATGTGACCCTAGCCTAAGACTGACATCTTCTACCATCCAAACCTCCCACTCCCGTCTCCAAGACTTCTCACAAGCTGCACTAATTCTCTAGATCAGATTACCAAGAACAATTCAATTCATTCCCAATACTCATAGTTTTACGCAAGCCCTAAAAATGCATTTCTTTAGACTGGCCTATCACCTCACCTTACTTATCTAACTATTCCCATTTTCTGTGCTTGTACAGATCCTGGCTGGTGACGGATTCATTCAGCGTTATGTGAATCTCCTATTTATTATATTGATCGCTGGACTGTATATGGTGACACTTTTTACTACTTACTTTTGTGCCTCCACTATTCCCTCATATTTTAGTTTAGATTGTAGCTTGTGAGCAGGACCCTCACTCCTAGGGGTGGACATATCATTGGTTCAGCCGATGCAATCACATAGGGGCCCAAGAGGTGAAAGGGCCCATTTCTACCTCCAAAGCAAGTGGAGTTGTGCATTTTCATTAGCTCTTGGGTGCACAAAGGGCCTATATATTGCTCTTGCACAGGGGCCCTTTTCTGTCTGTGGCCCCTTCCACATCTATGTGCCCAGTGTTTGCCTGCCCTGCGCTGGAACAAGTGCAAGTGCAGGTGCATTCACACGGCACCATTACCTTCTATGGCTAGGGTCAGACTACTGTTTTTTGTAGATGTCACTGACATTCGCTAAAAACATAGTCATTTTTTCATGCAGCGTTTCCCTGTCCGCTCTGCTAAAACGGCCGCTATTCAGCGTGATGTGTGCCCGGTTACCACGATCAACATCGGGTAACCAGGGACAGCGTTGAGCAGCTGCTGCGCTGATGAAAAAATGACTATGTTTTTAGCGGATGTCAGTGACATCTGCTAAAAATGGTAGTCCGACCCTATGAGCCTATGGCGAGCAGACAGGAGTGAAGCCCAGATGCTCAGGTCTGAGTAGGTGCACAGTCAGAGTGCATGCGTCAATCCGGAGGCACTGGAAACACGTAATGCAATGTTTCCGCTGCGTCCGGAGTGGCGTATGTGCTCTGACTCAGCCCCTCTGCAGACCTGCGCTTCCGGGTTTCGTTCCCGTGCGCTCGCCATAGAAGGTAATGGTGGCAAACGGGGAATGAAGCGCAAGGGCTTTTCATCTATGCGCTAATGCGCTTGCATGTGAGTGCACCTGCGCTGGCACTTGTGCTAGCATAGGGCAGTCAAACGCAGGGGTGCATAGATGTAAAACGGCCCAATGTCCGCCAGTGCTCACTCCTCTTGTATCTGGTGAATTGCGTTACTCTGCATTGTCTGATATTGTCTGGTACATGTCCCCTCTGAATTGTAAAGGGCTGCGGAATATGTTGGCGCTACAGAAGTAAAAAATGTCATTAATATTTTTATTACTTTGCCTGTATGAAGATAATTGGAAGCACAATCCTAATTTTATGACTTGCATTCTTATGTATACTGGGGCTACTAATATAAGACTTATTATAAATGATATAAAAAGGTCTATCATCCAGACAGAAGCTGTAATTCATGTCGGCTTCCTATTTATTTCACTCTACTTTATAATCATACATCAGCTTGCAGATGGAAGACTTGATAATGAAACTTGTATAACTTATTTTCTCAGCCCAATCACAGAGAAGAAAACTCAAATTAAAATCTGATTTATAGAATCGACATTATTTCCCGCTACCATAGAAATATGATTTTTGGTCTCTTCGGTAGAAGCGAATGGATAACAAAGAATTACAATATTTTCATTAGATCCAGACTATTTAATCCAGCTCCTGATGAGTTGGCAAATATATTAAGAATAAAAGAAAATCATTTATTATAAATTGCAGAATTATGTGTCGGAGAGATTACATTTCATTATAATTGTTATTAAGGATAAAGCAAGTACTATTTTTTTTTTTAACTTTGCAGCGAAAGACGGCACGGAACAAAGACATTCAAAACACATTACTGCAAAGCAGATCAATATATCCCCAGCATGAAATCAAATTATGCCAGATACTAAACACAAGTAATAAATGATCCACATTAGCAGAAAACAACATATACATTGTATATTACTTTTTTATTGCAAGTATATGATGGAATATATTAAAGTTTTCTAAGATGCCAAATCAAAATGAACACAATCCTGTAAGTTCCTTGTATGAGAAGATATTTCTTAATGTCACATGTCGTTATGTTGATTGTCTCTTCAGAGAGGAAGACTTGAGATCTAGCGCCACCTATTGGAAGTAGTAATTAGTGATGAGCGAGTGTAATTGTTACTATTGGTTACTCGCACGGATAGTACAGTATTCGCGACACTCGTTACTCGTGGATTGTCGCTGGTGCTCGTGAGTGAATTGTGTATATTGTTATCCATCTGACACAGATTGACAGCTTCCTTCAGTGCACAAAGTGATCTCACCCCAGGGGGAGCAGATTGGATGTAAAGGTCTCTATGGGGGGCGCAGCAGGGTGTTTAAAGGGAACCAATCACCTAAAAATCCCTATCTAACCTTTAAATATCTGTCCCTAGAGCCTAAAATTACGATTCTAACAATCCCTGACTGACTAAATCTACCTAACTAGATGCACAATAAATCACTTTTTATACTTACCAAATCCTTGTCTGATGGGCGTTCCTCCATGGTCTTTGTCAGATAGGTAGGGTCTCCTCGCCGCGCTCGCACCCGCCTCGCTGCTGTCCATCTTTTTCCAGGAGGATTCAAATTACCCGCCCATCGCGTCCTCGCAATGGGCGGGTCACGTGCTGCAGGCCCCGTGTCACTTCCAGCCGCCGCGTCACTGGTACACCTGTGGCACCCTGGCACCTGTTGGGCACCACAGAAATCCTTAGGTACAAATGGAGTAAGTAACAGCACAGCAAAACCACAACACAAACAACACTTAGAACACCTGGTTTCACCCCGAGCCTCTAGGGGAGCTAACACTGGTGACTTCTAGCCAGTTCCCCCTATAAAAAGAGTCTTGGAGGGAGAAAATTCAGAGTGTGGTAGACGCTACAAGAGCTGCCTGCCTGTGTGAAACCTCCACCCTATGAGGAACACACTAGGCCCTGCTAGCCTGTTAGCCTGTGGAGATCCCTGCAATTGGGATAATAGGAAGAAGGAGATCACCTCTCAGGAATACAGAGTTAATCCGACTCTTTCCAAATCATCCGGTTACTGGAACCGAAGCTGTGGAAGCTACAAAGCCCTCACAGAGAACCAGCTACATCCAACAGGAGGTTTAGCCACCTGTTCCACCTGATGCACCTACCCACGAGAGCCCAGGGAAGAGTACTGATCCTGCTCAGACCCTTTTACAGTGCCCTCAGTGCTGCTAACCAGGTGAAGCAAGTTCCATTGAACACCCTGCCCGGTCCGGCTGGATTCCACGTCCACCCGACCTTAGCACCAGAAGTAGAGAAAGGAAGCCTAACACTGCTTGCTGTGAAACTCCATAAGTGCCAACTCCACTATCCCGGTCCGAGTGTACCTGCCTACCAACCAGTAAAGGTACCAAAAAGAGACTTTGTGTGGTTGTGCATTACTCCAGGATTCAGCGCGCAGCGTCCCGCAGCTGCCTCACAACATCTTGCGCAGCTCCCGGCTCCGGGGATTCCCGCTCATCCTGTGGGGAGCGTTCCATCTCGCTGTGTACCATCCCCCGAGACCCGAACAGCGCTGGTAAAGTTACCAGAACACCCGCAGGTGGCGTCACGAAGACAAATCACCCCACTGTTCCGCCATTCCCCTATTGATCTGGACCACCGGGCCTACACCACCGCAGGCGCGGTTCCGTGACTGGAGGAGAAACAACGCCCGCTACGTGTACCCCCCGGCTACGGTGAGTCAGAATTTGGCGTCACGAACAGGATACGAGCAGGCCCGTTATCACGGGTATTGTGTGCTATTTATTGACTGTAAATATCGAACTGTACATTTGGTCCGCCATTGCTGCGCGAAAAGGCGGGAAAAGAAGGGGCGTGACTGTGCAGAGGGCGCGAAGATTGGCCCCACCCCCACGCTCTGACGACTTCCCCTGTACGCAGCAGGAACCGGAAACTCCCGTGGTGCCTCACTCCTCACCGCGAGGCCGACACTTCCGCTTGCAACCGAGGGAAAGGCTACGCTTAACTAAGGGGGAGCGACCATGAGTAACCCGGCTCCCGATCACGCGGTGCCCCCGCAAGACCAAGCGGTACCTCAAAACATACCTCTTGATGGACAGCAACAAGTCGGCGGTATGCTACCGCAACCCGCTCCGATTATGCCGATGTCTCTACCCTACGTTCCTAGTGCGACCTGGTTACCCAAGTACAGCGGTGTACCCAGCACCTTGGAAAACTTCCAGAGGAAGATATGCCAAGCCCTGGACATGTACCCGATGACCGGTAAGCAAAGAGCTTCAGTTATTATGGGACAGTTAACCGGTGCAGCCGAACTGCAGAGCCGCAGCTGGCCTATAGAAGTTCAGGAATCTGTGGAGCAGATATTCGCTAGATTAACTCGGGTCTTTGAGTGCCATACCGAAGCTGGATTAAGACTGTCATTCTATCGTTGTAACCAAGGGGCACAAGAAAGTGTCCTTGATTATTCACTGCGCTTGCAAGAAGCATACAGACTGTTAAAACAAGTCGATCCTGACAGTGCTCGAGATGAGAACAAAGCGTTAATTGGACAATTTATTGTGGGCCTTAAACTATCTGAGGATAGGAAGCAAGCAAGCTGGTGGTCCATACAAAACCCAGGCGCAGAGTTTGACACATTGAGAGACTTAACAGTTTGGGGACAGCGACTTGCTGAAGTACCTGATCCCGCTTCACCGCAGCAGCAGCAGTACACTGACACCCCTTCCGTGCCGGCAGCAACATCTCCAATCCCTGCGATTCAGTCCAGTGCACAGACTGTAACACCTGACCGGTTTGATCAACTGTGTGCTAATGTCGAGCAGCTGATGAAAGACGTGGCCAAGCTACAAGCTGGGAGAAGACCCAAGACAGATGCAAGGCCATCGGACAAGATTCAACTCGCCGACACCCCGGATGACGTCCCCTGGATGAGGAGAAAGACACAGCCGTCGCGAGGAAAACCTGCAGACCGCCGCAGTCCTGACAGACGCCGCAACAGTCAGCAGAACGACTTAGGAGGACGCAACCTGCAATCCCGTCCTTTAAACGAGCGACCCCTGGGCGAGAAGGGCCAACCCCAGGAGTAGACTGTGCAGGCCCTACGTCCAGCTGGGAACACAAGTATGTGGGAGACTGTCCATACTTACCAATCGTCATTGATGGCATCGCTATCTCCGCCTTGATAGACACTGGATCCCAGGTGACATCCATCCCCAGTGCCCTTTACAAGCAGTTCTGGCCAGATGTTAAGCTAGAACCCCCTAACCCTGAGATGAACCTTGAAGCCACTAATGGTATTCCGGTTACCATAGAGGGACAGTGGGAAGCTACAGTAAAGGTGGGGAGGGTGCAGTTGAAAAACCAGGTATCTTAGTGGTTCAGGATAAGCCTAACCACAAGGATCCATATGTCATATTGGGTACCAATGTCATGATCAAATGCCTCGATGAAGTGTTGTTTTTGCTCCAACAGAGTGCTGAAGCCGGTAAACCCAGAGAAAAGAGGGCTATCCAAAAGCAGATCAGAGCTCTGGTGTATCAACAACAGGTAACCTTGTCAAATGGTGAGATTGGCAGAGTAAGGGTCACAGATCCCATTCCAATTGTGGTACCACCCAGAAGTGAAATGATGATCTGGTGTCGAGCAGCCATAGGCCTCAGAGGGCAGGACTACCAAGCTGTAGTAGAACCTGTAATGTCTGACAGTAGTCCTACGCTCTTGACAGCCAGAGGGTTAGTTGATGTAAGAAAGGGGAGAGTCCCCGTACGCATATTGAATTATGGTGATGACGAAGTCAGACTACCAAGATATGCAACTGTTGCAAAATTGTACCAAGTAAAAGATGATGCTGTGATTGATGTAAAATCCTCAAACCAAATAGTCACTGATGAACCCCCTCACTCCAAAGATCAGTTAGAGAAATGGTGTCAAGAGCTCAGTGTGGGAACTGACAATACACCCTCTCACCAGAAAAATGGAGTATACCGGGTAGTTCGGGAGTATGAGCAAGTGTTCAGCAAACACCCACTTGACTTTGGGAGGATTAAAGGGGTACAACATCATATCCCCACAAACAACCATGCACCTATCAAAGAAAGGTACAGGCCTATACCACCCACACACTACCAGAAAGCAAAAGAGATGCTTCAGGACATGAAGAATGCAGGAGTCATTAGGGATAGCTGTAGTCCCTGGGCCGCACCACTAGTCCTGGTTAAAAAGAAAGATGGTAGTATGAGGATGTGTGTAGATTATAGGCAAATCAACAAAGTCACACACAAAGATGCATACCCGTTACCCCGCATAGAAGAGTCACTAGCTGCACTCAAATCTGCCAATTACTTCTCCACATTAGATCTTACTAGTGGGTACTGGCAGGTTGCCGTTGCAGAGGAGGATCGTGAGAAGACAGCCTTCACGACTCCCATGGGCTTATGCGAGTTCAACAGTATGCCATTCGGTTTGTGCAATGCCCCAGGCACATTTCAGAGACTTATGGAATGTTGTTTGGGCCACAAGAACTTTGAGACTGTCTTGTTATACCTTGATGATGTCATTGTCTACTCTCAGACCTATGAAGATCACCTCCAACACCTGAGTGAAGTGTTTGAGTCACTGTCCAAGTACGGGATGAAACTGAAACCGTCCAAGTGCCACCTGCTGAAACCCAAGGTCCAATACCTAGGACATGTGGTCAGCGCCGAAGGCGTAGCACCGGATCCGGATAAAGTAACCGTCATCAAGGACTGGCCAGCACCCATCAACCACAAGGAGGTACGTCAATTCCTAGGACTGGTCGGGTACTACCGACGATTCATCAAAGGCTATACCAAGATAGCCGCACCTATGCAAGATCTCCTAGTAGGTCAATCCAAAAACGGCAAGATCAGGGGACCCCCGTTCTACTGGGGACCAGAACAGGACAAGTCCTTCCAGACGTTAAAAGATGCTTTAACTGGAGAAGAAATCCTGGCTTACCCTGACTACAATCTACCGTTTCTGTTGTACACTGACGCAAGTAATGAAGGTTTAGGAGCAGTCCTATCTCAACGTCAGCAGGGCAAGGAGAAGGTGATAGCCTACGCAAGCAGAAAGCTTCGTCCCACAGAAAGGAACCCGGAAAACTACAGCTCCTTCAAGCTGGAGTTCCTGGCCCTGGTCTGGGCGATCACAGAGCGTTTCAAGCATTACCTGGCATCCGCCCCGTTCACAGCTTTCACAGACAACAACCCTCTAACACACTTAGAGACTGCAAAGCTGGGAGCCCTAGAACAGCGTTGGGTAGCAAGACTCGCTAACTACGACTTCACTGTAAAGTATCGGGCAGGTCACAAGAACGGCAATGCTGATGCCCTGTCCCGAATGCCCCATCTTCCTGAAGAGGGAGAAGACATAGATGACCTAGAAGAGATTGAACTACCTGCTTTCCACCGTTCAGGTACAGCAACCTGTCATCAGAGAAACCAGACACGTGTAGAGAGGACCGTGAACCCGTTACCTCACCATGACTGGAAGGAGGCTCAAGCCAACGACCCAGATGTCAGCCTGGTAAGGGATCTCATCACTCAAGAACACGCCAATATGGACTCTGATGCCTCACCAACTGCTAAACGCCTGTGGAAGGAGAAAGGGAGGTTGTTCGTCTACCAAGGTAAACTATGCAGAAGATACCTCAATCCAAGAACCCATGAACTCATCTGGCAGATTGTAGTTCCCAAGACTGAAGTCCAAATGATCCTTGAAGCATACCATGATGATGCCGGACACTTTGGATGGAAGAAGCTGGAGAGACTCCTGAAGGATCGGTTCTACTGGGTCGGTATGAGAGGTTCTATTGACAAATGGTGTAAAAACTGTGGACCATGTCACCTTCGAAGAAAAGACCATCTAACTCAGAAAGCTCCGTTGCAGCCAATCGTTACCACCAAACCTCTTGAAATAGTTGCTCTCGACCACGTGAAGCTTACCCCAAGTCGAACCGGGTACACCTACGCTCTCACCATCGTTGATCACTACTCAAGATTCCTGGTAGTCGTTCCAGTTAAGGATTTAACTGCTGAGGTAGCAGCCAAAGCGTTCCAGAGTTACTTCTGTCGCCCTCATGGGTATCCAGACCAGGTCTTAACTGACCAAGGGCCAGCCTTCGAATCAGCTCTGTTCCAAGAATTCTTAGGGCTGTATGGGTGTAAGAAAATCCGCACAACACCTTATCATCCTCAGACGAACGGTTTATGTGAGAAGATGAACCACATAGTCATTGACATGCTCAAGACCTTACCAGTTGAAGAGAGAAATCAATGGCCAGAGAAACTTCCAGATCTCGTGGACATCTACAACCACATACCTGTCAGTTCGACAAATTACACACCTGCTTACTTGATGAGAGCAAGACCAGGTAAACTGCCTATTGATTTGCAGATGGGAACCGTTGAACCCACAGAAGACTCTTCTGATGAAGACTGGGTCAGCCAACGCCAAGAAAAGTACAGGAAGGTACAAGAGAGTGTGGAAAGGAACCTTGAAATCAGTAGAACCAAACAAGAAAAAGACTTCAACAAGCACGCCTCAGCTGAACCACTAGCTATAGGTGATGTAGTGCTGAAAAGAAAAAGAAAAACTAACAAATTGGATAACAGTTGGGAATCCATACCCTACACCGTTATGCCGTCACACTTTGATAACTCAAAAACTTGTGTTATTAGCAAAGACAATGGGAATACTATTGCGACTGTTTCAAGGGATCATTTGAAGAAATGTCCGCCACAGTTAATCCCACAAGCAACCAGTTACCCTACTGTAACTCAAGATGAAGAAACAAAAGAAAATCTAGTCCTTACAGAAATTGGATACTTACCAGCTGATTGGCCACAAATAGGTGATGCATTCCTCATACCAGTTATGCACTTCTACCAGCCTACAGAAGGTCAGCCAAAGCCAAATCCAATTCCACAAGTCCAACAAGAAGAAATCCAAGTGCAAGAATTGCAGCCTGTTATCATGGAACCTGAGATTCCTGTAATCGGTCAGCCTGCTAGTCCCACAGTAAGAGAAGCCATTCCTAATCAACTACCTACAGAGGTCAGTCCAGTTGATAGACTCCGCACTTACTATGGTCTTACACAAAGCAGACATAGAGAAGTACCAACCACTTCGTACACTACACCAACAGCTTTGGAAACACCCACACTACGCAGATCCACACGTAGTACATTAGGTCAACCCCCACATAAACTTGGAGAATGGGTTTAAAATGTAGTGGAAAATATAACCTGTAAGTGTTGTAAATAATTAACCAGTTTTCAAAAGCCTGTAAAAAGTAGTGTACAGAAGGGTGGAGGAACTGGGCTATGTCCCAAGTATACTAAGTTGGGAACAGAAAGCGCCTGGTAAGGTATAGAAAGGTTAGTACCGGCCTCCCAAGCAGAGACACCTGTAGGGAATGTATAAAGTTTACCATGTATCCCTGGACTTTACCTTTTTCCCTTTCCAGAAACTTTGGACAATTGTCACAGGACTTGTGTGACCACTAACTTTACCTTTTTCCAGCCTGCGGCAGATGGACTAGTGCCGTACGGACTGCTTTTCACCTTTTTCCATATTTTTCACTTCCTTTTCAGTGATTTTTGTGTTTTCTTTAAGACTTTGTAAATTGAATGTTATAAAATGCTTAGTGTTAAGTTGTAAAAATAACTTTTTGCTCAGCCGGGAGAACTGAGTTTAACTAAGGGGGAATGTGGCACCCTGGCACCTGTTGGGCACCACAGAAATCCTTAGGTACAAATGGAGTAAGTAACAGCACAGCAAAA